>LLCB01000130.1:0-148584 GCA_001414345.1 Hymenoscyphus infarciens
CCCCTAATCCCCCCAAAAATAAATATCTCTCAACAAAAACAACAACAACTATTCATTTCTCAAATAAATTAAATTTGTTTTTTATATATTTTTTTCTAGCTAGCAAGGACTTTTCAAATAACTTAACTTAACTGTTTGTTACATAATATAACATAAAAAAAATTAAAAAAGATAACTTAGAAGAAAGAAAGAAAGAGGCGACCGTTAACAAAACGAGAAACAAGAAAAGAGAAACGAGATATGAAAGAGAGGTCTTAGGACTTATTCAGATAGAAAGAAGAGGTTCGGAATTTTTTCTCTCTTTTATACCCTATTTTCTTATCTATATATATATATATATATATATATATATATATACGGCATCCCGTATGCACCAAAAGTAGGAAACGACTAAGTCGCAAATCGCAAATCACAAAGTGTTACTTTTTATAAGTATACATTTTTTAATTTAAGTTCTCTCTCCCTCCTTCTCCCCCCCCCCCCTCTCTATATTAAGACTAGACAGTCTTAACAATTGTAACTATTAGAGGATAGGGAGGGAGGACAAGTATTATATATATAGTAGTAATATCGCCTCCTTACTATTAAATCCTTACTCTCTATTACCTAACTCTTATATCCCCTTCTTCCTATTATCTTTAGATAAATAAGAGAATAAGAAAGAGGGGAAGGAGAGAGGAAGAGGGAAGAGGAGAAGAGGGAAGAGGAGAAGAGGGAAGAGGAGAAGAGTAGCAGGAATGTTTACTCTAAACTCCCCTTACCTACGCTAGGAAAAACCTTCCCCTAGAATGTTTACTTACCTCCTTACCTATATTCTTTTCCTACTCTCTCTTACACTCTCTTAGTATACGTAATATATAGAAGAATAGGATAAGAGAGAGTGTAAGAGAGTAAGAGAGTAAGAGAATAGGGTAATATAGTTTAAGATTTGCTATATCCCTTAGAGGCTTTAGTTGATCTAGCTATAAATACTTAACTTTTATAATTTGCGATTTGCGATGTGCGATTTGCGATATGCGATTTGCGATTTAGTCGATTCCGGCTTTTGGTATATACGGGACGCCCTATCACCCCTCTCCCCGCCAAGAAAAAATAACTTTGTATTAATCTCAGTTTTGTAAGAAGAAGAATAAATAAGTACTAGAAAAAGAGATCAGGACACAAAAGAAAAATCAAGCCATAACTTTCTTTAGTAACTTCAATTCTATATATAAAAAAAGAGACTTTCTATAGATAGAAATCAAATACGGCGCGCCTCTTCTTTCTTGATCTGTAACCGAACCACCAAGATCGGTATGGTGGGATACTTTGTAACTTGGTTAATAAAACGGTAGGTAGACCTCACAAAAACTCGAGTTGAAAAGAATGTATCAAAAACAAACATATCATTTCTATTCTTATTTTATTTGCATCCGGAACCACATGCAAGAACATCGATCGCATGTCTGAATCTGAATCCACGCATCATCGCGATCAAATCATGCAATCCATCTATAGAAGAAGAAAAAGAAGAAGCTCGCTCGCACGCATACCCACTCCCTCCTTCCCCCAAAGCCCCTTCCCCCACAAACACAAGTCTTGAGTAGCAGAAACCTCCGTCAAAAACAAATGTCTTCGAAAGAAAAAGCGTGTAAGCAATTATCATCTTTACGTTTGAATTCCCCCCCCCCGTCCCTGGGTGTCACTTCCCCAATGCGTAAGCGTTTTTCCCTCCCATCATGAGATCATTAAGGTGTCGTTATGTCCACATCACTTTGACTCTGGCTCCACAATCTCATCAGGCTTTGCGGCATCAGCATCAGTCATCTCTTCGTCCTTGGTGGCTGCGGCCTCTTGTGCCAAAGCGGCGGCTCTTGCGGCCTCAGCCATCTCCTTTTTCTTTTGTGCCTCGGCCTCTTCAATGGCACGTTGTGCAGCACGTTCTTCCTCGATTTTATCAAAGTAACGTTGGACGATTGGTCCCGCAACAGCACGGATCTCATCCATCTTGGCGACATAGACGGCCTTGGTAGCATCCTCACCCTCATCGTAAAGCCAGTCCTGTAATAAAGTCAGTAACCTTGTTTGCGCAACAAAGGGATTGTCAAAACTTACCTCGCTTGCCTCGAGCTTTGCCTTTAACTTGGTCTTCTCATCCTCGTTGGCGAACTCGGAGTAGGTGTCATCAATCTTATTTCGCATCTCGTAGATGTAGGTCTCGAGCTCGTTCTTCTTGTCCTCGGTGTCGGCAACAAGCTTATCCTCCATGATCATGGCGGACTCCTGCTCAGCGGCGGCATCCTTCTTGGTTTGATCAAGAGACGAGGTACCGGAGATGATGGGAAGATCGCCCTTTCGGACTTGCTTCTTGACCTTTCGGGTCTTGGTGGCTTCGGCATCCATGGCCTGTGAAAGTTAGCATTTCTCTCAATAACTGGGCAAAAAAACATACGTCTGGATCCTTCTTGTCATCCTTCTTCTCGCCCTCTTTCTCTTCTGGGATTGCCTCCTCAATCTCAACATCCTCGACGTAGTACCCTGACTCGACGTTCAAGATACCGTGCAAGTTCAAACGTGCCTTGAGCTTGCAAATCATAAAGTCGTCCTTGGAATCGGCCTTGACGTTCTTGACTGTGAATTGACCAATCCATGGGTTGATTTTACCTGGTAATAATTCAGGCTTGGCGTATTTTGCTTCCAAGTTGAATGCCTCTTTGCGGTAGAAGGTGAGAATCTTTGTTGACGGCATGACATTACCCTTGTTGAAGACAGTAAGACTGGTATCCTCATCTGGGATATCAGGTGATTTCTCCCAGGTAAATTCGATAGGATAGTTGACGATGTCGTGGATGGCAAAGTCACGAACTCGGAAGACTGGGGAGAGAATGGCGCAGGAGAAAGCACATCCTCGTGCGATAGCCTCGTCCTGGTTAAGAGTGAAGGAGAGAGTCTTGCCGAAGAATTTTTGGATGCGCTCCTTGAGTGCTGGAACACGAGTACATCCACCGACCAACTCAATAATGTCGATATCCTCCTTGTTCAGCTTGGCCTCGGCCAAAGCTTGCTCTAGAGGGATATGGACACGCTTGAGAAGTGGCTCAACAAGTGTCTCCAACTCCTCACGCTTCATCATTGACTGCACATCAACATCGTTCATCAAAGACTCGATGTTGATAGGTGCCTGCTGATTGGCGGAGAGAATCTTCTTCAACTTCTCAGCAGCAGCACCGACACGGACCATGGCCTTTCCATTGCTCTTGATGTCAATCTTGTATTTTTCCTTGAACTCCTCGGCAAAGTGGTCCACCAAGGCCTTGTCGAAATCACGTCCACCAAAGTGACGATCATATGCGGTAGACTTGACGGCCAATTCACCCTTTCTGAATTCGACAATCGAACATGAGTAATTGCTGTGTCCGATATCAATAAATGCCACGCGTCTTGGCTTTTCCTCTGGGGTAGAAGGTAAATCAGTCTTGGTGATACCATATCCCAAGGCGGCTGCGGTTGTGTCGTTCATAAGGCGGAGGAGTTTGAGACCAGCAATCTCGGCGGCATCCATCAGCGCTCTTCGTTGGATGTCGGTGAACCATGCTGGAACACTCATGACCAAGTCTGAGACTGGCAACTTTAATTCTGCGGAAGCCGTAGCCTTGACTTTGCTCAAGAACATGGAGACCAGCTGTGTAGAGGTATATCTTTCCTTCTTTCCCAGATATGTAACTTCGGCGCCGACCTGGCCGTTGATGTCGACGAGAGGGGCGGAGACGAATTGCTGTTCGATTTGGACATCTGGGTCGTTCAAGGCTCGTCCTGCTAATCGTTTTAGAGACCCGACGGTGTTCTTCAAGTTGGAGATTTCTTGTGTCTTCGCAGGCTCTCCGAGGTATCTGCTCTTGGGCCCAAAGCCAACAAGCGATCTATGCTCGAGATTAGATTGTGCTGCGAAAGGCGGGGGTCGAGGGGACTTACGGTGTGGCTCGATTGGAGACTTCATTTGTGATCTGTGAAAGTCAGAACACCGGCAACAGGAGAATAGAAAGGTGAAGGATACATACCACGTCAACACCACGGTTGCGAGCAACTGCGATGACGGTATTAAGCGTCCCGAAGTCTACGCCGACGACTAGAACCGGGGCTGTTAGCATCTCTCAAAGAGGGCTGCGGGGTGAAGATTGTTGACATACCACTCATGTTGGCGGATGGATCTGGTACTGGTGTGCGATTTCGAGGTGGGAATGGGGTCGCAAAGAAAAATAAAGAGTGTGACGAGGGGGCAGAGAGGTGAGTTAAACAGAGGTGGTTTTTGGTTATGAAGAGTGATTTGAAGCTTGTTGCTGTCAAGCGTGGTGGAAAAAATATTACGGCGACGGAGAGCCCACCAAGCCTTTCTCGCTAGCGTTTCCACCGCCTTCGATATCTCGCCCTGAAAGTTCGAGAGCCTTCTACCAACCAAACAACATGCCAGAACTTGACTATGGAGCTGGTTTGTTTACCTGTCCCTTACTGCTTCTTTAATATGGAAAGCCTCACTTTCGATACTCGATAACTTCTTTAATACTCGACACGTGGCAGAATCAACAATTCACTTTTGGCCGGGGGTCTGTTTCAACACTCGTCATGTGACGAGGGGCCCTTATCAACGATAGTTGCCATGCTAGAATCAGGTCAAGGCGGCAATGAGTGATGACATCTTTGGTGGGGGGAGGTAGGGCTCCATTGTCTTAGCCAACTCCATTTCTCAAGTAATAAGTCAAACAAACTTAGTAACTACAACTAAATATTTATGTCCTCCTTAATAATGCCAACTCGACCAAGACAAATATATATATATATATATATAATAACCAAGACCCTGATCAGACCCTGCTCAGGGAATCTCCAAAGCCATAATTAGCAATCTCGAACACGTGGCGGGGTACAAACCAATACAAACCTCTCATATTTAATCATCCCACACTTAAACAAAACAATTCCACCAAGGAGACAACAACTATGGTCCAGCATATGATACCGTTTCGCTTCAACGTGAAAACGGGGCTCGAAGAACAAAGTAATTGCGATTTTCTTTTCATTTTCTGGGGCTGTTGAATATCGTCATGAACCACTACTTCCCCCAGCTGGGAACCTTAAAATTGTGCGGGTGTTGCCGAAGTACCAAGGAACAAGAAGAATCCAATTGTTCAAGCCTTATGGAATAATCAAATTTATTCTCCAGTCTTGGCCGAACAACTGAGGGAGCAGCGTGAACTATGATCTCGACCAGTGCCGAATTCCTGCGCCCCTTGGTGACCTTCTCCCATCAATTTATTACCATTCACATACACTAAAGTCCATTCAAATTCATTAAAAGCGTCTTCATTAATCTAGTAGTTAATCTAGCTATTAGAGCTGCATATAATTTGGGTCTGTGATGCCGATGCTTGCTTCCATCTTCCCAATGACGCCGCCATGATGCCATTTCATTTCACTCTTTCTATCTTACACCCCCTTGGCGAAAAAAATCAAAAATCCATGAGAGTGTGTGATTTGATCATTCTCGCTTTTCAATACCAGGAAAACAAATGAAACAAACTCCCCAGGTTGCTAAAAAACGCCTCGCTATGCAAATCATGACAAAAATGAACCTGAAAATGCCCCGAGAAATGAAAATCCTTTCATGCACCCATATTACATCTTTCATCGTCGTGCCGATGGCGATGGGAAGCGCTCTCCAGAAGGAGATGGCTGGCCGTCCATTTCAAACCCTTCGTCAGATCGCGATCGTACCAAACTAGCTCGGGCGAGAGGACTTCTTCCACTGCGTCGGCCTTGTCCGCTAGATGATTGTTGGGGAACGGTCAAGACGCCATCTTGGGGTTGTGGCGCAAGAGAAGTTGGTCCATCTGTAAGTCCACGGGTGTTGTCGCGTTGTCGGTGATCGGGACGGTCATGGTACGATGCCAACGAGTCGTTGGAATCTTGCCAGCCTCCCTTTCTCATTTCTGACTCGGAAATTTCGTAGACTCGTCCTTGAGAAGGTTCAGTCATGTAAGCACCACCGGCAGCCTTTTGGCTTGCTTGGGCCATGGCATATTTCTTCTTGTCCTCTTCGCCCATGATACTTTCAACACGACGAGGCATGTATACAGAGTTTGTGGTTTGCTCCGAGTAATCAGAGTCAAACGAGGCACGCGGATGGATGGGGATTCTTCCAGCAGACATTCCGCCCACGGGTGCTTGACTGACAAATGAATCGTTGTTTTGTTGATACCATCCACCTGGTAGTCTTTCTGCGGCAGCAAAGCGACCATCGAGTTTGTCTGGGGGTTGAAGAGCAACAATAGCAGTGCTTGTCGCTCCGGCGGCGGCAGCAGGTTTGAAAGTTTCTGGAACGACATTGAGATCGTCTCCAGCTCCTTCGGCCTTCTCGATGGCTTCTTGAGGCGTGGTGCTGGAATCGGCAGAACCTGCATCTGCTCGAGGTCCTCCCCAGGTTCTTTGTCCAGCGGTGAAGATACCGTAGACCATGTAATACCAGTTGAAGAAAGGGTTGATAACGAACATGAGAGGGTAAAGCCAAATCTTATATCGCTTGAGCTTGAAACCAAAGTAGATCATCATGAGCCAATTGAGACCTAGAGAAACTCCAATAAATCCCACTGGAAGATCCTTGACCTTTTTGGAGGTAGTGACAATCGAGATTAACATGATGAAGAACAGAAGAGCGGTGGTTCGAATGGTGTTTTGCATAAATCTAACGATGGCCAAGATGGGGTATCGTTTCCAGATTCGGAGATCAGTCAACATGCATACTTCGTTTGTGATAAATCCCAAGAACCATCTGCGGCGTTGTTTGATCAAAGAGGCGTATGTTTGAACCGCTTCAGTCTTGCAAAAGGCGGAGGTACACATCTGAATCTGGTAACGTTTCTTGGCACCGATCATGAACAAATGGGTAAGCCATCTATCTTCTCCCAAATGACATTTTCCGTAATCGAAGAGATCGTCGCACTGTTCGGCCTTGTCTGCAAAGTAGTATTTGGCCATTCTTCGGAAAGCTGAGAATCGAAGCATAGTGAGGGCTCCTGGCAAACAAGTGACTGCACCACATCCAGACTCGACCGTACGCTCGAAGAGCTGACCGTGAATGTATTCCATGTCCTGGAGAAGCGTGATGAGACTGTGCTTTTTCGTCGTCGAGGTAATCACACCTGTCATGGCCAACATGTCCCTGGTATTTCCTGGACTCAATTCCATATCGTAGACGAAGTTTTGAAGGCAGACACGATCCAAGATACAATCCGAGTCGATAAAAAGGACGAACAGGTTGTCGTTGCGTTTCAAGTATTCCGTGTAAACTTTGTCGATGAGCTTGTATGTGGACTTTTGGCAATGTCGCTTGCCTCCGTGGGGGAATCGGGATACCGTGATTCGAGCAGTTCTGTAGGTTACATCGATACTCTTTGGGTAAGAGTCGAGTGAGAGAGGTACTCCCAACTTCTCGATGGTGTTGAGGTAGAGTTCATCCTCCTGATCTCCATCGAACGAAAGGAAGACGTGAATACAAGATGGTGGGTAATCGCAGTCGACAACGGAATCGATCGCTGTGACCAGGATATCGGGTTCCTCCTTGTAACATGGCATGACAATAACAACCTTGGGGGCCGAGTGTTCATCCAAAACTTGCTTGATACGCTTTGTTCGACCGAGTTGATGAGTGACGAGTTGGTAAACGCAGAACAACCATGGAATGGTCAAGAGACCGGCGAAAGCCCAGAAACCAAACCACTGAAGAACCGAAACAACTGCGAGAGGGAAGTATTGAGTGACTTGACTGGGGAGTGGAAGTGTGACGATCATAATCGGCAGGAAGATCAGCCTGAGACAAAATTAGCTTGAACCCAACAGCATCTATCGCGGGCATTCCGTACCTCAGCAGAGTGAAAAGTGTCGCCATCACTACCGCCAAAACCCTCACAGACCAATGTTCAGCTTTCTGATAAACCTTGACCAAACAATACATGAATGCGGCGACCCAGAGGAACCATTCAAGAAAGGCCGCAAGCATGACCGTGCCCACGATAGCGGTATATACAATCTAGAAGGGAAAATTGATCAGTTTCCTTACAAGCCACAACCGGCGATGTCTAAGACCTGGTGGGGCGAATGCGACTTACATCTGGGACGGGCCATGGTGAATGATCGTATTCAACCATTATGAAAAGAAAAGGAGAGGAGAATCAACGATGATCCCCCAAAACGTATTCAAGGTCGAAGTTGGTGGTAGAAGTAGGAGGTACTTCAAAGAAGTATTCGCTGCCGCGGGTTGCCCTCCTGCAGGATCCCGGACAGGGTGGTGGTGTGGGGAAAAAGTGGCTGCAGAATGCGATGTTAGCAACGGTCCATTGTAAGATTCGAGAGAGAGAGAGAGAGATTCGCATGTCAGATCGATCAGTAGAGACTTACAGAGACGCCGAAGAGTTTCTCACTCTGTCCAACAAAGCCAAAGTTGTTTGGCGAGGTGTTTGACTATATTTGTCGTTCCGGCGTCTCGAAATATGGGTGGTACCAAATTGAATGACCCCTTCGGCTTGCATACACCGACTTTATCCGTACTTTCGGTCGTGCCGGGATGTAGTATCCTGGGTAAAGTACTTTGGACGAAATAGATGAAGAGGACCTGAAGGCGAGTGGCTCGAGAAGAGTTTTGGAGGACGAGGGGGGTCCAAGAACTTAGGCGTCAAGTCGGTGACCGCTTCCAACAAATGCAGTGTCGGTCCTGGGCGATGCGCGCTGGCGACGTGCAGAAAAAGTGCAACTGTTTTATTTTCGTGGCAGCTGCAGGTTTGGTGGGCGACGTTCTCGCGAGGAAGGAGGAGCAGTCTTGTGTCTCAGTGAAGAGAGGAAAGGCGGAATCGGAAGTTGGAAGTTGCAGACGGGAGAGCGCAAACAGGTGAGTGAGATGGAGGTATATGTCGAGATGCAAGCAATTATGAGAAGAAGAAGAAGAAGAAGAAGAAGAAGAAGAAGAAGAAGAAGAAGAAGAAGAAGAAGAAGAAGAAGGAGAAGAAGAAGGAGTGTGAGTAGATGCAAGAGGCGGGAAAGGTTGAAATAGTCGAGACCTGGTGACCAAGGGGAGGAGAAGGTATTCACAGGTAGGTTGGCTGAGGGTGTCGACGACGAGGCAATGAGGGGGGGGGAGACAGTGGGAGTTGGAGTGGGAGTGAGTGGTCAAGGGCAGTGGACCAACTGGACAGGGCGAAGTCAATATCCCCAAAGATCAAGATCAAGCTTGGGGAGGAAAGAAGAGAGGGGAGGAGGGGCAAGAAGGGAAGAGGAGCCGCAGTGCCTCTCTTTGTAAAAAAAGAAGAAAGATCACGATCACCAAACCTCCACTTGAGAGGGCGGCAGGTGCCCTGGTCGGGAGAACCTTGAACTTGGATGGACCCGCAAAGGCGCTCTTTCCCTTTTTCTTTGGTGGAATGGACCTGCTGGTTGTTTGAGCCACGACCATCCGCACTGCACCGCACCGCACTTACCTACTGTACTGTACGGACGAGATTTGCTGATTTGCTGATTTGCTGATTTGCTGATTTGCTGCTTGGGTCTTTGACAGGGCCCAGGACATGCGGGACGGGACCTTTTTTCCGAAAGTCAAGTCCAATCTTGCCCTGCCCTGCCATCACGTTATCCCGCACAAATTCAAATTTGGTTTCCCCGAGCGGTACAGCAGCGAGTGGTGAGAGAGTGAAAGAGGTTGAGCGGGGCAGTGGACGGACGCAGTGCAGTGCAGTGCCGTCCTGTTTCGAGGTTCGAGCAACAGCAACACTACACCCGTTTGAGCGCTTGGCAAGAAGAGTGAATGCGAGAATGCGAGAAGTGGAGAAGTGGAGAAGTGACCGGGGTGTGATGTAGAGAACGTACAACTACACAGCTGGACTGCATATGGTATTATGGTCATAGAAACGTATATGACTAGCGCTTCGTGATATAGGGATAGGCGTGGCCTTCGGGTGCCATCATGAGTCCTTTCGCTTCCGATCATGAGATCGACACCCAGAACACGAGCTCCCGTCTGCCAAACAACTGCATGAGCCTGTTTTGCGTCGCTTGTTTCTGTCTTTTGAGTGGAGGGCGTGTTGTTCGCCAACAACCTGGAACACCAAAGCGCCGTGGTTCAAGGTTCATCGTCGTCAGGGGTTGAGGTCAAGGAGTGTCGTTGCTAAAATCCATTTTTGGAATGGGCCCAGTCTCCAGCTGTGGCCAGCATTTCTCTCTCTTAGAGTTTTAGCGAAGGGCGATATCCTTAAATCCACCAAGGGGCGCCTCGTTAATTCTCAAAAAGGAAAGACAGAGACACGTGCACAATGAATGCAGCATTCAAACACATCACCAAGTCAGTCTCACTCCCTCATGTCATCTAAAATACGGGTACGGAAAACAAAGAAAAAAAAGTCAGTCTGATCTGAAATCAAGGCTCTCCCATCTTTCCAGAAGCCTTCTGTGAAACATCATCATGGAGCCAGTTCCACTGGGCTTTGCGAGGTTCCAATCATCCACTCATCCACTCACGTCAACAACTCAGGGGAACTCTTCTGGGGATTTCCACATTTTTCAAGAGAGATTCCTTTCTCCAGGCTCGAGCGGTGATGAGATTTTCAATTTTCATTCCTATGCTCGTATCAGTGCGAGCCATCTGATTTTGTCCAATTGCCTAATTGAACTGCCTGCCTGCCGTAGGGCTCCAGCGAATATAGTCCCAAGCCGGACTTTATTTAGTTCATCAGCCACAACTCCATCTTTAAATTAACCAGGAACTGTTCAATTCATGGTGGAACGTTCCACTTTTCGGTGTTTGGCTACTTTTCATGCGGAGGGGGGTCACATGAGATGGTGATATGTTTTCTAGCAGCGTTTTCGTTCTTCCTGAATCTATATATACTAGTCTACTAGCATCATGCCTCTGCATACTGCGACACGAGCATGAACTTCCTCGTGGATTTTAGATCTTCAGACGAACAAAAGATCGAGGAGCCTTTCTTGCACCCCGCATCACATCCTGCCATGAGGAACCTCACTTACTCAAGCGCTCCCCCCCCCTTTTCCAATGTCTCACCAATATACGTCAACCTTCATGCCGGAACCTGACAGACAGCGCCTTCCTCAATACTAAAATCTTTAGTTCGCAACACCATTCGCGAACTCGCTACTTTACACGAATTGACTCTCCGCCACAAAGCCACCTCGGAACACACTTGTGGCGTCCCCCAACCCGACCGCCTTCTACAGCCCGCACCTGACACAACTACCTACCAAACCTCCGAGTCGTGAATCGTTCCAACCAAAAAAAACTCCCATCCGCGAGATTTGACACAATCAGTAGTCCTCATCCTCATCTCTATCCCGTCTTTTCAATAGTCCACAAGAGAGGATATTGTATGGAGAAGGGAATTAATTCTCTTTCAGCAGCGGCGCGGCGCGGCGCCAATTCCTCCAGCCTCAACCATTATTTCCCCACCGGCGCTTGCTTGCGGGATGGGAGAAACATTATCCTCACACAGACCCTTTCCTTTCCTTTCCTTTCCTTTCCCTTTCCTTTCCCTTTCCTTTCCCTTTCCTTTCCCTTTCCTTTCCCTTTCCTTTCCCTTTCCTTTCCCCTTTCCGCTTTCTTTTCTCTCTCCCGATTACTTCGAAACGTGACGAACGACGAAATAAATGCAATAAATTGAAAACCGAGTTTCCCTCGATTTGGACATTAATTATTTAGGGCTGGGCTGAGTGTACGGAGTCCATGTGTTTCATGGTTTTTGGGGGGGAGGGGTGTACTTGTACGAGTGTATTTCGTATTTACAACTAGACCTAGTCCTCGTACGATGGAGTGATCTCTCTTGTATCTTTTTCTTTGCTTGGGTTGTTGTTATTCTTTTAGTTTCTGGGACTTTGACAACGTGTTGGGTTTTTTTACATCCAATTCTTTCTTTAATTTCTCGCTTGTTTTCTTGACGTCAAGGAAAAGAGAAGGTGGTGAGAAAGTAAGCTACACGGAGTAGGTACGGATTGGATGTCAAAAATGCCAATGCGAAGGCACAGGGTCTGTCTTTGTCTTGTCTGTTTTGTCTTATCTGACGCGGAAGTGGAAGTGGAAGTGGAAGTGGAAGCGGGTGAGATTTTCGTGCTGATAGGTTGGGTTGTTACTCAGGCATGGCATGGCGGGGGCTGGGCTTTGCATAGGGGGGGAGAGGGTGAGCATTATATCAGAAGTTTAATTTCATCACTTACTTAGTCCCAGGCGTAACAGTCCATAACGGGGCCTCCTAAATAAACCCTGCTTTGCCGGGTCCCGCTATGGACTGATTCGCCTGGGACGTAGTACCAGTGCTTGTTCTTCTTTTGGAATTCGATACGCTGGGAGAGATGAGCTTCGGGGAGGCACGAAGTATCTGTTTCTCGTTCTATTTGGTGTTAATTTTTTCTTCCTTTCTCATGTGTCTTTGGTGGAAATTCTTTTACGGCTGTGTGTTTGTTTGGTTTCTCCTTACTATTTTATTCTATGTTGCAGATGATATTTCGTGGGGCTTCTTGGTGTTGGTCACTGAATGGGAGTGGGTATATAGTTAGTTACTTTTTCTTTTTCTTTTTTGTTTTCTCTTTCGGTTGGAGCTTCATTCAAGCCTTCGTGTCCTGGCTGAGAAGCTGTGTGTGTGTGTGTGTGAGAGAGAGAGAGAGAGAGAGAATCAGAATCGAAGTCAGACTTCATATGTAGCAGCATCGGAGTAAGAGTCTCTGTCATCGCTACTGATCCACCTACGTAACACGGTATAATACCAAAAACAATTATATAAATAGTTTTGAATAATCAACTTTCTCTCTTCTCAATTCTCTATTCTCCCGAAAATAATCAAATCACTCACTAAAAGCTTATCTTACGTACTTAGCTTCTTACTCAAACCCTCACAAACTCCACCTCATTCCTCTTCCAAAGTCACCAAACTATTCCCATTCCATCTAATCAACTAAACGCAGCACAGCCTCATCTCACACGAGGGACGTATGGTACAGCGTGGCAGGCTGCTATTTACCCAAATTAAAAAAGCTAAATTTACATACATTAACGCAACCACTACGTCCTTGTGCTACTCGCGTATGTAAGTAATCCTTCGTTTTTAATTTTGGTCAAGCTTCTTCGTACCACATTTCTTTAAGTGAGTGTGATACGGTGGATGGTGCGAGTGGTATTATATACGAGTGGCGAGTTCTAGCTAGATCTTTGCTTAGGAGCTTGGTGGTAGTGATGTATGGGACTGCGAAGAGAGAAGGGGTAAGATGGAATGGGAGGGATTCTAATAAGAGGTATCTGCCGTAAATGTTCATTACATCGATATATGGAGTAGAGACATCGTCAAAATCAAATCGCCTATTCACTCTACCCTTTCGTCTCCAATCCTCGAAGGTCTCTAACCTAGCCACACTCCCACATCAGCCCCCACACAGCCAACCAACAACCAACAACCAACCATATCCCAACATCCCCAGCCTCCAGCCTCGTAAACCCGTAAACCCGCCATCTTGACATCAGTGGCACAGCAGAACACAAACAACAAACCTGAAACGCAAAAGCACTCGGTACCAAATAAGTAACAAATACCCAAACATAAACATAAAACAAATACCACCCACAAGAAGCACGGATTCAAAACGGATAACCCTTACTGGTAAGGTTACCACTTCTCAAAAAGAAAAAGAAAACACCAAGGACTTTATCCAGGGAAGATTTGTTTTGTTTTGTTTCGTGTTGATGCAGAGCTTGTGGGTTGCTTTGCAGATACGAAGAGTTTGATGTACTTCTTTTTCTTGGGGGTGGGGGGTGTTGCTATAAATAGATTGGTGATGGAAAAACGGCGGATGGGATTATTATGTTGGAAGAGAATGTGGTGCGGATGAATTGGGTTTTGATGATCTCTTAGCATCTTCTAAATCTTGCTCCATAAAAAAACTACTAGAATACAACTCTATTTCCGTGAATTTGTTCTGGTTTCTCGCTCCTCGCAACATAAGCCCTCGTGTCTGCCAGCATTTTCCCTTTGGCCTTTGGAGAATATTTCGTGATTGAATGGGATTGATTTCCATCAATCGAGCATCTTGCGGTCTCTTTCTTCCAGTCCTACAATTTCTTCTTGGTTTTATTTACCATTTCCCTCTCTGTTGGCGGGCTTACTCACATTCGCATGGATGCGCCGTTGACCTCATGACTTCGTGTCCGGGATCGCGTGAAAACACTTTACGCGTCCTTATCGCGATCAATTCATTCCCATCTCTCAATCTCTTTCCCTCCCTCCAACACCCTCGATTGCATGTATTCTGGCTCCTGGTCGCCAATTGCGCTCCTATTTGCTTTCTTCCCTTCAATATTTCAATCGAGAACAAGTGTACTGAAGTTTCTCTTCTGGATTTACCCTCTTGCCACCATCAAGGTATCTTTTTCGGAGAGTATAGGATTCGAGAGCAAAGGCTCAATCCACGTCGCATAGTCAATTGTTGGCGCACAATTTACTACCCACCCATATTCCAAGTCGCAGAGACGATCGATTGCGCTTCCCTTGACAATGGCGCCTCACTCGAACGTATCCTCCGGTTCGCCACTCTCAAGAACTCCCACAACTGCGGCCTCCTCTCCACCCGACCTCAACGATGACGAAGAAGTCGAATTTCTCACGAAAGAAGACCAACGACTTCTCGAAATAGAAAAACAAGCCAAGATCGACCTGGAGAAGGCAGAGGCCAAGGCTGCGAAGAAGAAAAGCACCGCGCTGAAAAAGAAGCTGAGACAACAGGAGAGTGACGAGGAACGCAAAAGGAAAGAGCAGAATCTAGAGGATCTCCTCAAGAAGAGCGAGGCTTTCAGCAATCGCTTGACTGGCAAGACAAATGTGCTTGGGCGTGTAGGGAGTTCGCTGGATGGCGCTGCGCTTGGAGAACAGGACCTAGTTATGGCGAAGCAGCCAAAATGTATGATTGGAGGTACAATGCGAGATTATCAACTAGAGGGGCTTACATGGATGTTGGAGATTTGTACACAAGGAATGTCTGGAATCTTGGCAGATGAGATGGGGTTAGGGAAGACGATACAGACCATTTCTCTTATCGCACACCTGAGAGAGGTGGAAAACTATCTTGGACCACATCTCATTGTTGCCCCCTTAAGTACGTTGTCGAATTGGATCGAGGAATTTCAGAAATGGGTCCCAAGCGTTCCGGTGCTTCTTTATCATGGTACAAAACCAGAGCGGAAGAAGAAATTTGAGAAGGATATGATGAAGCACCTTAAAGACGGTCGAGTTACCACGAAATTTCCTGTAGTCTGTACCAGTCCAGAGATGGTACTTATGGATCAGGCGGATTTGTCAAAGATTAACTGGGAGTTTATAATTATTGTAAACACACTTATCCTCTCTTATTCCAAAACTATGTACTAACTATTTCCTCTAGGATGAAGGTCACCGTATGAAGAACTCGGAAGCCAAACTTTTCAAAATTCTAAAAACCTTCCGTTCCGCGACTCGGCTTCTCATTACCGGTACCCCTTTGCAAAACAACCTCAAAGAGCTCTGGTCACTTTTGAATTTCATATTACCGGATATTTTTGCCTATTGGGAGCAGTTCGAAAGTTGGTTCGACTTTTCGGATCTTCAAGATGAAGAAAAGACCCAGGAGTTCATTCAGGATAAGAAAAAGGCGGAACTTGTACGAAAACTGCATGTGATTTTGAAACCACTGCTTCTCCGTAGAATCAAGGCGGATGTGGAACATATGTTGCCGAAGAAGCGAGAGTACATTTTGTACGCTCCGATGACCAAAGATCAGACAGAGCTATACAATGCCATCGCTGATAAAAAGGTTGATAGCCGAAAGTTTCTGGAGGATAAAATCATTGAAAGACTGGTTGAGGCTAAGGGCAAGTCACAAGCCACAAAATCAAAATCCACAAAGAAGGCAGCGCATAAACCTGAGCCGAAGGATGAGGACAGCAGTGATGATGACCAACCGCTTGCCTTGCGAGTTCGCGCACAGGTTCCGGCCAAGCCCAAGAATGCCTTCCAATTCATGATGAAGAATAAATCAGCGCCAAGTAGCCGAGGAAGCTCAGTATCCGCATCTAAGAAGCGAAAGCAGTGGTCTTCTCTAGAAACTCCCCATGCCAAATCCGCGAAATCGAGCAGACAATCTACACCATCTGGCAGTATTCGGAGCACCAAGTCACGAGGGAGAAAGATCTATACAGAGAGCTACTCATCCGATGACGATGCGTTGAGTGATGATGAGTTTGAGAGTAAACTCGCCCGGGAAATGTCTGAGAGGGAAAAGGAGAAGAAGAACATTAGAGGTGTGCAGATTACCGATGAGGAACAGGAACTGGCGGAGATGGCAGAAGTTGCTCGTAAGTTTTCCTTCTTTCCGTGGTTTTCCTTACCCCCAACTAACTGATCCCTCACAGGAAAGGAAGTAGCAGGCAAGAAATTGGGCAATCCAATCATGCAACTGCGTTTAACCTGCAACTCCCCACACAACTTCTACAACCCCTGGGCCGGAGACCTCCAAGTCGACGAAACCCTCGTAACCTCATCCGGCAAAATGCTTCTTCTCGACCGTCTGCTGAAAACTCTCTTCCAGCGTGGCCACAAAGTCCTGGTCTTCTCACAATTCAAAACACAAATCGATCTCCTCGAAGATTACGCAAAGGATCTAAGAGGCTGGAACGTCTGTCGAATCGATGGTTCAGTAGCCCAAGACGACCGACGTCAACAGATCAAGGAATTCAACGAGAACCCGAATTTCAAACTCTTCTTATTATCTACTCGTGCAGGTGGTCAGGGCATCAATCTTGCTAGCGCCGATACAGTGATTCTATTTGATAGTGACTGGAATCCCCAACAAGATCTTCAAGCTCAGGATCGCGCGCATCGCATCGGACAAAAGAACCCAGTTGTTATTTTTCGCCTCGCAACTAAGAACACTGTTGAAGAAGGACTTCTTCGGTCTGCGCAGGCGAAACGACGATTGGAGAAGGCTGCTGTGAAGAAGGGTGGGTATAAGGATATGGGAAGTATTAATATTTCCAAGAATGAAGGACTGGGTATGGAGGATTTCCAGGATTTGTTGTTGAAGGATGGGATGGTGTTTCAAGGAAGTGGGAAGACGGCGGCGGATCTGCTGAGTGAAAACGATTTGGACATGCTTTGTGATAGGAGTGATGCTGCTTACGAGAAGGCGGCGAAGGGACTTGGTGATACCGAGCTCTTCAAGGTCTTTGAGACGAAGGCTGATGGGTTTACGGATGTCATGGGGGATGGGGTTGTTGAGGAAAGTGTGGAGTCGAAGACGGGGTAGTAAGGATGAGACGGGTGTATATTAGTGTGTCTTTTGTATTCTGGGGCATGGTGTTGGTTTATGGTGTCAGGGTGGCTAAAGGTTTGGGCGCTGTTGGCTGTTTGCTTTGGTGTGGTTCCGAGGGAGGAAGACACTTTTGGAGCTATTCTCATGATTTATATTAATGAGTAGATGAGGAAGAGGGCGAGATAGAAGAGAGAAGAGAACCCGAATGTTAAAAATTACCTTTACTGCAACCTCCCGTCCAAGATGTCTTTAGACTCTAGAAATTTTGCTCTTCTTATGGTCATACGCGTAAGAGTCCACCGACTTTAGTTGCAAGTTGCAAATCCCGGGTTGGTAAAGTCTTGTATTTTCGGTTTATTAGTACAGTTAACTACTTTTGATTGTTCCAAGATACCTGGATCAAATTGTTCTAAGCGTTAAGGATAAATTTATATGAAATACCCTAGAGATTTGGAACAACGAGGGCGAAATGGCAAGGTTGACTCGAGACCCGTACGCTCTTCAGATATAAATTCTTAACGCTTTCTTCCCTGTTAGAGACACCGCAGCCATTGCGCTCGGGTTCGCACCGAAGTCGCGGGCATTGAGAGAGACCAGAAATTGACATTCGAGCTCCTCCGTTCCTTGCCGATAAGAAATCCATCATCGACGAGAGTCTCCGCCTCCACCCCGCTGCATCAAACTTCGCTCGCACTGCTTTAAAACACACGATCCTTCCCAAAGGCGGTGGTTCCCCAATATTTGTCCCCAAGGGAACCGTTGTGGAAATGGACCTCTTCACCTTACAACGAGAGCCTAATTTTTGGGGGTGAGGATGCGGAGGAATTTAAATCTGGTCGATGGACGAAGAAAGAGCGAACGCTTTGGGAAGCTAAGTAGCAGTATAGAGCTAGGAGATAAGTTTCCGTACCCTGGCGTTTTTACACCAAAAGTTGGCTTATACATCACCTTCTACTACTCTATTTTCTTCCATAGAGGATCTCTAGAAAATTTGGAGTAGAATAATTCGAACCTTTTTGGTAATAGTCCTCTATAAAATACTACGTAGTATTATATCCTTGGTTCTTAGTATAGAAGTGAGCAAAGTTGGGATTTAAGCGATTTTATATGTAAATCTAGCTAAAAATCGCTTAAGACAATAAACTTTAACTATTCGAGATTTTACCCTATACTGCTTATTAAATAAAAACTTTGAGAGATTACTTAAGGGTAGAGGATTTAGACATTAGAAAGATAAAAGCTTTTCTATAGAATATTTTCTTTAATAACTGAAGGTAATTAAATTATACAATTACTACTAAGCCCAGTTTTGGGTGTAAAAGCTGCAGAGGTGCGGAAACTTCTGTCCACTGGCTGTATCAACCTTTTTTTGGTGGATGTGTCCTGCTTAGAATATGGTCTTGGTTCAGCTGGCGTATTTGCTGGTTAGATTTGCTCAGGAGTTCTAGAGGCTAGAGAATAGAGATGGGGTACTTGAGTATTTGGTGGTTATCACGATGACTGTTGAGAGCAAGAATCAGTGTGGGCAATGAGTAGAGTAGAGTAGAGTAGAGTAATAACTGCTACTCTACTCTACTTAAGAGATTTTCAGTACTACGTGGGTACTACTCGAGTACTACTCGAGTAGTCTTAAGTAACAACTCTACTATACTATACTCAAGTAGTACTTGGGTAGTAATAAGTAGTTGAGTATTTTGTTCTCACACTGGCAAGAATGATGCGTTGTTGTTGAATCTTAGGAGTAAGTTCGTTTTTCTACGTTTTCTTTTTAAGTATAGTTTATAGAGGATTAACGTCTAATTTAAAGTTAGATAACGTTTTTGTTATAATTAGTTAGAATAATTTTAAAATAACAAAGTGACTTACTTATAACTAAAGTGAGAACAAAAACAAATGTATACATTGCCGAAATTGGAGTTACTTAATTAAATCACTCTAGCTATCCAGGAGAAACCTAGATTCCAAAGGAAGTTCCGACGACAGCAGAAACACTTCAAAAGATGAATGTTACTCATCGTTTGATGTAAAGTTGCTCGGTTCAATTGTTCCATCAAAGGAAAAAAATTCCCGGAAATGAATTATGAAAATTCTCAAATATTTACTTGCAAATAACATGAGCTAAGGCAGGCACTAGTCTGAAGTATTTACTGCCACTTTTCTTGTCCAACACTAGAAAGTATGGATTGTTTGATACAGTTATAAAGTTAGCGAGTTCAGGCGCTCGTGTAGCATACACTTCGGCAAAATGGATCGAACGGAGCTAGCTCGTAGACACCTTGAGCAAAAGCTAAACATCAAAAACGGGTGGCCTAAGCGTCGCTTTGTCGTGTTCTTCTGAAACCCTTGGTTCTCTAAACATGGATATGGCTTTAGAAACCGGACGAGCGAGGATGGATTCAGTACGATCCAAAGCTATCAAGTAGAGAATTGAAAGGTTAGTCGATGTCTCTAGATCCTGCCCTGAGGAGCATTATGTTGAGCTTTACCTTCCCAACAGGCTCTGCTTTGTCGATTACGTCATTTTAGCCAATCCCTTGACACATTTTCCCACATCGAAATCCGTATTGCCATCCCCAGCGACAAGGCATTTCGGTACATGACAGCTACGTGATGCAGCGTGATATACAGTCTTGGCATTTTTGACTATGGCGGTCTTGCGTTTGATATCAGAATGACAAGAGGGGCATCGTACCTGTTCCTAGGATAGTTTTCGGTTTTTGAGTGAGGATTTTCGCGATGTGAATTTGGTAGCTTTAACAGGGACCACAGGGACCCGAAATGAGCTCTCGCCAAAGCTGGGGTTTGCTGAATCCTTCTAGAAAGTTAGTTAGTAGACGATGTTGCACATTGTTTAAGCAAAGTAATGTGATGAAGATTGCATCGTTTCGCACCAACACCACAACAACAAAACATCAAATATCATATCCAATTTCCAATACATTAAGTTATTAACCATTCCACTCATCCACCACAATTTTCTGCTAGCAGTTTGGAGCATACTGCAACCAGGTATTTGGAGAAAAACGTGACATTTACACAGACATTGTGCAGGCCTGTCTTGATTCCTTAGGCACTGAAAACAAGGGGTTTTGGAGTGTGGAGGAGTTAGAATATGAGGATGGTATACTAGTTGGAGTTCGATTTATAGAAAACATCTCGACCAGAGTGAACGATATTTCAGCGTGAAGGAAAATTATGGAAGCAGAAGCAAAAACGAAAGCTTAGAAGCCAGCGTAGATAACCAATGTGATAGCAAAATACTAAACGACATGAAGACAAAAGAAATCCAATACATGCTACTTCGAAAAGGAATTCAAAAATCTTACAATTACGAGCCGTCTGATAATCATCTGAATTACAATATTATATGAGAAGTTGGGAATCAGGAAGTAATACGACTATTCTTAGTAGGGGATCTTCCCGTATAATTTAGTATTTCATTATGTAAATTATCAGGATGTTGTCTGTTTGTTGATATTGTGTTAAAATCACAGAATAATGGCGGGTTTCAAGCTCGCGAAAAGAGTTTTGGCTTTATGATCCATCCACAAGCTTCGCTTACTAGGTGGCCGAGGATTTTGGCAAGTAGATAAAACATGGATGCCGTGCTTTAAGGTGTGAGTAGAAAGGAACTCATGACATTACCAGGGAATACAAATCGGTTTGCTATCCGGGGGAGCTACAGAGGGAATGTACACCACCAACTAGCAAGTTCCATCCGCATAATTTGTAGAACGTACAACGACACTTGTCTCATTGTACGTTGGTTGACTCTTTGGCCAGCAAACACTTTGTAACACAATAAGAACCAGAAAGTTGAAATGGCAGAGTGAATTCTACTTCAAATCTACTTGACTTCTTTCAAATCGGGATATCTTCAACACCAGAACCAGAACGATGCCAGCCAGCACAATCCTCGTTGTCGTTGCCGTTGCCGTGGCGGCAATTGGCCTCCTTTGCGGCTGGATCATTTTCAAGAGTATGGACTGTTCGAGTGGGAGGGAGTGGTATTCTCCTCCGTCATCCCCTGTTTCAATGGCCCCACCAGTTCAACCTCCAGCTCCAAACTCAACAATTCAACCTCCCGCGCCAACCCCGCCAGTTTCAAACCCTCCATCACCTGGTCCGAAGCAACCCCGACCGGGAGGAGCACAAGGAGGTGGACCAAACCCAGGAAGTCCCAATACAGGCAGTCCCCAAGGTGGACAAAATTCAGGAGGAAACCAAACAGGCAACAACCGAGGAGGCTCCCCTCAAGCAGGTAGTCCCCAACCGGTAAGGAATCAAACAACAAATACACAAGCAGGTGGCCCTACGGGTAATCTTACAGGTAGCACCGCTTCGAGCTCAAGTGGATAGCGAGAGGGATTCCAGAACATAGGCCAAAGCCACTCAGGTGAGTGGAGAGGGGTTGCATGCTACCAAAATTGTTGCACCATTCCTGAGCTGACTTGATAGCAGGAGAAAGAATATATATAGCAGAGTGTAGTGTTCGATGGCCATGTCTGCTTTCTTCCAGCGGCGATTGATAGGGCTCGTATCGAATGCTTCGAGCATCAAAACTCAAGTTCCTCGAGGAGCTTTAATCTATTGTGTCTCATCCGGACTCGCCATCGTCTCCAGCCTCAAGCATGAAACCTGGGCTCCAATACTCTGTTTCCTCAGATTGCATATCAACCCACAACATGCTTTCAGAGACCAGGTCGTCAATCGCCGTCTTCGCTCGAGCCCTCGGCCATTTCAAATTCAACATTAGCATGGAAACGCTGACATAGCCGAGCATTTGGGCAGCTTCCAGGACGGCACTTTGATCGGTGTTGAGTTCTTTGGGGATGGAACGGATATAGAGTTTGTGGCCAACTGTAAGAGTTGAATAGGAGGATCCAAGGGGTTTGAGTGTGTTTACTGCACGAAGGATGTCATCACTGCAATGTATTAGTCGTTTATCCTTCTCAAAATTTGGCATCTCACTTACTCAGTAATTTCCGAAGAACCTTCCATTCTCGTGCTCATAATTCTATCCCTCACTTCTTTAACACCAATAAGACCACCATTTTCTTCTCTTGTGGCACCGCAAACTTCCACAACCCTGACAGCAAGTCCAAAATAAAAATCATTTACACTTCCTCCAAGCATTTGAGCCCAAAAACTCCCACCTCCATCCTTGCCACCGCTACCACTGCTACTTGCAAGAGGATCAACACCGATAGCTGAACACATACGAGCAAACTCAGCCCTAAAGCTTGGATTGGATCGAATGTCTTTAGCATGGGTCTGAGCAAACTGTTGGAGAAGAGACCGGAAGACAGAGAGTTGCGTTGCCAGAGAAGTGGAGTGTGAACTTCTGAGGTTATTGCCATGGGAGGCATATTGAGCGGATGTTATTTTGGACCTGTCAAAGGCAGCTAAGCCAACGCCTTTGCGTGACATATCGAAGATTCTTTATTTATCGCAGTTAATAATTTCTCAACCTTGAAGGACGGGCTTGCAGGTGAAGTTGGGGTTCCGGGCGGGGCACGTGAGTGGAGGAGACCAAATAAGGTTAGCGCCTAAATAAAGCCGCGATTCGCTTGGAATCCCACCACGGTAAAGAAATCTCGAAAATACCAAAAAGAAACCCAAAACTTGTCAACCAGCATTCACGATGTCGACACAATCCGTCCAATGCTTCGGCAAGAAGAAGACTGCTACGGCAGTTGCGCGATGCACGGTATGTACGATTTTTCGAAAAATTCGAGGGCTGAGCGGCAGTGATACGCATCTCAACCTGCGCCAAACCCCACGACCCTACGAGACCCTACGAGATCTTGCGGCGGCAAAGAGGAAAGGCGAAAGAGGAAAATACTGACATTTCAACAAGGCAGGAAAAGGCTTGGTCAAAGTTAACGGAAAGCCACTAAACCTCGTCCAACCCGAGATCTTGCGATTCAAGGTCTACGAGCCACTCCTCATCGTCGGTCTCGAGAAGTTTGCCAACGTCGATATCCGCGTCAGAGTCACCGGTGGTGGACACGTCTCCCAAGTTTATGCCATCCGTCAAGCCATTTCCAAGTCCCTCGTCGCATACTACCAAAAATTCGTCGATGAGCACTCCAAGAACGAGTTGAAGCAGGCACTTGTCCAATACGACCGAACCCTGTTGGTTGCAGATAACAGACGATGCGAGCCTAAGAAGTTTGGAGGTGGGTTATTCCATTTGGATGATAAAGGCTGGAGTAATGCTGACAATTTTTTCTACAGGTCCCGGAGCCAGAGCCAGATACCAAAAGTCTTACCGTTAAAGAGGGGATTTCGCACGGGGTCGGGTTTGGGAGAATGGTTTCTGCTGCATTTGCATTGGACGGGCTATGCTATTTGCTGCTTGTAGGGTTTCTAGGCAAATGAAATGCAAAGCTATTCCGCCAAGCATAGGAGTTGAGAATTGAACAAATACAGAACCACAATCCGTGCCTGGATTTTTCATGTGAAGAAACGAAGAGCTTCGAGCACAGCCATGGACCACAACCTCCCTCGAAAACATACGGCCGGATCTGCAATACTGGATTGTGTATATCAAAAGTTAATGACATTATGAAAGATTCAGTCCCAGCTATTTCATCCACACTCGAAGCTTGATTTCAGAAGTGCAGAATTTCACTACAAAGGACCTGCAATCGCCCAATTTCGAAATTAGCACCATGACATGAAGCTGTTGTCTTCCATCTGCTGACGGGAACATTATATTGATGATCTACTCTTCCTCGGATTTTCATTTGCACTCAAGTTTTGTTCCAATTTAAGGCCTCCAGTGAATGCTCTTTTCAGAAACCAAACAACCGCCAACTTTGCCTTCGTACCCTGTCAACACAATGTGAAGACAATAAAAGAGCTCACCCTTTTCAAAATATTACGTCTCGAGTACCTCCTACTAGCAAAATGACAATTTCATTCAATGAGGAATCCGGTTCTTGCTGCCGCACAAGAATCTGTACTCTCTTGTGCACCTCATTAAGCAATAACAACAAGTACCAACTAGTCTAGGACAGTGGCAAACATTTAAGAAAGGTTTGCTTCTCAGCAGTGTCTGAGCGATGCAACAGAGGGGTGCATTATGTAAAGAGTAATCAAGGAATCTTGTACTCTGATTGTACTCAAGACTCGATTTGTGGGCCAATAACTTTGCAATAAAGGTCTAGCCAGGGCAATTAAGACTCAACTCCCCCTGATGCCATCTACCAACATACACCAAGACGCCAACCCCACCATCTATCACCATTACTTCTTAATATTTTGCAGAATAGTCTTCATCATCTCATTGCCAACCTTAGTCGCCTCCCCAAACCTCGGCTCAAAGAACTTCTGCGTACTCTCAAACCGATCCTTCCAACTCTCAAAATCCCCAAAAGTAACACAATCACTCCATCCCCTGGCCGCAAAGGTAAACTCCAAATCATCACTTCGGAACGTATCATCCTCAATAGCGATCCTGATAACATCATCCAGTAATCCCGGTTTGCGAAAGAGGTATTCTGTGACACCAAGCCAGAGACGGAAAAGAGGAGTGGAGCAGATCATATGATCGTAGGGAACGATGTTGAGGCGTGACCAACAGTCTACCATTGCTAAGAGGGAGAGATGGTTATTGGGAAGAGGAGTTTCTGGTTTTTTACCGAGGGAGAACCGGTCTAGAACGGAGTCTTGGAGGAGGAGTTCGCCATCCCATTCCCGGTTTCCAAAGACACTTGCTCCTGCTTTCTTGATTCGTTCTTCAAACTCCTTGTGATGTCCACCCAACATTAGCTTGTAGAGATCAGTGACACTTTGTGCGTATTGTCTGATTTGCTCTTTGGCATATGGATTGAGGATAGCGAGACCGGCGTAAACGTGCCATTTTTGGGAGTAGATTCGGAGAGTTAGGTTGATCTTGACGTTCTCAATTCCACCGACGTAGCGGGCGATTTCCCAAGGGAATTGGGCGTTGGCGTGCCAGGCTTTGCCCATGGAGAGGAAGGCGGCGTGGGTTACGGCTTGGGTGTCGGCTGTGATGCGGTCGTGTTGGGCGGCGGAGAGATAGACTTGCTTGGAGTTCAGGCATGAGAGAACTTTCTTGACCTTTTCGAAACTCTCCTCGGATGCTCGGTGCTTGATGATGACCTGGTGATTGAGGGTAAGCTTTTCCTCAATTTCTGTTTGGCAAATGAATTGAACCTACCAATGGCTGGCCACTGGGATCAACAGCTGGACCATGGAGGGAGTGGCAGCTGACAATATCTACATCAGATGGTAAATACTTCTCAAAAGCGGCAATTTCTGGTGCCTTGCAAGAGGTTTGTCCACCAACAATGGCCTTTTGCTTCGTAGCTGCTATGGGGTCAGCAAAGGCTCATAAAAACAAGATGGCTTGCATACAAGGCCCATACATGGCAACAACTTTATCGATCGATGCAGCTTCAACATTGTAGATAATGTAATCGCTGGCACGGGAGACGAGGTGTCCATTTGGAAGGATATTTATTTTCTTCTATAAATACTCAGCACTCGGTGCAGGGCTACGGGCTATGTACAGGTGTGTTTACAATATTTCCAAATTCCTCACAAAGACCTTGGTACTGCTCCTCTCTATCGCAAGCATTGACCCTAAAGACAAACAATCAGTCGATGTGGAGGTGTGCGCGGACGACCTGAGAAACATTCTGTTAGCTTATGCTGCTTCCAATGGGTGGCAGAAAAGGTTGGGAAGAGGTGTTGGTTATTCAGACAAATAAAAATAAGGTAGCTGAGATTTTTCATCAGTGAAAGCCAGCCGCCAACTTGGTAACAGAATGTTATTCAAGCCAGCAAAAGACAATACTCGAGCCAAATGCACTCAAGTCATCATTGGAAGAGGGGGCGGAGGAGAGGGCGAGAAAGCTTACTGGAATAAGGTCGCCCGGCGGCAGTAACGCCTGAAAGGAGGAATTACCTCCATCCAGCATCACTGAGCCTCCGAGCATACATCTTGCCCATGTCACCGAGCCCGATGATACCGATCGTGAAGTCGTCCATGTTGCTGGTCGCGTTCGATTGCGCCATGGTGATGACCACTGTTGAAGAAAAGAGTGTTGTAGAAAAGAAACGCCCCCCTCAACCGTTGACCCTTTGGACGAGAACAAGACAGCTCATCAGTGAAACCTGGTCGGGAATCGCAGTCTGCTGTGTATCTTGAGGTTGAAAAGTGTTTGGAAGCTCCAGAAAAAGTTCGCGCGAAAGAAGTACTCGGCCCCGCGCTAGTGCTTTGGAGCTAGGGCCAGATTGGGACTAGTCTGGCTGAGAAGCGATTGCGCTCCGCACACAACTTTCTAACCTGGAACCACAAACTTTTTGAGAGCAAATCGTGCTATTCCCCAGCCAAATCAAAAAAACTTCAAATCGACAACCATGCCTCCAAAGAAGCCTGCCCGTCCCGCCCAGGAGAACATCTCCCTCGGCCCTCAGGTCAGAGATGGTCAGTTTTTCAATCCCCCGCGCGTGCGCAAAGAAATTGAGAAGGAGGTCAAAAACTAACCCCACCAGGTGAACTCGTCTTCGGTGTCGCCCGTATCTTCGCATCTTTCAACGATACCTTCGTCCACGTCACCGATCTCAGGTCCGTAATCCCTTAATACTCGTGGAGGAAGAAATTGGAAATTTGCATACATATAAATCAAGTGGAATGGTTCATAGGCTGACTTTCTGGGTGATTCCAGTGGCCGCGAAACCATCACTCGTGTCACCGGAGGCATGAAGGTCAAGGCCGATCGTGACGAGTCTTCCCCATACGCTGCCATGTTGGCTGCTCAAGATGTTGCTATTCGATGCAAGGAATTGGGCATCAACGCTCTCCACATCAAGATCCGTGCCACTGGAGGTAAGCTACTTAAATCAAGCATCTTTAACCAGGCAAGCACTAATATATCAATAGGTAACGGAACCAAGACCCCAGGCCCAGGAGCTCAATCCGCTCTCCGTGCTCTCGCTCGTTCAGGAATGAAGATTGGTAGAATCGAGGATGTCACCCCAACCCCATCCGACTCCACCCGTCGCAAGGGAGGTCGCCGTGGTCGTCGTCTTTAGATTACTGGTTTTATGGCTGGTTGCATGGCGTGGTACTTGGGTTTCATAATGGGAATAGACACGACGCGGAGGACGGCATTAATCGCCTGACCTCCATGATGATTTACTCAGACGATAGCTACTGCAGCTGCAGAAAATCAAAAATTCTTGCAGACATTTTGATTTCTTATTTTCCATGTGAATTACAGTCATTCCATGACCTTGTCGAGACTTTCCCATCTTTGCCATATTCAGTGCTGCCATTTCCCTTCCTTGGGTCCTTGCCAGTCCATGATATAATAACCCTTTTGTTTTGTACATCCATTCTCATGAGAAACCTGCCACAATTCCAGACCAACTCCAAACGAATTATTCCTTTACACCAATTCCATGCCAAGCCGAAATGCGAAATAACTGCCAGTCGAAGTATAGCGATTATAATATCCTGCCTCATTCTGCCACTATGTAAAACCATGCGAGATGAACTTTGGGAGTCGGAAGAAGAAAGTCGGAAGAAGAAATTCGGAAAGAAAGTCGGAAAGAAAGCCGGAGAGAAGATTTGTGCTGCACTTGCTGAAACTCAAATGAAATCGGCGTGTACTTGATAGAAAATTTGACTAGAAATTCCATATAGCCGACACACGAGAAGCACGACGGCTGCTCATACGAGCGGCACCTAAGAACACCCTCCAGGTTAGAAAAACAAACTCAGAAATGTATGAGACCTTTTTCGCGCCCGTCGTCGTCCAGTTCCACCATTACTGGCGCAAACTCACCTCGTTCATCCTCGGCTTGAAAGTCCTTGAGCTCTGCGTCGATCCATTGGCCGTCCTCCAGTTGATATTTTCCAGATCGAACATAATTGGCGCGCAAATCCCAATCCCACTTCCACAACCAAGTTTCCAACTCCCCGAAAGCCTTTCCAACCGCTGATTGCTCACAGGTGATGTTTGTTCCTAGTTCCAACAACATCTCATTGAGTCGAGCCTTGAATGTTGTCAGGATGAGCTTCAAGTCGTCGCTCAAGCTTGACTCATAGTCAAGAATGCTTCCCTCCAATCCTTCGTCGTCGTAGATGAATTGCGCATGAACCGCCTCAATGAACTTGCGGAAAAAGTCGGGCATTTGCAGAACCAGATCATAAGCGCCAAAGACCATCTTCACAACGTGTGTCCATTGTTCCATGCAAGCAACATTCCCGAGAAGCATACCGGTGATGAAGCAGAATTGGATCTCACCGACAATCTCATAGGGGTTTTCGTGACTGCAGTTAGTGCGGATGATTTTTAAGATGTGGGAGGTCGAGTCCATTGCTTGTTCAGTGCGAGCGCGTCCAAGGGATTCGTCGGAGAAAGTTCTCTTGTATTGGGGGAAAGTGAACCTAAGAACTTCGTCGCGGTAGTCTATGGTGATCTCAGGATTGTTTCCCGATGGAGTCTTGTGAAGATGGTCGTGAACTGAGCACACTTGCCAGTTATTCCATCCTTTGTTTCCGGTGATTCTCTCGAGCAAGGTTCCAGTGACCGATGATACCAATCTTAGCCACAAGTTTGGGTCCTTTGCGGCAAACTTGCTCGATTGAGCGGGTTGGGCAGCAAGAGCGGTTGCAGTCGCGCTTGGAGTTGATATCATATATGGTTGCAGCTTGTCGAAGATTTCCGATAGTCCTTCCTTCTGGATTCTGATCTCCGCCTTGCTTACTTCCTCCTCGAGGACCTCATTCTCCTTGTCCCATCTTCTGACGTGGATGGTGCCATACTCCTCTGAAGCGCGACTTGAAGATACGAGCCAGAAGCCGCTTCTGAGCGAGCTCTTATTTGAGCCTCCCCAGAAGAAGTGGACGCCAGCTGGAATTTCCTTGATGCCATCAAAATCTTCGTTTTCCTTTACGGTAAAAGCGATAGTGTCATAACCAATGAGAGAACCGCCAGGAACATCTCGTACAATGAACACATCCCCTGACTTGAGAGAGCTATCAGGCCGGTTTCTTGACGTGGGGGTTGGCGAAGGAGAGTGTACGCGAAGGCATCCTAGTGGATAGCTACCAACAGCATGAACACTTCTGACGGACTTTGCAGACTTTTCCGATCTATTGGATAGCGACTTTGATAGAGAGCACTTCTTTGTAGCCTGAACAATGCTTGAACTGGAATCGGCGCGTCCTCTTCCACATTCCTCTTCCTCAGACAGGATATTGGCGATGACAGTTGGCGTGACGACAATATCGTGACTTTCGTTTGATTTGATTGACAATTGTCTGGTCAGTGCAGAAGCGTGTTCTTTGGTCGTAGATGAACTTCTTTGAATGGCGATTTGATTTTGAATGAATGTAGGGTCGTCACCGAAGAGGTCGTTATTGGTCTTTCCAGATGGAGATGAGGCTCTAGATCGAACGATGGGTGTCGCAGTAAAGCATGAATCGGAGCCCATCTCAGAGAGAACCTCAGACGGGATTTGATTCAAGCTCTCGCCTGGGCCTTTGTCGCTTTCTTCCGCCATGATGGTTGATATACCTAAAGCGTTGGAGAAATTGTTGTTGTGAGGATCGCGTGAAGTAAATGGAAGGAGCCTGTTGACTATCAAAAAATATGGCAACCCCAGGCGGAGCTTCAGCCACTAGCGCAGATCGGAGTTACTTTAATTTACTCCGATTCCGCACCTTGCACCTCCTCCACTGTGCAGGTTCAAAAGCTTGAAACAGTGAATCTGATCAAAGAAGATCAAGAGACTGAAGAGCACATTCACTAGAGCACCATTCTGCTGGTGCTAGCTTTAGACAATGTGAATTTCAGTTGTGGTTTGAATGTACTAGAAAGAGAACTTTAGCATGGCAAGATCAGCTTATTCACTAGGTTCCTGAGACCAGGAATATTTTTCAAATGTATATTGACTTCTGATTTTTATATTACGACCTCATGGATGTGGCTGTTTAACCCCACCATGTGGCTTGCAGGGCTGCAAGGGTTGCCCAATCTAACCTGGATAAGCTTGAATGAAGCTTGTGCTTGCTCACTAGCCAAACACCACTATGTGTTAATCATCTCGCACCTGCTTCTACTGCTTGTAATGCATTCATTTGTCACGCATACACCGCTGCCTTTGTTACTTCAATTCTGATACCTACCTCAGTACTCGGGACTCTCCCCTCGATACGCTCTTGAAAGTTGAGATCCCGCATTAAACAGCCCGCAGGCTCCTTGGAGTCTAAACGAATCCAAATAATTACCATGGCTCAACCAAATGGCCAGCAGAGGCCAATGCCAGGAAGCAATACCCCAGTCAACAGCAATGGGCAAATCGCTCAACAAAGACCCGGTCCAAACACATTAGGAGAAGGGGGAGATGTCTGGGACGAACAGCGACTTGAGCAAGCTTTGGAAAGGTTGAAGGAGTTGCATATTCAGGTCAGTTACGCCCCAGCCCATTGATCTTGCAGAAACTCAAACCGAATCTAGCTGCGCGGATTACGAACCTGCGTCCCTCGATTACTGGAACCTCTGACTACGAAACAACCATCTCGTACGCTTACAACTCCCTCCCCCTCGATGTACTTTGCAGGAACTGATTGCTCAACTTGCAGCCGAATCTCTGTTTCGCGAATTCTCCGAATCCACTCGTGTTGGCACCAGAGAGGTGCAGGAATTTAAGCAGTTAATGGTGGACGAGGATACCAAGAAGATATTTGCGCAAGCCAGGAAAAGCCGTGCTGAGAAAGCGGACAATATTAAGCCATGGAGAGCTATGGATCACCCGGGCGCGTTTACGAGACATGCTTGAAGATATCACCCGTTGCACAACATCACGAAAGGGTTATTGGGCAACTGATATTTGGGACATGATTGTATTTACAAATTGAAACATAAGAGATGGGAGTTTGGCTGGCGCATTGGGTATACCATTATTGGCATTTGTTGGATGAATTCATCGGAGTTTTTTACGGGATGGGCATATTCTGGGACTCTCAGTGACTCCCAGTCTGACTCCAAATACTATATGTCACAGCCATAGATGCTGACAATCTTCGCGCACTAGGCTTAGATGGTAAAGTCGGAAAGGAATAGGTAGCTTGCGATGGACATTAATCAGCGGTAAATACATCAAGCTCGAATCTGGCTCTCGTTGTTCCAGCTTTTTAGGGCAATATAAGGTGCAACTAATGTATCATATTGACCTAGGTATTAGAACTTCAACTGTCGTAAAGTATCTAGTAATTGAGGTTATATCACCGGAGGGTAGATATCATAGCAAGGCAAGGGAGGGTGTCCATCCATCAATACCTAGCTAGGGACGTCAAATACTCGTATGGAAAGAAAAAAAAAAAACTGCGCTACAAGTGACAACCTTTTCAGGACCCTTGATTTCACCTAGAATTTAGTTCTTACTCTCTCAAATGGATATCTGCCTATCATACAAATTTCGCGTTGCCTTACTAGTCCTGTAATCGAAAATCGTGACTCGTTTTTTGACTCACAAATAACGGTACAGGAAGAAAGCATCACAAACTAACAAATAAATAATTTACTAGGGCCGGCCTTTCAATTCAAATATCTCGATAGCAGTTGTTATTTCGTTGCGCACTTCTAGTTTACCATCAGTACTTAGGGTTCGATCTCGCTTAGCCCGATAGTGCGTCGGCGGGACAATTTTCAAGAAATACCCTCTCGCACCAACGACATCACCACGCGCGTGGCAACCACACCCCTCGGATCACGAACCACCGATCAAGATGTCTAAATTCTTCAAGGGCGACAGCTCGAGCGACAGCAGCTCTTCCGACGAGGAGGAGCTCTACTCTGACTCCGAGGAAGAGGAGCAACAGGCTGAGGATTCCTCCGACGAGGGCGATGAGGACAAAGATGACGACGAGAGTGGCAGCGGAAGCGATAGCGACGACTCGGATAAGGGAAAGGGCGCGAATAAGTTCTTGAAGGACGGCTCCGATTCGGACAGCGAGGACAGCAGCGAGGATGAGGGCATAAAAGTCGTGAAGAGCGCGAAGGACAAGCGGTTGGAGGAACTCGCGGTATCCATCAAGGCCATCGAAAATGGGCAAAAGATCAATGACTGGGGATCTATTTCCGCAGGTAGGCGACGAGCAATGTCTCTCTGGATGCCCCAAACGCTGACATTATGTGATTAGAATTCGACAAGCTCAATCGGCAAGCCCTGAAGCTCATCCAGTCAGGCAACACCCCGAAAATCTATGTTAGGGCTATCGCAGAGTTGGAGGATTTCATGAATGAGACAATCGCCAAGCAGAAGGTCTCGACGAAGAAGATGAATGCGACCAATGCACGAGGATTGAACGCCGTCAAACAACGCATCAAGAAGAACAACAAGGACTTCCAGAAGGAGATTGACGCTTACAAGGCAGACAACGATGCTTTCATGGAGTCGGATGAGGAGGAGGAGGTTGTTATCAAGCCCTCTCGAGCACCAAAACCGGCCCCTGGAGTAACCATTGACCTTGGTGATGATAATGAAGGATGGGCTTCAGTTGGAAAGGGAGGACGGGTCCTTGAGTTTACACCAGAGAGTATTCTCAAGCACCTCAGGACGATCATGGAGTCCCGAGGAAAGAAGAACACAGACAGAACGGAACAAATCACCATTATGGAGAAGTTGTACAAGGTCGCTGAATCCCCATACCAACAAGTCCGAGTTCTGTTGACTCTCATTTCCACCCGGTTCGACCTTACCACCGGAGTCCAAACTTTTATGTCCCAAGACCACTGGAAGGCTGCTGAGCAGGAATTCGGAAAGCTTCTTAAGGTCCTCGAGTCAAACCGGGAACTCGTTGTCGTAGAGAACGCAGAGGAGTGGGAAGATGACGAGAAAGCCCCCACGATTACTGCAGGTGAAAAGCTCAAGATTCCAGGAAGCATCGTCTCATATGTTGAAAGACTGGATGATGAGCTTACCCGATCGCTTCAGCATATTGATCCTCACACTGCAGAGTACATTGATCGACTTTCTGACGAAGCTGCTTTGTACAACAACATTGTTCGCACACTTCTTTACACAGAATCTCTACGTAAGGATGAGAGTCTCCAGGTTTCCCAAGATAGCGTCAACCGTATTGTGATGAGAAGATTGGAACACGTTTACTTCAAGGTGAGTTATGATAGTTTCCCTCGCCTATATATTTCTAACGATCAATTTAGCCTGCCGCCGTTGTGAAGATTCTTGAGGAGAACTGCTGGAAGGCAACCCCCGAGTCTCTCGATTCTGCCATCACCCCACGAACCGCCGTCTCCGATGCCACTGCTCTCGTCAACACCTTGTGCAACTACCTATTTGTCAACAGCGAAGGCATCATCCGAGCCCGAGCCATGTTATGTCAAATCTATTTCCTCGCTCTCCACGACAACTACTACAAGGCCCGTGATATGATGCTTATGTCACATTTGCAAGAGACTATCAGCGCATTTGATGTACACAGCCAAATCCTCTTCAACAGAACCCTCGTTCAGGTTGGTCTGTGCGCCTTCCGTGCTGGTCTTGTTTACGAGGCCCAAACCACTCTCCAAGAAATCTGTGGAAGTGGTCGCCAGAAGGAACTTCTAGCCCAAGGTGTTATGATTCAACGTTACAACCAAGTCTCCCCAGAACAAGAACGTCTTGAAAAGCAACGCCAACTTCCTTTCCACATGCACATCAACTTGGAGCTTTTGGAATGCGTTTACCTCACCTGCAGCATGCTTTTGGAGATCCCGCTACTTGCACAAACTGGTTCATCGCCGGACATCAAGAAGCGCGTCATTAGCAAGACCTACAGACGTATGTTAGAGTACCATGAGCGTCAAATATTCACCGGTCCTCCAGAGAACACCAGAGACCACGTCATGCAAGCCTCCAAAGCTTTGGCTGCTGGCGAGTGGAAGAAATCAACAGAGTTCATCCACTCAATCAAGATCTGGGAGCTCATGGCACAGCCAGATGAGATGAAGGTCATGCTCTCCGAACAAATCCAAGAGGAAGGCCTCCGAACATATCTCTTCACATACGCCCCATTCTACGATACCCTTTCCGTTGCCACACTTTCTTCCATGTTCGAGCTCTCCGATCGAAAAGTCGCTGCTATTGTTAGCAAGATGATCAGTCACGAGGAACTTGCTGCTGCACTTGACCAAGTCAGCTCTTCTATTATCTTCAGAAAGGGTGTTGAGTTGAGCAGACTCCAGAGCTTAGCCTTAACACTCAGCGACAAAGCCAGCGGTCTTATCGAGAGTAACGAGCGAACACTTGAGACGAGAACACAAGGTATGGCAAACGCTTTCGAACGCCAAGGTGGAAGAGGCGGACGTGGTGGTCGCGGTGGAAACCGAGGTGGCAGAGGAGGTGGAGGTGGTCGCGGTGGTGCACCAAGACAACCTGGTGGAACTCAATTTACTGGAGGTGCTTTGGGTGCTGCTGTCCGAGCTTAGATTGGTAGTCATGTATTTGCATTGGGTTGGTTGTTACAAGGGTTGCGTCTGCTATTTAACAGGCGTTAAGTAGAGCTTACGAAAAAGCCTTGTTTGTGAATTACACAAGAATGAGATGATGATAATCGAGTCAAAAACCTTCAAAATCTCCTTGCTTTGTTTTGTGTTTTTGCAGTGTTCTATATACCCAGTTTGGAAGGTTTCCCCAATTCTCTGTATATGTATTTTCCACCTCACTTTTATTATGCCCTTGACTTGCCGAAGTCGGAACCTATGCTTGTATTCTGTTGGTATCGAGAGGGAAGCTTGCATCAAGCAGCATAATTGGAGCGGTGGTATAATTAACTCTTCGGTTTTTCTTCCAGCTTCTCTAGTGCAATGGTTTCAGACAAAGACTATTCAATATCTATTAAAGAAAGTTGTTCAACACATATAGAATAATTGAGTTAACGAAACAAAAATTCTCACTAAGCGATGTCTATCATAGACACAATTGGATTAAAATATATCAGCAGCTCAACCCATTCGATAAGGGGGTGAGGCGAGCTGCGTGTTGGGGTGGTAAAACCTTTTGCCACCTTTTTATAGCTTTTCCAGGTAAGTTTTGGAGAAAATATCAAGACACTTGGGGTTGGATCCACTCGCGCCCTCGCAGGCGTTTTGGGACAACTTACGGGATACAAGAATTGAGAGGCTCTCTGCACGCTCCTGTAACCCACAGTTCGATGTAGACCAGCAATGGAAAGTGCAAACCTGCCATCACCCTCACATATTTTAAGGCGCCCTCGTTTTGACCATGAGCCATTAGCCACAAAGAAAGACAAAATACGAAAGCGTTTGCAAATGCTGAGACCAAAAAGGGAGAGATGACTACATCTGTTTCATCCACATCCACTGTGCATTTTTGATACAGCTGCAAGGGATGTAAAAGCTTGGGGCAAGTATTTCGACCATTAGAGCTCCGATATATGGTAATCGCTCGGTCCACCTCTCACCTAGTCCGCTTCGCGTATTGGGTGAGGGAGGGTAATACGATAAAACCAGCAATACGACCACTTTTGTTTACACCAAAATCGCCTTTGCTACTAAAACTACTCTAATATGTTCCTACTATTAATATATAGCTTAAACTTATATTTAATCTTTAAAATATAATTATATCTTCTATATTCTAGGCTTTACTAAATTTTTCTAGAGATTTAGTAGTAGCTTTCTTAGAAGTTAGATTTAAGAACTAGATAGATACTAGATAGATAAATCTTACTTTATAATTCTATTTATTAAGTTTAAAATAAGAGACCCTAATTAAAATTAGAATATAATAAAGCGTTGTTGTTTTATTATATATTTTTAAAAACAACGTATTTTGGTGTAAACTAAAAGTGGTCGTATTGCTGGTTTTATCGTATTGCCCTCCCTCACCTAATACGCGAAGCGGATTAGGTGAGAGGTGGACCGAGCGATTAGCATAGACTCGGTTCAAAATCGAAACATACATTAACAATCAAACATCGAACCACGATACAGACGAAAGACATCGGGATTTTGCTGACCATTCCGCCCTCCTTACTCAAAATAGAAATCCAAGAGACAACTAACGATTCTAGGACTCGTGGGCAGCTGCTTTGTCCTCGTCTCTACGTGGCCAGGAAAAGCGTCTCCTTTTAGTCACGCGGTAGATTTGACCAACACCCCTAACAACACAATAATAAAACGTGCTGAGTATCTGAAGAGCTATAACTATATTATACAGTGGGTAATAGCTTATTTAATATTTATTTTGTATTTTTACAATTTCTTTTAAGAGTAGGAGGTCTTAGTTATAGTATAGTACAGGCTTGTAAATTGGGACGCTTTTCTGGGCCATGTACATTATCAGAATTGACTCCCGAGCTAATTGTCTTGGCATCGCACTTGCCGCATCACGACTTCTCTTTCCCATCTTCCTTTTTCCTCTCTCCTCTCCTCAACCCCCATCTCGAGAATCCCAAAAGCACCTATTGTGTTACCAGAATCCATTGAATTACAAGTTACTATAACGTGCTTCAGAGCGGGCTTCAATTCAAACTCCCCTGGAGGTCCCTCCCGAAATCGGAAGTTCACCCATTAACCCCAGGAAATGAAATGAGGGGAAAGGCAGATGGTGACGTGCATGCCGCTCGTCGCTCCTTTCCAAATCCAGGGGTTCGAGAAAAAAAGGTGTCTAAGGAAGAGATCACGCACACCAAAGCTCTTCCACAACTGGTCAATTCTTAGCTCGGTTTCAATGCTTTTTGAGGCTATTCGTATGCAATTGTCCTGAAAAGGACCCACGCTTTTGGCTTCCTGGAATCCTGGCCGGTATGGCTGCTCCATTCGCTGCAAGCTGGGATCGTGTGATGGTCTTTGGAGTGTGGGATGAGTTCTTATTATATAAAACGCCCTTACCAGCATTGCTTCGATGACGGCACGCACGGGTGGGATGAGGTGAGGATTTTCCCCTCTTGTCTTAAAATCTTGTTCAGTCTTTCGTTAGGTCTTGTTGCTTGGGTTGGTTTGGTTTCAATTCTCTTTCGTTCGTGGTATATTTGTTGCAGGCCATCGCTACGTTCTCTTCAAAAGTCGGAAATCACTTGCAGTGTACGGCTGGCGTGCATCTCATTAAACTGTAAAAGTACCCTGACTCCCAATGAGAGTTACTACTCAATCTGACTTGCAATTAGTGCTCATATTCCAGACCGATCTACTCCCACTATACTTCATCGAACCCTACCCCTACCGAAGATCCCACGATGCCAGCACTTTCCCCCTACGAATTTTCTCCCAACGATCTTGGCAATACCACATCAGTGACAGCACTTCTTCCACACAACGCTCCATACATAAAGGGAGGAATTGGGGGACGAGGCAATTACCGCAAAATTAACGATGCGAATCTGGCGTTGCCTTTGACATTCGAAACTGCGAGTGGCAGGTCAGAGCAATATCATCAGCAACCGGTCGGGTCTCAATCAGCACTTCCAAGTGGTGCGGACAAGATGAAGGAGAAACTTGTTGGGTTGTTCAAAAGTGGAAAGTAGGGCTGCATATGGGGTTGGGCTCGGGACATTGGCATCTGGGGACTAAAAAGGGGATAATACAGCATAAGGTTAACAGGACGGCATTAGGGGGCGACATCATGGAGATTTACTAGTATAGGGATTCATTTGATTGAAGGAATGGAAAAGTGTAGTCTTCTTTTATAATTGGCGTTGTTACCTAAAGTCTTCGGGATTGAATACTTTTTCATACAGGAAATTTCAACAAGGACCTGTCCAGCCTCTTCGGGTTTGACGAAGGCCATTTACTATTATTTACTCTGTGATCTGTCTATCATCCAAAAGATTGAGCTTTTCACGCGGTCAAGAATTGCATCGCAATGTTTCAATTGCTGCCTCAGCGCTCAGTCAGTCCAGCGTAGAGATTGCCACTCCCTTTTCAACATCAACCTGCTTGTAAATGTTAATTGCTCCCTCAAGTCAGCTTGCTCCCAATGCTACCGAAAGATTCTCAAAGCTCGAATGGACCTGTCTTTTTTATAACCGAGTAATTTTGAAACTGATATTCAGTATGTCTTTAGTTCCAGCGTTGACTTTAACACAAAGACCGACAATTAGGTATCTCGCCTACCCAAAAACGACTGCTGCAAAAACTAGATGTCTTCTACACAAGGAGCTAAACCCGCTTCCTAAGCGGCTGGGGCGCAAAAGTATAAATGCCACAAGGTCCATCCGGGATTCGAACCCGGGTCCCAGGTAATTGGATGAAGAACCAGAAGCTCTCTTCAAAAACCCATGTGCTAACCGACTACACTAATCGACCGTTTGCTGATTGCTTTGAAGTGCAGGTTATTATTTGTAGTTATGAAGCAATGTGGCGGTGAGGGTGGGGCAGGCTTGTTTTTATAGATCCGCTCTTAGCCGGCTCGGGACGGTATTGTGCCGAAGAGCAGGTCTCCGTTGTGCCTAGCATCGTGAAGAATCCCGTCAATTTCAAATCTTGCACTCATACTCATCTGAATGTAGCCACAAAGGCTTCGGAGAGCGCACATAAGATGGCTCAATCCAGATTGGATGCCCTGGAACCAGATCAGAAGGTAGAGTAGGTCGCCGGTCGGCGGTCGGCAACATAGGATGCCTCCTTGAGGCCACACACTTTAAGCCTTGCCAGTCGCAAATGAGTGGTTGAGTGTAGCACACGATACCCATTTCCTCGCCATTCTCTAACCATACAGAAGCCTTGCAATCGGGCGTCAAAGAGAGGCCACACAGTGGTGTCGTGGTGATGATTGGCTACTTACCAACCACACCTCGCTGCAAGTCACTACTGGCGAGATGTAAGCTGCGGCTTCATCCACAAGAGGCCACACCAGCTACCCAGCAAGTGTTCGGAAAACGTGCTTAAAGGGACGAGATGGCCTCATTTTCTTCTCCCCCTTCTTTCCACATCATCAATACCCCCCAGGGCAATTGTGTGTAAGTCATTCAACCCCGTTGCTTTGGTCACAGCACATTTTATTGCACCAACTGCTAACATGCGTTCACAGCCTCTTTTTCCAACTCCGGCTTTCGAGCGGAGAATCCCTCCGCTCGCTAACACATTTCGTGGGAATGTTGTAGTGATCAAGATCAATCTAGCGGTATCGAGGCCTGTCTCTTTTCTCATGCCTGTCCAGATGATCTTTGCTGTCCGGGACCAGCAGAATCTCGGGGCGTGGAGGAGCAGCCCGAACGGCTTGAACGACTCGACCACTATGGGACGAGGGCTGACACCCTTGGTCTCCGGTATGGATTTGAGGAAGACCTCTTTCCAGGAGAGTGGCCTCATATATGGGCCATTCAGGAATTGGAAGTTCAGGAGGAAGCCGAACCTAGCGATGCTGAAGGAACTTCACGAGAATCGACACACGACGCAACACTAAACTCGACTCCAAGCTTGCTTGCTGGATCTTCGGCCGCCACTACTCATGCGGCATCCCCATCAAGTACTTATAGGAGTCCCTGGCAAGATCAGCCTGATGAAAGCCCACTAGATCACTTAGCATCGCGACCTTCTTCCAAGCCCTCAATGTCACCAGAGGAGTGTTGGCGTTGCAATCATGCGGGCTGTGAGAAAGTCTTCACTCAGCGTCGCAAACTCAAGTAAGTCAAAAGCTCGGCACATGTCGCTCATTCTTTCAACCAACTAATACTGTAAAGATGGCACACAAGGTATCACTTGAAACCTCACAAATGCTTCGATTCTTCGTGCCTTTCTAAAAACATTGCTTTCTCGACAGAGAAAGATCTTTTACGCCACCAAGCAAAGCACAATGGCCAAAGATATTACTGTGAACACCCTCCTTGAAGGGTTTTGGTAGGGCCAGTGGACTCTCAATAGATTCTCAGACGAGGGTCAAAGCGTATTAATTATCCGAATGTCACGGGGCCTCTAAAGATAATCGCTTTCATGCCTGAGGCTTAAGTTTTTTTTGAGAGCCAAGGATCTTTGAGAGTCAAGGTCCTCGCTTAAGAGTTAAAAGCGCTTGAGAGTAATCGGTAAAGCCTCGGCAGGGGCCAAGTGCGCAGGGGCCAGGTGCGCAGGGGCCAGGTGCAGGTGCGCAGGGGCTAGAGGTCAGGCCAGGTGCGGGTACCTTTTATGCTGTTTTACTATAAGGGTAGTACGGAGTATACAGCCCCCACTGGTGCGCGTAGGATAACTTTCGCTGAATCGGTCGAATACTTTCTTTATATTATAATAGCGTTGACGTTGATTCTTTACGAGCGATACCGAGTTGTACGAGTACCCCTGTCTACTAGGCGCATGTGCCAAGTATAGTGCTTCCGCCCGGAGTATAGTGCTTCCGTCCGGAGTATAGTTCTTCCGGTTAGTACATACTCATACTAGCCTCAAAGAGCTTTGACTCTCAAGAGTTATTTGAGAAGTAAGGGCTTTTGATAATCAATTCTCTCTTGAGAATTAAGCTCGCTTGATAGTTAAAGATTTTGAGCCTCAAAATCCTTGATTATCGCCTAACAGTTAAGGCATCTACTAACTCTCGTGCGACAATCAATTATGCTTGATCATCGTACAATAGTCTTTAGAGAGTCTACCTCCACCACCCAAACCCTGTAAGGCTGGCTGCGTATATGCACGTGGCGGTCTGAAAAAAGGTTTCACCAGAACGGACAATTTACTAAGGCATGTTCACAAGAAGCACTTTGTTCTACAGCCATAAGTGGACCCATATAAATTCAAAACAAAATGACGAAACGTAAGTTGACCCAAAGAGTTAGACTAGAAACCCCCGTAACTAATAAATCAATATCACAGCAACAAAACCTTTCCTTACGTCTGCACTGTTCACTGACTCACTAGCAAATTTTGTCCCGGTGCTGTGGGTAGTGTCATGTCTTTACGTTAATGTTACCACTGGCACATTTGATTTTATTTCTGCCTCTCTAACTTCTTATCCCCTCAGGTGCTGCAGTGCACGTAGTGGGTCCTTGAGAGCCGGCTGGGTCAATACTTAAAACCCCTTTTTATCTTGAGACGCTGGAAGAGCATTGGCTCAATTTTCGCGTATCAGCCACAGGGACCCACTATGTGCACTCAACTTCCTTGAACGATAAACCCCTTTACTGGTGGCTAGTCTAGCATTCAATGTTTCCTTCCCTTTGTCATTGAAGAAGTCATAAAGATTCCTTTGCTCTTGATTTTAGTTTTGATTGGGATAGCTCTGGTTAGATACGAAATTATAGCAACTTACCTAAAAGACTTCTATTCGTTAAGCCTACAATGCATTGCACTGAGAATAGGGAATGAAACAGAGATTCCCGAGTGTGCATTTCAAGTAGAGAGAGAGAGATCATGAATTCTTATGGGTAGATGAGAGGCAAGTCTGATATTCGTCTCAATCTTACAATTCTCCACCTCTGGTCTGCGAAGTAAACAAGAAGTCATTCCTCGTTATGACTTGACTTCCTCGTTTCCCTAAACTTCCACCTATATATAGCGCCTCCCCAAAAACCCCAGCATGAAAACCCAAATTACAACTTTAAAGTTTTCAAAACAACCTTCAAAATTACGCGACTCGTCTGTTTTAAAGTTTCCCAGGCACTTGGCCACCTCCATCACCCAATGATTCCCAGCCGGGGATCCTGACAAAATCACCAGCTCAATTTCGGTATTTTTATTCGTCCGAAAATGTACTTCTTATATAACGACTTCGCCCGCTGCTGCGAGTTCACGTTTTCTCAACCTTCGGTTCTTTCTCAACTTGTACTTGCAACCTCAAGCATCCTCAAATTCTGTCTAAGCAATTCAACACAATGCTTCAACTCGCCCTCCTCGTTCTTTGCACTGTCGCTTCTGCACGAAACATACTCCCACGCGATAGCAGTGTCGAAATCACAACTTTAAGCAAGAGTGTCAATACAACAAGTGGTACAGGCGAAGTGGCCGCTGCGGGGGCTTTGAGTCCATTTGGAGGAATCGGTGTAGGATGTGGAATTAATTGGGCGGAGAATGTGTCTTATGGAGGTAAATCCATCCCCTTCCACCCCTCTCCATGCCCCCAAAACTTCACTAACTTACTGATGACATGTCACCAGGCGGTCTCCAAGCAGGCAGCGATCTCTTCGGTCTCGGAGGCGGCTACACAATCACGAATACCTCCATGCAAATCGGTGCTGGAATGGGATTTACACAGCTCAATGCCAGTGCGAATCTGAACTTCGTTGGGAATGCGAATGGGACTTTTGAAATGGAGTTTTCGTCTTCAACGCCGTTTGAGTGTACCCAGGAGACTAAGGATGGAGTGCAAACTTTGAAGTGTAGTCATATTTGATGGATCCTACGCAAGTTGTAATGTTGGAAATTGAGACAAAATCGCCCCGAGGCGTGCAGATGCTTTAAAATATTCGCGAACAAAAACGAAGCTTGGGATAGCTCAGGTCCCTGAGTCTTGGGAACCATCAAGTTGCCGAAGGACCCTAAACCACTGAGTTAAGAATAATCAGACCGAAGCAATGAGGGGAGTGTTACAGAATATCATGAATGAAAAAGGAATCCCTGATTCGCTTAGAGTTGTTGATATGAAATCTCTAGTTCTTCAGTGTGCACCCCAGTGGAACGCAAACTTGCGCAGCCTGACGGTGGACATTAATTCAGTACCACTTTGGGAGATTGGTCCAAAATATTTGGGCTAAAATTCCCAAATTTTTCCAAGTCTTGAGAAGAAAGCGACTCGAGTAGGCCCAGAAAACGAGGGCCAGGTAGGCAGGCACGAATCTGAAGCACGGAGTATTGACTGCCACTTTTAATGCCCGCCGTAAGGCAGCTTAACCGATATAAACAATAGAGGCGCTTGATACATCTCGAAACAATCACTTGAATGCCTTGCTGTAATAATGTCCTTGCCATTATGCTATCCTACATTGTCTCGTCATGGTCCCTTCCTCCACTCACATCATAACTTCGTAAATCGTTCTCAGACCCCTTCTGAACAATTATTGGCTTGAGACTGCAGGTCGAGCCTGCAAGTACTCCTTTCGATATGGATTGACATCGACTTCTGGTCCGCGATTCAATGGGGTCCACTTGGGCTCTTCCTTGAATAACCTCATAGCTTGAATATACTGTCCAAAATTAGCTTTCATAACTCCTGTCTGCCAATTCCTCCAACTCACATTCTTGCTATCAGTTGTAAACCGATGGTAGATACCCGCAGGAAGAATCTATTCCTAAATCAGTATTTCATCCCGTCCCATTCACCTCCTCCTCGTCGCATAGGAAGTCTTACAATCAAATCATCCTTCTCCAAAAAGATCCTCACCCACTCATCACCCTCACTCCTCACATCAAAGAATCCCGCTCCATCCCTGATGTATCTAATCTCCTCATCCTCATGTAAATGTTCGTGGAAAAAGCTCTTCACCTTCTCCTCGTAGATATCGCCCATCTTCTCGGGAGAAACGGTGATCACATCGCGATTCTTGTAGCTTCGCTCGCTGGCAAGTCTATCGACATCTGCTTCGTCTGCGAAGTTGTAGTAGAGGACTCCGAGGTTGGAGAGGTAGGAGGCGGCAACGTTGCGACCGGAGTCGTGGGGTTCGCGTTGGTCGCCCTGGTGGGGTTAGTTTGGGTGCGTTTGAGGGGTTGGGATGGGGATTTTCTTACGGGGGCGTTGTCGTACCAGTAAGCTCGCATTTTGAAGTTTCGTGATGGTAATTTTTGTGTTGTTTGAGGGGTTTGGAAATGGATTGCGAGGATGGGAGAGTCAAGAGATTTTTATTCCTGTTGCATGACGAGAATTGCGTGCTGATTGTCTGAATTCTAATTCGTCATGCCCCGCGACCGGCAATGGATATCAGGTGATTTGATTATTGTCTCGTCACCTGATCTCCCTCGTCACCAATGCAGGTGGAGTGGGGCCTTCCAAATTCCACCAAATTCAGCTGAGCTGAAGAATATGCTACTCTCCTTGTCGTCACTATTTCAGTAAGAGCGGGACCTATTACCTAGGAGACAATTGCCTTCCCAACCTTTTTCTTCCTGCTCCTTTTCACAGACCCCTCTCTGATATCCAACCTGAGCTACATCTTCGTTAATGCAACCTCTGTGCAGTCTTCTTGTTTCTATAAATCCCTCCTAGCAGTTTTGAACCTTGATTTCGTCATTTTGCCAGTGTTATTATCGTCCCTCTGAATCTGGAACGCTTTTTGACGGCCTCTACTCAAGCGCGCGACCATGATGATTCCTCCATGGTGATGCATCATCATGGATATGGATTGATCGTAGTCCATGCTACTTCCGTTGGAATATTTAAGTGACTCTTGTCATCCATTCCCACCCACTCTCTTCTCGCGAGAATAAAAAAAAAACATCCCGTTCTCAAGGCATACTCCTTCGTTTCTTCACTTCCACAAACCCTTTCAAACCAACGCAAAATTCTCAAGATGAATGGATCAGGCAGCTCTTCCTCGTGCAATTGCTACGCCAACACGAATGGCGTGACAAGGCAATTCATACGGAACTCCAGCTCAAGCGCCTCACGACTTGCACAGCCTGAGATAATTTTCGTAGAGCATATCGAGTATCGTGATACAGCGCCAATAACTCCACCACCCGAGATGGAAGCCAACCCTCTTTCCCCAATCCTCCATGCTACAAGGTCATCGGCGGTTACCACCAATACTCCTTCCCGGGGAATGGCTGTAAGTGTCTCTCGTCGGATTTTCTGTAGCAAGACTTATACATTGTAGGATTTGGAGCCTGATTTCCAAAACAACATCTACTGCTTACTCTCAAAGCATGTTTCTCAACGTTTCAATGCCGGTTTTGGGTTTGGCCTGCTCGCGGGAGTTGGCCTCATCTACCTCCAGAGGTATCTCGTCAAGGCTATGAAGTAATATGGTCCAGTTCCCCTCTTCAAAATCGAGCAAGATTGTCTTCATTTGGGAAGGGAAATTTTCTTAGTGGACGTTTTACTCGAACTATGCTCTCTTACGACATTCATTATTACATCAGAAATATCGGAATCGCAACCACCAAAGCCGCGCTAGGCTGCCCACTAGTATTCGAGTTCCTTCCTTAAAGACCCAGAGGACCGCAACAATATATTCCTTCTCCGAATTATACTCCCCATCAGTCATTATGTCGTCTCGCACGTCAAGATTCCACCTCCTCCACACCACCCAGCTTGCACTACCGCAAGCAACCCCCATGGACCATTACGCAGCGATCTGGAACGCACACCCTAGGTTACTCACAGAAGGCAATTATATTGTCACCTACCATGTCCATCCCAATCTTGCAGCGCTGGATCTTAATTGGATAATTGAACCTGAAAATGTACGCCTCATCCGCGCCAACTCAGATCTTGTGAGCATTCCTAATATTTCGACAGGAGATCAAGTTTCGACGGCAAGACCATGCGGTTGAGCGGCTACTCGAGCGGCAAACGAGAGAAGCCGGTGTCAACTGGATGGGAAAGGAACTTGTTTCCGTTATGGCACTTGCTGCTCTCACGCTGGGTTCAGTGTTTTGTGGAGGTGGTTTTTGAGTGTTGTGAGTTTTGGGGGTCATTCTTTTTTGGGATGGGTGAAATTTTGGACATCCTGAACCTGGGGATCTATTCTCTATTGAAACGGATTTTTGGAGTTTTGGAATGCTTTTTATTCGGTGGGAATCTTGGGGTCTATTCTCTATTGAACTTGGGGTGGGTGTCTTGGATTTGTATTTATTGGGGGCTTCTGGGGATCCTAAATCGGAGGGCCTATTCTCTATTGAGGGGGGAAATTGAACTCATTGCGGAGATCAAGGTCCAGGGGACTTTGGTGATATTCTTGTGCACGGTCAGCTCCCCAATAAACACTTCGATTGGTTGGTCAGTGGTTGAACAAAATCGAAGCCAGGCGTGGGCGTGGACGTGGACGTGGGAATCTTGGTAAGCTTTTATTTTGATCTGCTCAAAGGTCTTCTTCGCGTTGGCAAAAATCTACTTTTTCTTCAAGGCCCAAGGCCGTCTATTATACGAACTATTCTCTCAAATCTTGTTTGGTGTTTGAAAAGGATCCTGAAAGGCAAAGTCAAACACGACAAACGATAGAAGGGTAACGTGATGGTTGCTGGTTTGCCAGGTTAATTTCCCCAACCGCAACCACAATTTTCCACTCCTCCCAACCTACTAGTACCTCCCTTCCGTCTAGTTCCACCGAGACCATCTTCGCTTAAACCCTAGGGCTCTTCATAGCAGGAACCAAAGACCTTATTTTGAAGGCACACAACTCAACGCAAATCTCCTCCTCAAAGCGACGAAACGCAAGCTTTAATTAGCCAATCCAAGATTGAAGAGAAACTTAGACAATTCCTCCTGAGATATTTACGATTTCCACTTTTAATTTTCTGTCTTTCTGTACACGTTACATACACAAATACACATGAGGCCTATATACGACACTTTAAGCTCCCGGTCGCGAGTAGTCTAATCCTTTCACCCTACTCCAAGTCTCTCTCACAACTCGCTCTTGAGCTTGCCGGCCCGTCTCTCCTGGGGTATCACCCGCAGGTCGAATCGCCAGATAAAGTCGACTTCCCAACTTGACCTCGGGTATCGGATCGGTGTCTAAATTCGCAGGTGGATTTGCCGTCGTGATTAAACCACCTGCTTCTCGTAGAATACAGATTCCAGCTGCAACATCCCATTCCCAACATCCACCTTCCCACCAGATATCGAATGCTCCAGAGGCGACATATGCTAAGTCGAGGGTTGCACTGGGGTGTCATTAGCTCTGTTGATTTTGGTGGCAATGACAAAGTCAAAAAGTAAGCATACCTTCCTAAACACCTCACTCCATGGACCATCCCACCCTTTCCTCCTCTCCCTCCAATTTCCGCAGCCATGTTGACAAAAGAGTTGATCTTTTTCCACATATTACCGTCCTCTGCATCACGACGGTCTTTCCCCCATTCACAGCTGAAAATACATCCTTTGGGTGCGCTTGCTGCAAGAGGGGCTTTAGGATTGTTGATATAAGGAAGTGACCGACGGGGTTTTGTTGGGTGGTTGTCGTCTTGCCTAAACTTTTATTAATGGGGATTTTCGGAAGGTGTGAGAAACACTACCAAGCACCACCTCCAGCTACTGCACTATACGTTGTGTCTAAAACGGGCTGATATATAACACCGACAATAGGAATGCCATTGAGTGTAAAGGCAATACTAACACAGAACATGGGAAATAGATGTGTGTAGTTCACCGTTCCGTCAAGAGGATCCACACACCATGTTGGTTCGTCGGTGATGAGATATTCTTTACTGGAACCGGCGGAATATGTTTCTTCACCGATAAACCTAGAATTGAACAAGCCCCTTAACATATGAAATTCTTCTCAAACTCTTGCCAGGATTGAAAAACTTGAGCAGGTGAGATAAACCACGTGTTTATAAGCCCCTCGGAATCATATAACAGAGAAACTTACTTATGACTCGGATACCTTCTTGCAATCTCATCCTTCACAAAAGCTTCAACATCTGTCCCCAAAAGTCCTCATTAGCTCCACCACCCAAAAAGCCAAAGCAACGGAAAACGGAAAAAGGAAAACAAACCCAAATCAGTTTGCGTAACAATATCAACAGCGTTCATCTTCTCCACCTGCTCATCCGTCTCTCTTCCCCCCTGCTCACCAGTCCTCTTCTCCACCCCATCCAATAAAATCTTCCCCGCTCTCCGACCCAAATCGAGCGCAAATGTGTAGATCTCCTTCAACTCATCGTCGCTGAGTGAGTGCGTCATATTGAACGATGTTTGATTGGCGGAGGACGAGATTATGGAGTAAGGAGTGTAAAACTGAGGAATTGTGTCAAAAATCTCTAGTTTGAACAATTAGTACACGTAGTCGTCGAAATCGAATTGTGGTGACCCCCACTATGAAAATCGCCGATACTAAGCGGGGCTGAATTGGCTACTGATTCCTTTTCCCGGGGTAGGCAGGTTTGCCGAATTTCGAGAAGTTGTGGGTCTCCCTTCATATAAACCAAGTCGTCGCATATCCCTCGGAGAGGAGTAACACTACCGATGCTCATCTCATGGTCTTCAACCATAACGAAGGCGCAGAAATCGCACACTTCAATCAAATTGTCAGCCACATCAACCAACCCATCAGTCCCTTCATGAGGTGGAGATTAACTGATACTAAGTGTCTGTAACATCTACTACAGACAAACAAATACACTCCATCGTCCTTTTCCAGTACGAATACGAGGGATGACCTCGTCAAAAAACCACTTGCCATTTTATTTTAAAGCCAAGAAATGAAATTCGTAAAATGCCTCCTGTATAACACTCGCTCCAAAATTCCCCAAAAGGAGTTGCTTTCTTCCGACACCAAAAAAGACAGCAACACAAAAAGAAAACTCACACCTCGATCCTAATATCGATAATGTGCCCCACCAAGATTAGGATCAGGTCCCTGTCCCTGCTGCTCATCCCTCCTCTCCGCACTCGCACTCCCCACATCCCCATATTGCTGATAATCCATCCTCCCCGATATGGAATAGCTTTCCGGCGCAAACGTCGGCGGCGAAACATTAGAGAACGACTGACTGGCGTAAGCCGTCATGCTTGGATCCGTAGGCATGTTCTGGTCCGAGGAATGAGCTGCTTGGTCCACGTTCCAAGCTTCGATCGTTTGTACCCAAGGGTCGTCGTAGTGTCCGTGGACACCGCTGATATTTTGGAAGAGATTCAACGCTTCTCGGGCGTCGAGTGGGTTCCCCATCGCGGGGGTGGAATAGGTTTGTTGGAGGCCACGGCCTTCGTCGAAGGGTAGGTAGGAGGGCGATTTGGATGTCCAAGCTGTGGTTTGATCAGGGGCGGAAATCCGTGTTTGCGTGTGTTGATATTGTTGAAGGTTGGCTCGAGAGAGTTGACTTGGGTGAGTTTGGTCTTCATTGTGTTGAGGGGATGGGAGAACCAAGTTTGGATATGGATTTAGGCGACGTTGCAAATTCATCCCGGGAGGTATTGGAGCCTCAGTCGGCATTTCATAGACTGGGAAATTGTTTATCATAGCACAATGCCTGATCAACTTGTCATAAATCTGCCAAGCCTTTCTTGCTGGGACTGATCGGCTAGACATTGTCGAGAGCAGGTTGACTCCAATCTTGACGTCTTTAAAAATGGCCTCCGCTTCCTCCGGTATGTGTTGGGATTGAAAGGCTATTTCGAGTAATAAAATTGCTAGTGCCTCGCAAATATAATGTATAGTATTCCACCAAGGGGGCACAGCGTAAAGTCCGTTATTCCCTGCAGCCCAATTGACGAGAAAGATCATCCTACGCGCAGAGTGGATACAACTTTCTACAGAAAGTTGAGTAAATTCCCTATCATCGTGCGTGTGTTTCAAACGGCGCTCGAACTGGCAGATATATGGCCTAAAGAGTATCATGCGCGAGCTGCTATATATCATCGCCAAACCGGTTCTCTGGATCATGTATTCGTCCTCGGTATCCAACGGTATAGAGGTGTTCAAATTGAAGTCAAATACGTCCGGTAATTGTGTCTCCCACTTTTCGAGTCGTTCGTGAATTCCCCTGATTGTTTCCTCGACTTGGGTCCATTTAACTTTGGTGGTGGCAGCACAATAGAGTTGGGTGACAATTTCGTGAGAGATTATCGATAGATGGGTACGGTATATAAAGTAGGTAGAACTTGTGAGGGGCAGAGAAACAACGGGGAAAGAAGGTGTCCGCTGTCTCTGGGGATCTGTGGTTGGGCGGCCTTGACAAACTTTTGGTTAGCACTAAAGAGATATGATTGATAGTGGTGCACACCTTTGGAGCTGCGCGAGCCACGGCGACTGGATTGGCCTGACATGACTACATCTTCCCGCCTATCGTACCAGTGACTGGGGCCGAATTCGTCGACCTTAATGTTGAGTGGTAGTGGTGTACTGATGTCGGTATCCGATATGCAGCTTGGGCGACCAGTCAGTTCATTTAATAGACACTCCAAGGAGTATAAAGACCACCAGAGTCGAATTCGGTACTCCTTATCTGCATTCGACAACTGGTCTGTATCATTTCGGACATGAAGTCCCAATGTCAGGGCCTGTCTGATCACCAACCCGCATATTGTCCAGGCTCTGTAAAACAAATTAGCATAGAATCAACATTGCAGAACTACTCACATACCTATTAAGGTTACACGTCGCAGTGTAATACAAACATAGAAGGCCCATTCCACACACAGTTGATATCCTTGCGTCTTTGTAAAGTAGACCATCATTCATACAAAGCATCTTCGCACGTTGAAGATAGAACTGATGCATGTAGTGCTCCCTATGATCGTTACTTTGGCTGAGATTTGTGTGGTAAGAGCTGATCGCGAAGACAAGATTTAGTGTTCCAAGCCAAATGAGACCTTCGTCTGAGAGAATTGTCGAATCATATCCCGAGTTGCGATACTCAGCCAAGAAGCTAGACTTGTTAAGGATTGGTAGTGAATTGTGTACATGTTTGAAATACGACTCAATCAGTCCGTTCGCTAAGGCCGGTTCTGGCCATTCAAATGCATTGAAAAGGTTTGGGTCATGGGTGGGAAAGACGATCAGCTCAACATCTTGATCTTCGGTGTGGTATGATGAAATTTTGATTTCGGATCCTGGAAGATCAATCAAAGACTCCTGGCTGCCACTATTATGAATTTGCTCGGCTGTACGTTTAGCCCAAGCCACCGACGAGGACTTTCCAATATGGCCTGTCGGGCGTGTATCTTCTCGATCAGTATCAATATGCACGCGGTCGAGAGACCCGGTGGATCCCTTCTCATCCAGTTCTTGGTCCTCGATTTCCTGTTCCTCTGGCTCCGATACTCCTGCTCCCAAGGATGATTGCCGACCTTCGTTGTCCGTCGCCTGCGACGATGGAGTCTAACTGATTAGTAGAGAGCAAGCCAGAAAGCCAGACACAAATCGAAACGTACCATGGCAATAACTCTAGCGATTTCAACTCGCATGTCCTCCTTGGTCACTTTTGAGTCTTTTGACTCGAGCTGTATTCGCTGTAGCTCGTTCACCACATCGGTAGTGTGCCTGGTCAGGGCACCAGTCTGTTGACTCAATCTCGACAACGTCCTATTTAAGATGAGCTGCTAGTTCTCCGCGCAATACCTTTGATGGACTCACTTCTTTTCTGCCTCTCGCTTGCCGTCCCCGTAGGTGCACGTCACGCCGGCATTTTTGCATCTTTGGCATGGCTTCTCCCCAGTACATCCTGCTTTGGTTTTCCGGCAATAGTTACAAGCATGAGCTGTCCGGCCCTTCTTGAGGGTAGTCGAGGCTGCTTCGGGATATTGAGGTGCCTTCAGGGGAGGAATGGCCACTTTTCCAGGGGGTGCCGGAGCAGATGTTCGTATAGGCGAGGGATCTATTTGTCCCGGGCCTGGATGTGTTGATGTTGACGACAATGTTTGCTGCTTCGATTGTTGAGATTTACTGAAACGGGAACTTGACGTTACTGAGCTAGAAGCTAGCGGAGGAGGACTCATGGCGAGAGAATGGGGCCCTTTCTCGCGGCCAGTATCACCTTCGGCCCCTTCTTCATCCCGTTGCCGCTTAGCACGACTATCCGACTTCCCTGGTTTCGGCATTTAAATGGACGGCGCAACTGGGACAGAGGCTGTTGCAATTACCAATAATGGCTCGGAAATGAGTATTCTCGTGAACTGGTTGGTGGCGAACGCAGCCACCGATAGGAATTTGCGTTAAGAGCGAGTAAGTTGGGAATAAAGCTGACTTGCTGTTGCCGGTTGTGAAGGGTGGCGAAGGGGTCCAAGTCGAACACATAGGACCGGATTTGCAGTCCTGGGAGGACTGGGGCAGTTGAAATGATAGGCCTTACACATACTGGCTTTTAGATCCGGCGAAGGATGTAGTGCAAGTGCACGGCAAAATAACGAAGTCAGGTGGCGTTACCATGTCTTTGTTGTAAAAGAGGCTGGTTGACAAACGGAGAGGCGGTTTCAACTCATAAATATGCTGGACGTTTTTCTGCTGTGCTAGAATCTTTTCCACTTTTTTTCTTTTGCAGCCTGCCTGGTCCCAGGGTGAGGTCGATGGCGTTCGAATAGATTCCAAGAAGGACTGATTCTCATTCGGTCGGAGCTCAGTTCCGATAAGCGAGTTATAGATATGCCAGGGGAGTGGTTATAGGGATTGAATTTGCAAACCTACGAAAAAATGAGGGGGAAGAAACGCGGAGCCAGAACTCCTGGCGCGCGGATATTACAACCAACGAAATAGCGGCCGAGAGGTACAGAGAGCCTCCGCTCCAAAGAGAGTACTCGTTGTCTTTCTGTCGCCGGTGGTGGTTGGCAATTGCCGACCACCCCAATCCCGTGTCACTCGGCCAGGATCTTGGCACTACGAACACCCATGGATGGATGACATGGTAATGATGGAGCCATGCAGATTCGCAGTTGCAGAGGTTGAGAGGTTGCAGTGTGGCATGGGCGGGAAAGGGCCCTGACGAGAGGGCTTGCGTATCGAATGTTCCTCTGGCTGCCCTTCAGCGCTGCCCCCAATCAAGCCTGGGCTGACAAGTCTAGATTGCAGTGCACCATTAAATCATGAAATCACACCAATTATCCCGAATATGCAAAGGGGGCATATCCTAATCTCAATCTGCTTCTAGACCGCGAACATGACGTTTCCCGGCGTCCCTCGACCAGTCTGGCTGGTGGGACAAAGTTGATCTGGTTCTGGAATCGGAAATGCAATTGCGCGGCTGGTCCTCTGGCTTTCAGTCGTGGGTTCTCTCCACTGGGCTGGATGTTCTGGTGTAACATGAGTGTAGAGATAGATGTTCGGTGGGCTGCCCGATTGAGGATATAAGATTGCCATGGTGTTGTCATCTGGGGAAAGGACGTGTAATCGGATCGGATAGGCCCGCGAGCGAGACGATCCAGCTGGAATTTGCTGGGGGAACTGGGATGATGCATCAGGAGAGATCTAGATGGTGGTCTTGCGGAGGGGACTCCGTCGAACCGCCTGGAGCCAATCGAGAGCTCTGCGAGAGTCGGCGAGCGGATAAGCACCTCATCGCATTCTCATCCCCAACCCTGCCTGAGTGAGTCTCGGGAAGGAGCCGTCCATCGGATCGCCCCCCCATACCTTCATCGGTAGTGCGTGCTCTCCGCTCGTCGTGGCTTCTGAGCGAGCTGGTGCTGGCCTTTTCCTTCTCACATTCCTCTCGCGACGACGACCGATTGCCCTCGTTCCTGCACTCTCTGCGATTCTTGTGGACCCGGCGGTTCGCGACGGCTGACGGCTCTCTGAACCAGAATACACTGTACGATACGGGGATACGGGGGGAAGGAGCGTCGGTGAGGGTGAGGGTGAAGGTGAAGGTGAAGGTGAGTGTGCGCGGTGATCAGGTAGCTGTGATGTGGTTGATTGAGGCCCTGGAGACTGACTGTTGCGTCGTGTGTGCCGAACTTGGGTTGGGGCAGTTGTGGACCGGTTGCTTTTTCGAAGACGGGACGAGGCGCAACACAACACAACGTGAGCGAGCTGGAGGATGGGACCTTTATAGAGGATTCGATTCTCAGAGGATTAAGTCGTAAGTTGGCGTAGGGAAGGGAACCTACCTAGTAAAGCAAGCAGGTAAGACTAGCGTGTGCTTTGGATCGTGATTTTCGCATAGGCGATGGCATGTGTGTCTGGGTCTGGGTCTGTTCTGGGTCTGTTCTGGGTCTGTTCTGGGTCTACATCGAGGTATTTCGAATTTCGACAATTGGGACTGCCCGCCGCCTCCGCGGTGTATGTTCGATTCTGTCAGGTTCTGAATAGCGGCAGCCTTGTGTCGAGGCTGCGAGTGGAACCTTGCATTGGCGGGTGGGGCACGGCACTAAGCTTCCCTCCCGAGAACCCCCCTCCTCACCCCTCTTTGTGCTTTCTCACCACAACCACCACAACCACCACAACCACCACAACCGCCACCTACCCCTTCATCCGAATAGCTTCATCTTCAGCTTCTTCTCATTAGTCTGGTAGCGGTCGCCTTCTTTTCAAAGCCTTCTCAGAGCCTGCTCTCCCGTCGTGACTCGTCCACCGCTTTTCGCTCCGTACTCCTCGGGTCCTGGTCGATGACCGAGGCAATCCAATTCTACCCAAGGTGGTGGTGATTTGCGAACCCGAACAACCGCGGATGACAGTGTCGGCCTCATAAAGATGTAAGTTGATGCACTTTCAATCTCCCTCTCCCTCTCCAGAAAAACATCGCCGTATCGACGTCCTTCCAATCTCCTTCCAATCGCCGTGACTGATTCCGCGGCGCAGATTCCTCCCGCGCTCCTCCTCCTCCAGCTTCCCCCGATCATACCACCACCACCACCACCACACTTACCCTGCGACTCGTTACCAGACACAATCACCCCCCCCCCCTACTGTCTAACACAACCTTCACCCTTTCATTCAATCTTCCCGATACTCTTCCCCGCTCCCCGTCCTCGCCCGTCGAGTCCATATTTTCCGATTCGTCTGAGAGAACAATGTCCAGCGCCAGCTCCCGCCCAGCTTTGGGTCGAGAAAGTACGGCTGATGTTGCAGAACGAGACTATTTTTCCGAGAACCCGGCACCACCGAGTCTAGAGAAACATACCGGTCAAGCTCGAGATTTCATCAACTTTCATGCAGCCGCTGGTCGGCGAGTGGTGTTGGTGACGTCGGGAGGTACGACGGTACCGCTTGAACGACAAACGGTCCGCTTCATCGACAACTTTAGTGCCGGTACACGAGGAGCAACGTCTGCCGAATATTTTCTCGAGACAGGTTACGCGGTGATATTCTTACATCGACAATTCAGTCTACAGCCGTACTCCCGTCACTACAGCCATGCGACCGATTGCTTTCTGGATTTTCTGCACGAGGATCAGGACGGGCGCATAGTTGCGAACGATGAATACCAAGACAAGATGTTAAAAGTACTTCGACAATACAATTCTGCCAAGAAACAGAATCTGCTTCTTACCATTCCATTCACAACCATCAACGATTATCTATTCGTTCTACGAGCAGTAGCTCAGTTGATGCGCCCTCTCGGTCCCAGTGGCTTGCTTTATCTGGCCGCTGCTGTTTCGGATTTTTTCGTCCCGCCTGAACGCATGGTAGAGCATAAGATACAGTCAACGAATGCAACGGATCTGGAATTGGTAGCAAACAAAGACCTGGAGGGGGTTGACGAAGAAGAGGCGTTTGACAATTTTGATTCATCACCGGCTGTTCCACGTAGCAAGCGCCTCATCGTGGATCTGGACCCCGTGCCGAAATTTCTCAAGAACCTTGTTGATGGTTGGGCACCAGAAGGTATGATAGTGTCATTCAAACTCGAGACAGACCCCGAAATTCTGGTACATAAAGCGCAGTATTCCTTGGATCGATACCAACACCATCTAGTGATTGGAAATCTACTCTCTACCCGGAAATGGGAAGTTGTCTTTGTTGCTCCGGGGCAGTCTGATCAATGGATCCGAGTACCGAGAAGTAGGAGAAAGAAGACAATTAGTGGACTTGAAAATATGGTAGGAGTTGCTGCAAGTGGCGGCGAGATTGGCGAAAAGCCCCTCGATCCAAAAGATCTCCCAGAAGGGGAACCAGAAATGGAGATTGAGAGTTTGATCATCCCAGCGGTCGAGGAGTTACACACCCGGCACATCCAAAAACGATCTTGACTCGATTGATATCGCATTCCAAGCAATGGGGAACAAGAACATAAAATGATTGGACCAACCAGAGGGTTCGCAATTATGTGATGACTTGTAGGGGATGTTCCTTCTCAAAATTTGGATAGAAGTTGTTAGGCATGTATCTTGTATCTACAACTTGGACGTCTAGAAATCATGTTGAACTTGAAGTTCATATAGAAAAGTACCAACGTACTTCGAACCTCGAAAAATAGGTAATCTCTAGGCAACTACACAGGGGTTCATAGGCAGCAAATCTATTTTTAAATACACGTGAGTACGCGCACGGTCTGGTCCTAGGGCGCAGTCAAAATCGCTCCACGGTATATATAGCAAAGCTCAATTCCTCTTTCTCCATCTCCAATCATTGAAACGGCAAAATGGCTACCAGGAAAAGTACCCGACTCCAAAATCCACCCATTCATGAACCATCCGCACAACTTGCAATGCCTAATGTCCCAAGGAAAAAGTCTAAGCCAAATCCCCCCTCAACAATCCAAAAGACCTCGACACAAGGAGCGGGTAAAGGAAAGTCAAAAGTGACGAAATCATCTACCAGCAAAGGAAAGGAAGCACAGGTTCAAGCCTTTTCCGGCTCTGGCCAGGACCAACTTTCGTCTCTACCTCCGGAAATTCTTAAATTAACCTTGGACAACGTACGGCACAGCCCATTTCCAAAAGTAAGCAAGACATGCTAACTTCTACGACAGATTACGGATCTTTCAACGATAAGTTCTCTGGGACGAACATGCAGATTCTTGTATTCTGTCATGATGCCTCGACTTTACAAGCGCATTGCTGTCGCTGCGGCGTACCATGCTCATATCCCTAAGCTGATTCGTGCCCTCGAGCCACATCTCACCATAGCCCAAAAGAAACAATTGATGAAGGAGGGGAAATACAAAGGTCAACAAGAACGATACCCAAGCGGCCTCAACGAGAAGGCGCAGCCGATTTGTGCTACATATGTGAGCCAAATTATTGTAGGTCGTTCTGACCCGGGTCGGAAACATCGGTATATAGTTGATCGATATGTTGAAGAGGCATTCAAGAATATGGACAATTTGCAGGTTGTGGAAACACAGGTGTATACAAAGTCAGTGCTCAACATACTCCTTTCTAGTACATAGATGTTGCTCAGCCCACTTGTTAACAACATTCGCAGGTCAATCGGAGAAAGTATCGCGTCGTTGAAGAACCTGAAAGCTTTGCGCTTATTCTCTTCTGTTATCAAGAGTGAAGATACCGCGGCCCTGGACACGGTCAAGAACTTGAAGCATTTGTTTGTGCACGACATTGGGGAATCAGATCTCGGCAAAACCACGAAATCTATGCTCCAAAATTCTATGGAAACATTGCAGAGTTTGAACTTGGAGGCAAACAATTACTCTACTGGCACTTTCAAAATCTGGGCGATTGAAGACACCTTCGTACGTGAAACTCGCATTTTCACTGCCTTAGAGTCACTTTCTCTTTCTGGTATAATGATTGATCCGGATGTCATCAAGTCTTTCCGTCTCATAGACTTCATGCGACTTCGCGAACTTACCATTAAACGGCCTGATGACGACGAATGCCTGTTATTTCCCTACCTTACGAATCTAGCTACTGCTTCTCAAGATTCTGGTGTCGGTATAAGCCTACGGAGTCTGATCGTCAATATGGCAGACAGCTACCACTGGCAAGCCACCCTAGAAAAGGACAAGGTAGTCTTCGAAGCCAAATGTCGCTTCGTTGCATCCTTTAACACATTGACAACTCTGGAATTACCGGATTACACATATAAAAAGGACGTTGCCTTGAATCCCGGACTCCCCAGTATCATGTTGCAAGCTATTCTCAAACACAAGAATTTGAAGGTTTTGAGGATAAGGTATCGAGGAATCTCAAGCGGTTCTCAGATTCCTTATCTGTCGGCTGCGACTGTGGAAGCTATTATTGAAGGTCTGCCGAAGTTGGAGGAATTTGAGTTTGCGCCTGATGAGGGACAGATGGTATGTTCCTTATATCTTTCTGCTTGGGCGGGTCTTGGTGGATACATTTACTAACGCATATACAGACTCAAATCGGAAAAGCCCTCGCGAAGGGGTCCAATCTAACAACCCTCAGATGTTACCCCTACGCGAGCTGGGCCACACATGCACCACCAGATCGACCCGGCTTCAACGTCCTAAGCGGTATCATGAAGGGATTTCTAGCTCGCGACGAAGCACCTAATGACGAGGAGGAAACTTTCATCTGGGAAGATCACTGTAAACTCCGCATTGTCGAATTATCCCACCAAACATATAGTTTGGCGTCGGGATTTGGGAAATTTGGGAAAAAAGCGCCCCAGCCGGAGAAGATGACGGTGGAGGGCAATGAGAGGAGGGTCGTTTGGTTTCGGGACGTGTCGAGGAGTTGGAAGGGGAGGATTAATGTGGGGTTTGATATTGATCATCCTTGGGTTAGTAAGGTTGAGAAGTTGCTTGGTTGAGTGTGGGGGTTGCCTCGAGGTATGTGTAGGATATTTTGGAGATATATAATTTGTGTGGGATATTTAGGGGGGAGTTGTATTTATAAGCGTGACTGTTAAATATTAGGGACACAATCGGGAACTAGAATGAAGATCTTTAATCCACACATGGAATCTGTAACGTCCTCCGCGTGAGAGCTCAGTTGTTGAGCTGTTAACACCTCCTCCCCAGTTCCCCTTTTGCTTATTATCTGTGTGGAAATCTCGAGTAGTCAATATCGTGGAGGCGGAGTTGAGAGATAGAGGTTCTTACACTTCTCAATTTCATTATCCCACGCCGTTTTTTAAAAAGTAGGTAGGGGTAAGATACCGCGAGGAGTGGCTTCCTCTCTATTACAGAGAAGAGAAGCTTTGTTTATATAGTGAGAACTTGGAAACCACTTACTCAATACTCTTAACAATCTAACTCAAGAAAAGCGTGAATAAAACCTAAGATGCTTGAAACCCCCTCTTCTCTTCTCTATCATTACTTCTACCTTTACTTCTAATTGGTCCTAAGCCTTACTCTAAGTTTGCACATCCCTCTATTACCTAGCCATTTTCGTAATAACAACTTCAAATATTATACGAGAACGTTTAGAAGAATGAAGAGGTAGAGTTTCTCCTTCTTCTAAAACTTATTGAATGATTTAAGGGATTATCCTAGATAGTGTATAATCAAAGTAAGAAGTAAAGACTATGTTTCTTACTAAAATTTCGAGAGGGTTAAGTTTTCATCTGATATATTTCGCTAATTAGGAAATTATGCTATGTAATATTTACACTCTTCGCTCTTATATACTTCACTTCCTATACACTTCACTTCTTATATACTTTATAATAAGAATAAAGATTCTATCTATTCTCTATCTATTACTTCAAAGTATCTAGGGCATTTGAGAAACCACGATATATAACAAAACTACTCAACTACACTCTTCACTTCCTGACTCTTTCACTAAAGAGTTAAAAGAAAGTTGGCCTTCATCTGCTCTACAAAATCTACATTGAAACACCTGGGACAATTGAAAATGTGCAATGTGCAATAAACCCCTTGTTACTCAAATGACTGACAGTTCTCACTTCGACCCCGCGAAACAGATGTTCATCTACAGTGACGTACCGGAAACAATTACACGGCCCATAAGAACACTTCAGAGAGAAATTGTCAGCACACACCAGAGAAGCCAAAACTCGGGTTGCGGAGAGAGCCAGAAGCTTCGTTGCACGTCCTTGCACACAGCATACTAGAAACAAGTTACGCCAGTCTCGGTTCCCCTCGGTTGGAAGGAGTATCCTCAACTCTCATCCCTCGGTGGCGACCTCGATTGGGGGAAAAGTTACTCTCAGGCTTTGGATTACAATCGTAAGAAGATTATTGCAGCCAGCTCTACCCTTCCTCATCTCGCCTCCACAATCGAAACCACGCGGTCCAGACCTGGAATTGGAAGGGAAAAAAGAAACGATATTTTGCTTAACGAAGTCAAGGGAGAGGGGGAAATAGATTGCGATGGCTAAAGAGCCGATGAATTAAAATCTTATATTCTTGGCGAAAAAGCTTTCTACAGTAATGGTACATACCCCGATTCGTCCCGTCTAACAGGTCTATCCTGCTACCAGAACCCAGAGTCTATTTCGAAAGTTAGCGAGTCGTTCAGGTATTCATGAAAAAGGAAAGGGGGCCGGCCCCTTCATAGCTAGTATGCTGCTGAATCTTGGGGGGATAGGGAAACTTACAAGAAAAATATCATGAGCACACCAAACATCTTAGCAATCAGCCAGCGATTGCCAGATACCCGCGACCAGTACTTGAGTAACTCCCTCTGAGCACCTTGTACGTTATCCACCACATCCTCCGTATTCGCATCGATCCGCTGGACCATATCACCCTGTTCCTGAACCATAGATGCCAGCTGCCCGAAAATACCACCGAGTTCTTGAATGGTCCTCTCTATTGATTCTATGGCCTGGCTTCTCTGCTCAATGTACTGATTTTGTGGTTGTGCCTCTTCCATCATTAACAATTGTTGGTCGCCCACTGGATTTAGTGATAAGAGATCTTGGCCTGGACCCGGAGATCCTCGATTTGGCGTACTGTACAAAGGAGATGCGGATTGTGATATTGGAGGGGCGGTATTGGCGGATACTGAGGAAACGAAGTTTTCGGTTCGCGATCGGGATTCTTGAAGATTCTTGCTGCGGACCTCCAGAAGTTCTTTGAAGTTGACCCCCAGATCTCGAATCCCCTCATTAAGCATGCCCACGACATTTGCGTTATGTTGCCCTACTTGGTCGCCTTTGGAATTGGGATGTTGCGCTCGGGATAGTGATTGCAAATCGATTAGTTCCGTCTTTAGGCGAGCAACATCTTGTTTGATAACAAAAGTCAGCTGGTTTATCTCGACTGGCTTGTCATCGAAAAGGGTTTTTCGTTTCGCGACTATAATTCGTTATCAGTATGCCAAACATCAAGTCTAGATGATGATGCTAGAATGGAGATACTGGTCGTTATCACTCACGTTGCGCCAGTTTTTCCAATTTGCCCATGGTGCTCCCGACCTTCCGACCGATTTCAGCAGCCTGTTTTGCGAATTCTGATCGTTTTGGTTTGTAATCTCCATCTAGACCCCCATTTGCCTTTTGAGCGTCTGTGAGGAGCGACTGTCTCTGCGATCCTATCTTGTTGGAAGCTTGTCGTTTTTGGACTTGTGTGAGAACGGACCTGAACTCATTGGTTCGGTCTTGAATCGAGGATACTGCCATTTCGGCCGTTGAGCGCGACTTCTGCGACTTGTCTTTCCCAAGCCCTGGACCAAATTCAATATGCGATCGGGGCGCTCGAGGGCGTTATCGTCGTCTTGGTCGTCGAGCGCGTTTTGCGAAAATCAAGGTCGCTTCCTCTTTTCTTGTCCTGGGATTTAAGACGCAAGGTGAGGAAGAAGAGGAAGGAGAGGAAGGAGAGGAAGGAGAGGAAGGAGAGGAAGGAGAGGAATCGTCGGATCGAGTTGGTGGGGAATTGAGAAAAAGTGTGGACGAAGGAGCGTGTGAGCTGAACTCTAACTAGTAGTCGGATGGATACAGAGTGCGAGTGCGAATGTGAATGTGAATGCGCGATGGATGTTTTACAGTTTCAATCAATTAGGACATGGACAGGTGGTTCAAAGCCAGAGATGCGCTAGTGGTAAGGGTCATCTTAAAATACATGGGTGCCTGGAGTATTAGGCAGGAAAAGAGGCATCCTTTTAAAGTGGGACATGTAGGGATTGCAATGGTGGGTCTGAGGAGCGTGCGTTTGTGGCTGTGCATCACGTGGAATCTTCCATCTTTTCCAGCCCTGGTTACCTTGGAAGTGGCGTAAACGGCGTAGTCGAGACCAAGTGAATCCTTTTCGAGGCAGGAATTTCAGTGTCATGGATGTCATGGATTGAGATGGGAATCCCAACGTTGAACTCGGACTTTTGCTGCTTCTAACCACCTTCTTCAAACACTATTTTTATGTGATAGATTTCCAGTCAAGGACCCCCCAAGCAGTCTTTTATATCAGAGCGACGTCCAGGTTCCCCAGGCAATACTACCTAGTATCCACCCTCACCTCAGTGACGTTTGCTCTACTGCCCTGCCCTCTGCCAAGCCTCTCTCTAGTTCATCAACCGTCTCTGCCAACCCGCCGCGCGATTTCGGAACATCAACAACACCCAATCTCCACACCCATTCCACCTTTCCTCTCCTCCTCTACAGCCACTTCTCCCATGCTCAATCCGTCTATCATTGTTTGGTGAGCGCCGTTGCTGTACCGCCTACCGGGACCATGGCTCGACCATTCCCCAATACCTTTGATACCGACTCGCCCTTGTACGTCTTTCCCAAGTTACAGGTAAAACCCTCTCCAACTTGCCCATCAAACTAACCTCAAGTCGCAGGTCTCCCCAGTCAGGGAGTGGCAGTAACACTCCGATATCCTACCGCACAAACGTCAATCGCCAAAAGACGACGAAATGGACTCAGGCAAAGGCGGTTGATTATGGCGGAGACGATTGGGGAGACGATGATGAATATGACTCTCCCCCGCCCCCGGTCTCCAAGAAGCCCACCGGACTACGACAACAAGGCCAGGGACTCCCAAGCCAGGCGCAAGGAAACCAGCCATCGAATGATTACGGCAAGAAAACATATGGTCAATTGCCTGGCGTTCCGCCGCCTGCGAACAACCCTCGAGGACGAACCAACTCCTTTGGGGCCGATGAAGAGAGAAACTTCTCGAGTGCCACCGTTCGACAGCCATCACCCTCGGTCGTGAACCACCCGTCCAGTGGCCCTGCCACTCGATTCTCCCAGATTACCGGCGTGCCGTCTACTCGTAATGCCAGTGGTCCGCCTGCTCTTTCTGTCTCGACACAGTCTCCGACGGGCTTGCGAAAATCAAGTCAAGTGATGCAGCCAGTCGCCGAATCCCCCAATCCAGACATACCTCTACAATCATCCGAGCCCGCTTCTGCCGCTACCACGCAAACTTCTTTGAGTGATTATCAAAACTCGAGAGACTATTCTCCATCCGCCGTTCCTCCACCACTATCTACACGCCCATCTCCAGCTCCCCAATCCCCACAGGCCACAAGGGATCGATCACAGTCCGCTACACGATTTCCTACTCGAAAGAGCAGTCTCAGTCAATCGACCGGACCACCTGATTTAACTACCAACAGACAACCATTAGAGGAATCCGCGACTTCACAACCATGGACCGCTGGCCGACCTGCTTCACCCGCAGAAAACCCGAAATCTGCTACTACCCCCACCACGGGCAAGAAGCTTCCATTTATACGACCGGCAGATATATATAAACGAGCTGAAGAAGAGAGACAGTCTATGGAGTCGGGTAGACCTAGCATGGATTCTATCATGGGCACACGGGGCAACGAGAGCGGCGAATCTTCTGCAAGAAGAAATACCAGAGAGCGTACAGACAGTTTGGGCTCCAGACATAGAAGCAGTATGGATGACGAGGGTTCCGATTCAGGCCGTCGCCTGATGCCGATGCTTGATACCGTGAAAGAGAGAAAAAGCGAGTATGGCTTTGATGGCTTCAACGTTAATGAACAAGCCATACGGTCAAACCCCGGACAGCCAGAGCAGGGTCCGGTTCAATCATCAACCCTAAGTCAACCTGGTCTAGAGGATATCCGCAGTCACTCGACAAGTCCAAAGCTTCCGGATTTAAATCGTATATCTGGATTTGGGATGGACATGTTCTCACCCAATCGTACAGATTCAGAGGATACCCCAAGAGCGTCTGACACTGCAACTTCCCCTCCGGCCAGTGAAAATACACTTCACAACCAACCTTCAATTGGCTTAAGATCAGTTGTTCACCAAGCATTCGACAGATCCGACGATTCTTCAGTACCGCCTACCCCAGCCTCTCGAAATGGCAGCGGTGTTCGAAGAACCGACAGTGAGAGTACTGGAACCACTGGAATTAGTCCCATCATGAGTCGAGTCCCTAGCACCGCCATCCCCAACGCCCAAAATCGTGATTTCTCAACGCCTGCTATCCTTGAAGTTGTAGATGAACCTGCATCGCCTGACAGATCCAAATCTCGAGTCCCCGCATTAGACACGACCCCCTTGGTCCAACCTCAACCCGTTGTACCGGGTTTCAAACCAGGCCACAGACGTGACATTAGTGCTCCCAGTCCTGGTAACAGTCCAGCACGGACCCCGGATCTTGCAACTTCTTTAATATCTTCCCCAGGCCACGAAGTTGTTATTGCTGATGCAAGCCCATCTGAACAATCAAGGCCGCTAGCCGAAAGAGAACAGAGTTTCCGTCCAACAATTCCTGGTGGTTGGACATCTTATGCTGCCTCTAGCAGGAGCGACTCCACTCAACAAGAAGGTGATCGTGGTATTGTTCGTAAACCTACTCCAGTAAATGAACCATCTACTTCGGACGACCATGAACTCACGCCCACTACCACACGAGATGCGCCGCAATTTTCAATGGATAGGGACAACTCTCTTCCTACTCCGGATCCTGCAATGGCCCCAAGTGGGAATCTGTATTCAAAGGCTCCTTTGGACCCAAGACTTCTACCCAAGCTTGAACATGCCCCCATGGAGACTCAACTTCGTCCAGATGCTGTTCATCGGGACTCATCAGCTCACTCGAGTGCTGCCCCCACGCCACCTCCCAAAGATACCCCTTTACAGCAGGACAATAACTCGAGTTATTTCCCAAACGCAGTGGATCAACGGCGAAGTCGGAATTTTGAGGACCCTGATCAAACACAGGCATTGCCAACGTTTGCTACCGACAATATATCTCAAGAAGACGAGAATGAGAGACTGCGCGAGGAGATTGTAAAGACGCTCACCCCGAAACATTCTTCTGGTGGGCATGACGACTCGATGCTATCAGCGCACCAGGATGATCCCACATTCGGCGGGCAGGATAGGGATAGCGCATATTTGCCATCGGAGTACGACAACTATTGGGAATCGACTGCGGAAGAGGGTGAAGCGATCCCCGCTGCTGTTCGTCACTCAACGGGTGAATTCACTCAAAATACCAGTGCACATTCTGATTCTATGCGACCCATGGACCAAACATCGATATATACTGGTACTGATTCGGAAACGCCACCCATACAACCTCTCAACTCTCGTAGAATATCTCAACAAATTCCTCCGCCCACGGCGCAGAGTCTCCAACATCGCTTCTCGTGGGAAAGAAGCACTGAAACTGTACCTGAGGTGGAATCTCCAATGGCGAACGTTGAGCCCGCACCTGAGCCTAGTTTTGTGCCGCACGATGCGCCCACGCTTGTATCGCATCAGTCAGATCACAGTGGACTCATTCTTGATGAAAGACGAACATCTGGTGTCCCATCGCATACCTCTTCAAATCAGGAACACCAAATTGGCAGAGATGCTGCATTAATCTCTGGTGGCGCTGCCCTTGGTGCTAGCGCTATACCTGCTGCTACCAACTCCCCCCATGATTACTCTGATCGTCGACAATCACTCGCTGAAGAAAAGGACCCTCGGGTGTCTTTCAATCCAGTCTCTCCAACCCCACCAGAATTTGAGCACCCGGCAATGTCACCTGAAGCTCATACCCAACCACTAACCGATCAATTCGCTCATGCATCGCCGGCTATCGTATCGCCTACTCAGTCCTCTCCAACGGGGTTGCATGGAGCTCCACATGAGAGGCTCATGGCATTCAAGGAGATCGCAGCTCTGAATTCGCAGCAGCAAAGAATTGAAACGTTCGATGCAACGAGGCAACGCTACGCGGCGATGGAATCTGGCTTGAGTTCTTGGATCGAGTCACTTCAGGCCCAGCACCCAGAACATGCTGATACTGCTGGATGGGGGAATGCATCAAGATTTAGTGCACCTGGCACTTCTTCAGCTAAATCGAAGTTTGCAAAGGTCACTGGGACTGGGGCACCATCGACACAACAACCATATTACCAACAATATCTAAATGCTAGCTCACCAACGACACCGACTCCTCCAGGGCCAAGCACCCAAACCAGTGGTGGCCAACAAGGATTTTCTCCTGCTGGTGGAAAATTGACAAGCCACCAGGTTCAAGCCAAAGGGAAAGAATTAGGGAAAGAGCTTTTCCACACAGCTGGTATATTTGGCGGGAAGGCAGGCAAAGCAGGGAAGGGGCTACTTGCAAAGGGCAAGAGCAGATTTCGAGGATCTGGTGGGGGAGACAAGGTAGAATGACATCTCCTTCCTAATGGGCTGCTAGGCGCTTCTTTTTTTATTTTGGATTCTTCAAGGACTAATCAGGCAATTTACTGGTCTGGTTCGAGGGACTTGCTGTGGACAAGAAAATCGGTGCTGAATGGAATCGAGTGGATTTATACCTAACAAGGGCAGGGATCATTCGACATTTTTGGCCTTAATACATTCTTCATCAATGTGCCTCAATTGGCTGGAATATTGTTTTGTTGAGTGCCGGTTTTCTTGTCCACTGGCGATCCTTTTGTCTCGTTCATCTTGCATAGCAGGTTCTGTCTGTACGACTAGGGAAATTGCATCTCTTTCGATTGTTATCTCTCCTTGCAATTATGCTTTGCCTTTTAGGTTTGATTTGAACAGATTACTAAGTTTTTGTCCCCCAATATAGACAAGCCCATCATCCCAAAAACCGGACCGACGATCGTCGTGGGGTCCCCTTTTCACGTTATCCCGGCCTTCCGGTCACCCTGAATCAGCACACCAAGCAGCACCAAACACCCCAGTAACAGGTGCATCGAATTACCCACGCACACCGGATATGCAACGAAGAGCCTCTTCGCCTCATTTCTCTAATCTTATGGGTGTTAATCGTGCGAATACCACTAGTGGAGATATTTCTACCACCGATTCCCCGGCTTCACGGGCTTCTCGTAATGAATCGTATTCTTCTAGTGAGGTTATCCATGATCGCCAAATCAACCCGGAAGGGGAAATTGGTGATCATCATGGGGTACGACTTGCGGCCCCTGTGTCCCAAGAACAACCTTCTTGGGACCCGTTCACTGCTACCCCAATTGCTGAGGAAGAAGCGTTTCAATTTCACGACAGACCGAATCATCCCAATCCTCAGACTTCTGAGGCGAATGATACCCCTGCCGGTCACTGGACTCCTGGGGAGGATGGCCTTGCGACGAGTACTAGATCTAGTGGGGAGACGAGGTTTTATTCTGTTCCTGATGGGTCGCCTGAGATGAACGAATGGGTTATGGTGAGCCCTGGGCATGATGCGAATTATTTTCCGCCGACGCGGGCTCAGGATGCGATTGAGTCTCACGCTCCGAGGGAGTCGCATATCGATGATTTGTCGAGGCAAGCAACTACGAGGGCAGTTGATCCTGAGAATAGGTCGACGGTTTCTTTGCATCGAGTTCAGGACGAGCTAGAGCCCTCGACTGAGCGAAATTTCAACCAGACCTTGACAGGTTATTTGGAACCGAAGGTAACGGACCTGCCGATGACCGAGCATGTTGAGCGTGTTGGAGCAGATAATGAACCGGAATTTGATAGAACTCCTTTGTCGACGGAGTTGAATCAGCAGTCTGGGTTATCTTCGAAACCTGAGGTTGTTGATCGTCATACTGTAAGTTTATACCTCTTGCCCGCAGAACGATCGCAAGGAAATTCATCGTAGCTAATTCTCCATCAGTCTGTAAGCGATGTAGCACCGCTAGTGCTATCACCGGTCCATGCTGCTATCTTTCCAAAACAGGAAGTCGATGACGTTACAAATTCAATAGTACCCAAGAACCACTATGGAGATACTCTTGAGGGCGCTGTCTCGCCAGGATCCGATCTCGCTAACCCGCCATTGTCCGGCGAACCCAGGTCAGCAAGTGCCAATGTATCTGGCTCAAGCGTTCTTAATAGACCTCGCGGTAGTACGATCGAAGATCTTTCGCCCACTTCGCCCAGGAGCTCCACCAATCCCATTCAACCCCCAAACGTCGGGTATGCTCCGGTCCAGACGGCTACGCCAGAACCTCCACGAAAAGAACGCCAGCAGCAAGAAAACAACTCTTCTTTTCTACCACCTATTCGTCGTACCTCTACCTTTGGCATAGGTTTCGGGCCTCGCTTGAAGCAGCGCAGATTCCCAATTGACGACGAAGATGAGATCACAGCCCCTCAACAGTCTGATTTAAGGCAACCGCAAAGCACCGAACATGGCGGTACACCAGAATATACAAGTTCTCCTGGTCCTCTTTCACCCCTTGACACCAACGTCCATGCTCCCTTCAATCGCCCGCCTTCTGGGCAACAGGATGCGGCATTGCAGCATGCTTCGATCGCTCACTCTTCTCCAGCAAAGCCAAAGGTTGTTCGAGTTGGCTCCTCCGATTACAATCAACACGTAGCTCCTCAACAACAGAGCGACCAACAGTCTACCGCGAATCGCCCCAACGACGTTCAGCCTGTTTCCATGAACAATTTCAGACGTTCCCAGGACTCCTGGAGACCAACTGGGCAGTCTTTTGATGTGCCTCAAACGCAAAGGAATGGCCCGTGGACGGGACCAATTCCCCAAAATCAGCCCTTCCAACAACCCCCATCATCCGCCCAAAGATATCCTGGCCTGTTTCGCTCAGAAACTGGGTCTGAAATGCCTGAACAGGAACGGGAACGGGAACGCGATTTACCGGCTCACTATTACCAACAACCCATTGCACGAGAAGAAGCATTTCTCCCGAGACAGCAAACAAATGAATATCAAATTCCTGGAGTAGGACCACCGACTGATATTCCCAGACCCGGATCAAGACGAAACTCTGGAAACTTCTTTAGGGAACTAGGGGGAAGACTTTCCCGAGGCACGTCCAGAGAAAGAACTGGTTCGCGTTCTAGAGGTGATAGCCTATCGTCCCCTCAAAGGCCATTTGATGCCCATTACGCCGAGTCTAGTGTAGCGTCTGAAGAGGGAAGAGAGCAAAACCAGAAACGAGCGAGTTTCTTTGGGAATCTCAATCGTGCTTCAACCGTTGGATTGGGTCCGCCGCAAAGCCGAGAGAGTGTTCTAGCTCATCATTCTGGTTCGCGTACCGATCTACTCTCCTCAGGACAACAATCTCCACTACAAGACCAGAAGAAGCGTTCTTTCTTTGGAAACTCTTCGGCCGGTCAGTCAAAGCAAAAAGCTTCCAAGTTATCAAGATCATCTACATCTGGGATGATTGATGAGCCTGGGAAGAAGAGGAGGTTCTCTGGGCTCACGGGCTTTTTTGGTAAATCCGAAAATCCAGCGTCCAGAACCTCTATGCCACCACCTACACGACAAGCGGGATTCAGGCAAGCTAGTTACAATGAGAGACCGGCCGCTCAGTCGCCTCAACTGTCTCAGTTCAACTCGAATATTACACCACCAAACTTGACCCCTGAGAATAGCAACCAGCACCTGCCTTCAGCTAGTCAACGACCACCACTGAATAGCACAAGAGGGTCGAGTAAATCAGGGGGGTTACTCTCGAAGCTTACCTCCACGTCTTCTATAGGCATGCAGGGGTCACAGGTATCTGATGGGTCCCGTAAAGACAGCAAGAGTAAAGTTCGTCGGTCGTCGACCTCCGGTTTACTTAATGGTTTCATGGGTCGAAAAAACAACCAACAGGAATTACAGGATAGAGAACGAGAAGAATCCCGTTCGCAAGGTAGTAGTAGCCAGCCTCAACCTACACCCTTGCCACTCGCGCAAACATACACAGATCTACAAGAGGAGCAACCACTGGAGCAGATGCAGCGGTACCAATCCCCACCTGTTATTACCGAACCATCACATGGAGGGTACCAGTACCAAGCGCTAGATCGAGGTCGGCGCGTTAGTCGAGAGCCGCAATACGATAACGTCCCAATCCCAGGAGGTTATTCTCTTGTGAGACCGCAGGGTGCTATGGTTGCGCCAACGAGTTATGATCCAAAAGGATTGAATCGCTCTCATCAAACCCAACAGTTTGATCCCAGATACCAATCGCAAACAGCAAGTCCACCACAGCAGATCTCGCCCCAGCAATCGTATTATTGGCAGAGCAATGGCTCAAATCAGTACAATGAACATCCTCCGCAGGATGTAATTCATGATGGCAGGCCAACCCATGCAAATCATTCTTTGATGCAGCGTCGAACCTCGGAGATCAACCTTGGATCACAGTACCAGCATCAACAATCACCACCTGTTCAGCAAGAAAATAAAACCAAAGCTGGTAACAAACCACCCCATCTTCGTTCCTTGGAAACATTCGAGACATTCCAAGCTCGTTCAGCACGTCGTCTCAGTTCCGAAGAGGAGCTTGCCCGCTCTCCCGCGCGACTACCAGAGGGCCAACAACGACCTTACCAACTCTCCCTTCCTGGAAACTCAGATGAAGAAGACTGCCCACTTCCAACTGAAAAGGACCCCGTAGTTCACTCGCACGATACAAAACCACAGCACCATTCCATTCAACGTCTTCAGCAACAGCCCATCCTTCGTCACCCAGGATCACCAGCTGGATATCCTGTCCCTGACTCGACATTTTCTCCTGTGAACCCACAAGCTAGAGATTTACCACCTCCACCTCCACCAAAAGGTTGGGAGAGTCAATCTTCGCATCTGGATCCCCAGTTTCAACCGCCGAATTCACCGTTATCATTACAGCATAATGGCAATCTGAGTATTGATCTTGATCGCTCTAATACGAGGCGTACGGCTGTGAGTGCTGTATCACAAGTCTCCGGGAACGATGACCCACATAGAGGACGTTCAAGCATCCTACCTACGGACGAGAAGGATATGGGGGCCAATATCTCGGCGGAGTCTAGTAGGGGACCACCTAGTAGGACCAGTCCTGTCATCACACCGGAGGAGTTTGAGAGCCCTAACCTTGCGGCTCCTGATGACAACAGAGGTCGACGAAACGAACGAGGGACTTCGAGAGAAAATGGCGTGGGTAGGGGGGATAATGTCAAGACTACGGTCTTAGAGAGGGCGCCAAGTCCGGATGATCTCTACGACGCTAGTCCGTTGCTTCCTAAGCAACAGACTCTGATGAACAAGACGAGTCCAAAACCTTCGCCTATACAGACCAACTTCGCTACCAGCAGCCAGATTTCTCAAATTCAAGAAGTCCAACGACCTGCGGAGCATACGACCAAATCAAATACCCAGACTGCAAACACCCACCTTGCTCCAGGCAATCACCAACAGAATAAGCAGATCCCGGCGCCCGAGGAGAAAATCTATTATGATGCAAATGCTCATGCGAGGGCGGGGGGTGAGGAGGGGTATTATGAGATGGATGCTGAGCCTACCGTTACGATGAGTGCTACTTCTTATCCCGGGCAGGAGTGGAATCCTTATGCTGGGGTTGGGGGGTATGAGGAAGGGTTGGATTGAGATAGCTCGATTAGAGCGGCTTGAGTACGAGAGCTAGTGTGGATTGAGGGGAGGTCCCGACACTGATGGGCGAGATGATATCCCAAAAACCATAGCGAGTGCAATTTGGGATTGATAAGCGTCACTGCAGAGAGCCATATGGTACCGCGATTTGCAGGTGGTGACAGCGGGTATGGCGCCTGTACTCCCCTCCTCTTTGTTAAATGTAATTTTCTTCTTCTATCTTGTTGTTCTTTATGTTCGCTCATTTGCACCCCTTTTCCCCTCCGGGAATTTGGGAGATAGCTATGGAGTGGGCGCGGGGAAGAATAATTTGTTGAGAGACCTCACGGTCGGATGTATAAATGGAGCTGAGACTGGCTATTTTCTTGTATGTTCTGGCAAGGGGCCTGGGAAAAGGATACATAATCTTTTGGTGTGCTTTTGAGGGCTTGCTTTTGTGGTACTACTACTACCCTCTATCTTCCCGCGACCCTGTTGGTTTTACTTGTAATTATTTAAGCCCTTTTGCTCCGAGCTGGGGAAAAACAGGACTTGCCCTGGTCTTGTGACTGGTGGAATTGAGACTTCTTGGTTGTTTTAAAGAGAGATGTGAGTGGTATGTGACTGCATGTCTTCATCATGGGGCTAGTTTGTATGTCTTCTCTCTTGAAAGCCTTTCCTGGGAGCGTCATTGAGACTGGTGGAAATATTTAATATTCTTGACTTGTCGGTTTTATTGATGTTTAGTTTATTGGTTGGATGTGGGAGGTATGTGAGTGCATATCTTAGTTATCATATTTATGTGGGCAGATGTTTAGGAAAGGGATACAGATGTATTCTTAGGACTTACCTGGCATCTCCGATTTTACTCAACGGTCCTTTCGCTTGGAGCAGGGAGATGGGAGAATCAAGAAATAGAGATGGGACTGGTGGAAGTTTTAGTTTTATATTCTTGCACCAGGGGCTGCAAGAATTCGTGACTGTATTCTCGAAGGACTTGCACTTCTATAATTGTTCTAACTCCTTTAGAACAATAAACATATTAAAATCTTAATTATTTACGCCTTTTAGGTTAATATAATCGATTTCTTAAGTCTCAGATAAACAATAGAAGGAGTAGTAGAGAGTTGGTTAACTATTCGCCAGTCACGAATTCCTGCATCCCCTGGTGTTGCCTTTATTGATTTTACGTAATGGGTCTGTGTGCACATTAGTAGCTTGCTTATTATGATGTGGAAGTTCTTATGTTGTGCTTGCCGCCATTTATATGGCAAAATGCTGGGAGAAGAGAAAGCAGACTTGGGCATCGATAAATCGCGATATATTTTACGATATAAATATCCGTAGCTTTTATGTGATGTTGATATTTTATTTTCGACTATTATAGAGTGAGATTCAGTCTTTATTAATTGTGTTAAAAAAGTTATATTAAGAAGTGTATTAATTGAAAAGCACATTTACAAAAGTTAGTTATATTTAGAAAAGTAGGAACCCTCCCTGCCCTGGCAGTGTACGAAGCAAGGTCACGTGTCTAAAACGTGAGAGTGTTAGCTTATTATAATAATAAGTAATGTAATGTATAAGATAGAGGTAGTATATTATAATACAACTAGTAACTATAACAATTAGTAGTATTACTAAGTTACTAAGTTTATATTAGCTCTCGATATAGTATTAATATATTGAAACTAGTCGATATATTATCGTGGAATATTACTTAATACCGATAACTATAGTAGACCCCCTCGATGCCGGTATCGATATATCGCTGCCTAAGCCTGAAAGAAAGGATGCCTTTTTTTATAGGCTGAGCGTGTTTGTATAGTAACTGACTACATCCAGGCCTTCTGCTGAGGGACGTGTGGTTCATTGATTTTTATACTTGAGTGTAAATAGTACTAGTATATCATATAGGAGTCTCTCTTGGATACAGGGGGGAAGAAAAGATACTACTGTGTTTCAAAATGGAGTGCATCTGACTACCTTCCTGCTTTTGGGATCACGGTCGGAGTTAATCGCTCGGTCCACCTCTCACCCAATCCGCTTCGCGTATTAGGTAAGGGAGGGCAATACGATAAAACCAGCAATACAACCACTTTTAGTTTACACCAAAATACGTTGTTTTTAAAAATATATAATAAAACAACAACACTTTATTATATTCTAATTTTAATTAGGGTCTCTTATTTTAAACTTAATAAATAGAATTATAAAGTAAGATTTATCTATCTAGTATCTATCTAGTTCTTAAATCTAACTTCTAAGAAAGCTACTACTAAATCTCTAGAAAAATTTAGTAAAGCCTAGAATATAGAAGATATAATTATATTTTAAAGATTAAATATAAGTTTAAGCTATATATTAATAATAGGAACATATTAGAGTAGTTTTAGTAGCAAAGGTGGGGAGTTATTAGAGGCTAGTTAAGGCGATTTTGGTGTAAACAAAAGTGGTCGTATTACTGGTTTTATCATATTACCCTCCCTCACCCAATACGCGAAGCGGATTAGGTGAGAGGTGGACCGAGCAATTAAGAGAAACAGGAGCTTGGTTTGCGACTGGTGGAAGTATTTTTTGTTTTTACTCCATGGTTTCAATTTGTTTTTGATGGTTGTTTGAGTGTGAGGGGTAAGTGAGTGCATATCTTACAATCTTGCAAGTTTGATGAGGGTGGAAAACATCGGGTTGGGAAGCTTGCTATATACCGGCCATTTGAGGTCTCTTGATTCGTTCATATACTGAGTTTGGGGCCTAGCATTGTCCAATTCGATGCTGCACCCCCTCTTTACTTCTATAATCATGTGGGAGTTTTCCTTGGTTTTTCCTACCATTTCATTTCTCTGGTTCCGGTGTGTGGGGGTCAGGCCGTACTGAACACGAGGGTGGTCGGATGACTCTTTTGAGGCTCGAGAAGTGATCTCTCACAAACAAGCACATTCTCGCTCTGTAGAAATCCCGTTGAGCTTTTTTAAGGGGGATGTTCGCTGGAAAGAGTGTGTTGAAGTAAGATTTGTTGGAAAGGAAAAGCCTTTCTTTTCCACAATTGTCGTGGACAATATACTCGAACCACATGTTTTAGACTTGCTGAAGCCCCATCCTTGTATCACAACCGGCTCAGTTGACAGCTCTCCCGCCGGCTGTTTTGAAACAAGAAAACATAAGACCAATCGAATCACTTCAAGTTGATGTGGTGGATGAAAGTCTGGAATTGATTTACCCACCCCGCAATGGTACTTATGACTTATGACCACTGCCCGCAGTTGCGCTAATAAAGGCGATTTATTTCCCGACGACCCCACGAAGATCCCCATGAAAGATCTCGCGAGGTCTCCCCAGGACCCTAATGCGTAGTATGATATCCACATCTCCACGCAACACGCGTTGGTGATGCGGATTGATTGACCCCGTCTCTTTTTTGGGTTCGTGGAATATGGATCGCGGGGGAAGGAAGCGAAATGAGATATTTCCTTGGTGGGATGCAAAGTGGTTTAACCAGAGTATAGTATTCCTCCTTCGTTTCTCTATTTTTTCTTTCGTTTCAACCATTTATACATTCGTTTTTATCTTCTATCAAGTCCGTCGGCTTTGATAGTCTGCATTCTTTACGCAATGATGTTTTTGCAAAGATTTGCTTCGCTTCTCCTTTTGGGACCACTTGCGGTCGCCAACGCTGCTTTGACGTACAAGGGCGTCGATTGGTCCTCGACTCTTATGCTTGAGAATTCAGGGAAGAGTTTCAAGACTACGGCAGGTGTTACGCAGCCTTTTGAGACGATATTGAAGGCTAGTGGTGTGAATACTGTTCGCCAACGCTTATGGGTTAACCCGACGGATGGGAATTATAATTTGGATTATAATTTGAAGCTTGGGAAGCGAGCAATCGCCGCGGGACTTAAAGTTTATCTCGATTTGCATTATAGTGATACATGGGCCGATCCAGCGAATCAGGTATGCTTTCGTGAAGAGGAGAATATGAGGACACTTGCTGACTTGAGAAGAAACTTCCCAGTGGTTGGCCTACGAATATAGATGACCTCGCATGGAAAGTCTACAACTATACCCTCACAACTTGCAATGCCTTCCAAACTGCCGCTGTCCCTCTCACCATTATATCCCTGGGCAACGAAATAACAGACGGCTTCCTCTTCCCCCTCGGAAAAAGCGCGAACGCCGCAAACCTCGCCCGCCTCCTCCACTCCGCAGCCGCAGGAGTAAAAGACTCAAGCCTCACTACGAAACCAAAAATCATGATACACACCGATAACGGCTGGGACTGGAGCACCCAATCATGGTTTTACAAACTCATCCTCGCACAAGGTACTTTTTTGAACACCGATTTCGACATCATCGGTCTTTCGTACTACCCATTCTATAATTCTGCTGCTACGCTTGCGAGTTTGAAAACTAGTATGAGTAATATTGCGAGTACTTTTGGCAAACAGGTCATCGTTGCGGAGACAGATTGGCCTGTTTCTTGTCCTAGTCCGAAATATACTTTTCCTAGTGATTGTACGAGTATTGCGAAGAGTGTGGATGGTCAGACGACTTGGGTTAAGACTGTTGCTGCTGCCGTGGCTGCTACGAGTTCTTCTCTCGGCGCTGGGATGTTCTACTGGGAGCCTGGATGGGTTGGCAATGCCGCGCTTGGAAGTAGTTGTGCGGATAATTTGATGGTTGAGACGAGTGGAAATGCTCGGAGTAGTTTGGCGGTTTTTGGAGCTATTTAGTGTTGGTTAGTTTGTCGTGGACGAGGAGATTGATTCTTTGTATATATTCTATTTTGGGTGTGGGTTGTATATATGAATTACATTGACGGTTTATATACGTCGCAATTAAGGGTGTGTTGTCCTAGTACGTTGAATTAGGCTGGTACTGTTTTGGAGCATAAGTTTCCGTACGATGTAACCTTTTACACCAAAAATCGCTAAAACACACTGTAAATACCCTTCTCTAGTACTCTATCATTATATTAAAAAGACCTTTAACAATTAGGTTATTTACTAAACCGAGCATTTAACTAAAAGTCTTCTATAGAGTAATTAATAATACTCTACTAGTTCTTAAACTAAGTAGGATTAAAGTAGACCGAGCGTAAATTTTATAGATTTTTTGTGAGAATGTATGTTCCGATAGGTGGATTACTTCGAAGGAAATGTTAAGGAGCTAAAGAACGTGTTACTTCTGGAAACTCTGGATGCGAGAGACAGGATGGCGTTACAAAAGAGGGGTGGACCGAGAACTTACTATGCACCGGAAATTCAGCGTCGATTGGATAAGGAGGCGAAACACAGACATTTACTTATTTATGGGCCTTGGGATGAGGTATCTGCATGTTTACGAGGAGGAATTGATGGTTTCTTCAAAGGATGTCCAGTTTCAGGGACTTCCTACTACTTCGATGAAGAAGTTGATGGCGGAACTCGCTACCCTTCCGCGGATGTCGGCGGAAATTCAAGTCAGAATGTATGGTTTACGAACCCCCTTGATCACGGGGAAAGACGAGGAGTTGAGAGAGGAGAGTCTTGCTAAGCTGGCGAGGGTTATTGATGATGAGCGGGAGTGGATTTTGAAGGGGAATCTACCCACTTGTGTTTCTTCGCAACGAACGTTTTTGTTGGAAGCTATTGCGGCATTCCAGAAGAGATATTTTGGAAGTATCAAGGCGATTCGGGCTCCTAAGAGTTGTGAAATCAAGTGGGTTGATTATAAAATTTCAGAGAAACATGTTATCCGAATGGAAAAGAGAAAGGAGAAAGAGACACAAGAGATGAATAATTTGGAAGAGGAACAAAAGAGAACAAATGAGAGGACTGGGAAGTTGACAGCTGGTTGGGAAATAGCCGAAAAAGCAAAAAGCTTCAAGGAGGGTGTCGAAGTCTTTGATCCGGAAGCTCGAGAGGACTTTTTGAAAGCCGCGTTGGCTGCAAGTGAAGCTAAGGAGACTTTAGGGGCTGCTCAGGCAGAATTTGAGTCAACCGAGAAGATTCTGTGCAGGAAAGCTTTCTTGTTTCAGAGGTTCTTTTGCTCCAACAAAAAAACATCATAAACTCATGTTTATGGCTCGGAGGTTTTGGAATATAATATATTGACTCCATACTCACACAGAGAATAGAATTACTTCCTCGTGCGTAGGTTCTTTACTAAAGAAGTTAACTATAATATAAATTTTGTTTTGAGTGTGGAGTCCAGGTGGTAGCTTGTGCCTTCATAAACAAGGTGATGTAGAAAATAGATTATCAGCAGAAAACTGCCAGAATGTGGCGCTATTTCCTCAACACTCATCTTAAAATAAATAACACTATTTGAGAGTGAAGTTGCTCACGTGATATATTCATGACGTTACGTAAAGATTCCAGGCCGCTACTCACCCCTACAACTTATTTCCTTCCCCTTCCATGCAACAACTACTTTCAACTTTCTTACAAGACTCGTTATCATGGAGTCCTCTCCCCTGACTCTGGTGAGCTACAAATCAAGTCGAGATACCCTCCCCGGAAGGCTAATTCTTTATAGGCGCACGATCATGCTCGAGCAGCTTCTGTCGCAACATCCAGTTCAGACACGACGGTCGCAATCAACGAACATGCTTTGGCGGCAGGAGAATTCGCGAAGGCTGCTTCGGGAACAGGAAGCGCAGAGGCTATGAGGACTTTGCGGCTTTTAGAGCATCATCACCAGCGATTATCAGAACTCCTTCGTTACCCCTCCGAGAATCCCCCCGCGGCTACATCTGCAGAACCCGAAGTCCAACTTCTGGCAGAGAAGCCTCTATCTACATCTGCCGCAGTCGCCGAGCTACGAGCTTCGAAATCCGATATTAGCACTCGATCCTCCTCTCCTCTGAGAAACCCGCCGAGCCTACAACATCCTAGGCGCCTCCCGCCTCGCGACTTGAGCTCGTCGATCGCCAGTAACCTAGCCAGCGCTCGAGGCATTCGAAAGGACTATACGAGACTGCCGTTATCACCCAGCGTGTCGAGTCAGCAAGCACCGGGAAGTTTGGAAGCACACCCAAGGAGAGACGGGAAACGAACAAAGGTGCCAGGCAGCATCCCCGAACACTCAACCGCTCAACCTAGCTGGGTACCACCTACTCATACTAGTCCACCAAAGGCCGACTCACAGACTTCAACGTCGCGGGCAACTGCTGTAGCTGAACATGCTGCAACCAACACAAGTGCGACCGATGAGAACTTTTCACGGTTTTATAGCACCGTGGGGAGCCTTCTCAACAAGCTTTCTGCCCCTCTTGCATTTGCGGGGCTGCCTTTGGCCACGGAGGAGGTAAAGGAGCCCGTTAAGCGGGACCCAGGGCCATCTGTGAAAAGGAAATCATCGAACAGCACGGACAATTTAAGAACGGAGCCAGATCTATCCAAATATATATCTCGAGCAGCTCTCCGAGCCACCACACGCGACGGGAATTCCGCGAATGACTCTTTTTACGTAGTTCCAACTGCGGGTCACACAATGTCCTATGCACAGATATTATCTTTTGACCAAAAGGAAAAACGCCGGCTAGCAGCTTCCATGCACAGCGAGAACCCCGAACTCTTTGCAGACCCAAATGAAGACGATGATTTCGAGGATGCGAGAGAAACACCAATGCCCAATTCCACGGCTTTCGTCAAGAAATCGGGTATCAAGAGGGTTGGAAGCAGCAAACAACTTGAAAATAGGGTCGAGGAGTTGCTCACGGAGAACCAGAGCATGAAAGAAATCGTGGATAGACTTAGCAAACGACTTAGTGCTTTCGAGATGGGAGCGCAGAAAAGTAGTATGGCATTACAGGAAAGTATTAGATTTTTCCGTTCTTCGAGCCCGGCCAGAGAACAATACCCCAATCAGAATTCCGACGAAGCCCTCAAGCGAAAGGTCCTGGAGCTGGAGGAGCAAGTTTCATTTGGCGGGCAGGAAATTGAGCGGTTGGCTAAAGATAATGAGAAGCTGAAGATGGTTGTGACCAGGTATCGAGACCGCTGGGAGAAATTAAAGGAGGGCGCGAAAACCCGACGTGAGGGTACGTCGGGGAAAGATGGCAAGGACTCGTTGTCGAAGAAAGACAACGAGTCTGGTTCTGGTAGGTCCTTGGCCGGGTAGACTCGATCTCTGGCATGGTCGTAATAATGCTGGAAATATAACTGCATATTATATTAGTACTTTTGCATTTCAAATGGTGAGCTGAGATCAAGTACTGCGTGTCTTCGTAATGCTAACATGCACCGTAGGAAAATTGCTGTTTTGTTGAGTGCTTATGTTCTTTAAGAAGTTGGGCAATTTTTCTCCGGCACCCTCTCATGCACATTCTCCAGATGTACACAGCTATTAACCGAGGAGGTGTAGGAGAATTGAGAAAGCAAGTTCCTTATTTTCGTAAACTACCTAAGGCAAATTGATGCTGGAAACAACGACCAAGTCTCTCATGTAGCTGTCGTGATTGGTTGGTCGGCCTCGGAGATTATCAGTTTACGAGGTTACATCAAGTTCACCTGACATCTTCCAGCTTTGTCAGCCAATTCTTCACAAAAAAGAATATCAGCCCCGCCGAATAATCCTCAAGATTCTTCTTCCTTTATAGAGTCTGGCGATCCGCTCCATTTTCCCCTCGTTGCCATATCCAGGGTTTCAGAAATTGCGTTGAGATTAGGCGCCGAGAATCGTAATGCATTCTGCGGCCGATTGGATGTGCTAGCGGATCATATAAAGCAAGTTAGCATAGCTGAAGAGGAACATCTCGGATTGAGAGTATGGAAGCTTTTGAAATATGTTGAAAGAATAGTCTGTGTAAGTTATCAAATGATTCTAAACTTTAAGCAACTATTGATAAACCGAGGCCTGGTTCTCTAGCACCGCATGTGTCCTATTGAATCGGTTGAAAGAGCTAATTGGTTCACAGAGGCCTCATAAGACTACGCTATATGCGTATCCTAACCTTCTTGCACTTAAGAATTTGAACCCCCCCGGATACTCGTGGGTCATTGTCACAAATCGGGTTGAAAACACGCATTGGTTTGAGTGCATTTACTTCCGAAAATCCCGCTCTGGTTGAAAGTGGTATTTTCCACATAACCTGAATAATGCATCTTCCGAACTCAACGAGATCATCCGAGTTGGATTCGGTGCCGCCGAAAGCGAAGCCTACCGATCATCCAAGCGATATGAACATGTTGCTCTACACAGTTCTTCATAAGCATGTGAGTTGCACTTGTCCTTCTAAGCCATCTAGGAGCGTCCCTGAGCAACATGTCGCCAGATTACTTTTAAAGCCCCGGTACTCACCCTCAGAAGATGGACTTGCCCCCTTTGATATGTTGTTCTCTTCTCTTCCTCAGTCCAACCAGTGAGGGAATATATTTTGGCCAGACACACAGCTGCTTGTGTCTCGGCCAGTACATTTACTCATTAAGCTTTCGAGCATTCCACACTAAATCGGCATATAATGTGATAAATTCCTTCGGGTTTGGCGCAAAAATCCTGCAATACATTCAAACCCTCCTGTCAAATTACGCTAACCAAATATTCTATCTTATAAAACTCCCAATCCTAGACCTGGAAAACCGCTAGACCGAGCCCGGTTTGCCGAAACTGAAGGAGATGTCAATAGGTCGCAGTCATCACCCCGACGTCGTTTAAAAATTGTGGAGAAAGGAAACTTTTGCCAATTTACATCTCAGATATCAATGTACGACTCTGCTTGAAGGTAAATGATCAAGAATTACACCATGTTGAGAACGTACAGCCTTTAAAAGTTAGGACAGATCAGAATCCCAGTATGTCCCTTACGAAGGCACATTCTCAGACGCAGAGAATGAAATTGCTGTCCACTTACCAGCGCGACCAGCTTGGCTCTTTCATGACTCTGAATGGATGTGGGGAATAGTTGACAAGCGACAACATTCATTTCATGTTCGAAAGATGTGCAAACGGGCCATAACTCAAACACCGAGATCACTTCAAGGCGGGAGGAAAATGGTGACCACGGAACCGGATATTCTGGCAAAACACAAAATCACAAAGAAGCGGCCCGAATGCAGAAGAGGTTGAAGACTAGAATAAAGTAGAGTTCATTTTCAAATATGTGGAAGCCAGCTATGAGTTCAAAATTCAAGCAAGACAAAGCGCAATCGCACAAGGAATTTGTCCAAATGCCCTAGTAGCTTTCTAAAATGAGAATTTTGTGGTGTTGCACCAGTCAATGTTAGCGCCCAGCGGTTATGACATAGAAACTTCTCGGTTAAAACACGCCTGTGGCTCCCAATTCACGTCTCACTTGCTTTCTTCCAACATCCACTTTCATGTCAAACAAAATATCAAGCAGAACACGCCAGTCGAAATGGATCTTCTTGACGAATTGGACAACATGGCCATCAATGCCGCGTATGAGGACCCGGAGGACAAAGAAGACGATCCATCCAAAGCAACAATCAAAATGTGGCAAGAACGCTTCGGCTATTCGTACGAACAAGCTGCAGATCTTGTTCGAATTACCAAAACTATCAAGCAGCAATGCTCTGAGAACCAAACCCTAGCACTATCGCCAACCCAAGCCCGCACCATTTACGCTTTGAGACTCAACAAGCCCTTGTCAACACCGCATGATGCTCAGCTTGCCGCCAATCTTCCCCGGGTTCCCGAGGTATATTATGGTACTGGTGAAGAAGGAGGCGCTGCGATGTTTTGCAGAGTCGATGGCTCGGCTAAAGCATCAATCGAGAACTGGATTTCAACACTAAAAAAGATCAGTTTTCGGCCTTTGTTTGTGCCCGATGGAATAGCTTACAAGGAACTGCCCTCCACCTCACTTTATCCTACACTCGGAAAGAACGCAACCCTCCCACAATACAGACCTCAAGATGAACACTTACTTGATACCCCTCTGGATTTTGGGCCCCAAGCAAACCAATTTCCGTTGTGGTACTTCTTCTATGGCACATTAGCTAGTGTTCCAAAGCTCAGTGGCCTTCTCTCTCTCCCGGAAAACGACATTCCAGTTTTGCGCCAAGCCAGACTGTCGGGAGGAAAGATGGAGACTTGGGGAGACAGAAACTACAAGGCTCTTGTCGATGGAGACCCTGAGAGCAGCGTCAAGGGATTCGCGTATCAGGTGCTTTCAGAGGAACACGAAGACGCGTTGAGAAAGTAGGAAACTAGTGCCTAGGAAGTTGTAAAGTGTTCAATTGAGATTGAGGGAAGGGTAGGGGACGGTCGTACATCCAGATTTGTGGGAAAGATAGATTGGGAGCAGTAAGGATCTGGTGGACTGCCTGAAAATCTGCCGAATGACAACAAGATATTTTAAAACAAAGATGTGGAAGCTACGATTTACTGAACAGCTGGCAGTGCCAGTTTATAATTCCATCTCCCTTCTTCCTCTTCTTCTCTCTTGTATCGTATCGAGTATCCCTCCCCCCTCCCCCCACCAACACATTGTACCAATGAATATGGTTTCCTTCTACAATATAAATTATGGACTCTGAGGGCTCCCCGACGACGGGAAGCCAACCGTGTACTGGGTGCGCATGCTCATGTCTGAAGAAGGCCTGAATAAATATCTTCACTGAGGACAAAATTCTTTTCATAATGTGCTAACACTGAGCAAAGAGCAAAGCGTACGGTTAAAAAACTTACCCAGCTGGTCTCAAGCTACTATGGGGCGCATGATGCAGTGGAATAGCTTTGTATCAGAAATCGTAGGTTGTAGTAGAACTAGAAGCGTTGCGCCTGATGCCTGTCTGCCACAGAATACATGCAGGAAAAGTGTAACCACATGCACTCCATGCTTTCCTAGTATATTTCGCTGCTGAGAATAAACTCATCGCACACTTCTTTACCACCGGCTCATATATATATAAAGGAAACGAGGAGAAAACTGAGTTATTATTATCGAAACAGTAGTTCTGTTTATACATTTTCACAGTTAAAATGATGAAAACAGACCAAATTAATTATATTCCTCCTCTCATGTCTCCATCAGCTCAATATATGCGTGTGCCTGTGGAAATTCTCCACGAACACCACCCCGCACTCGTTGAACTGCATCGATGGTGGTTGGACCAACTTTCTTCCAAGTCAAAGTCGACCTCTCCCAAGAGTCCTTCTTTGCTCATCACTTTTCACTTCAATCCCAAGAATCCCAAGACAGTCCCTCGCTTCCCGTTCCCCAATCAATGCGCCAAACCCCACACAGCCAGCTATACGTGTATATCTTCCAACCATCCATCCAACCTTATGGCCATCTATTTCCCTCACTGCTGCTCCCACGAGACTGAGCGTACGAGGTTCGTGTGGATGAATTCTCTGATCCTGGCGCAGTTCTCGCAGCCCTCTCAGCATTATATCCATACGGCTTCCTATCCTTCCCATCGAAAAAATCCGTAGGCCCATTATTTTCGCTTGGGTATTCAATCACCCATCCTGTCGAGATCGTTTTCCAAAAGCTTTTGACTGACGGTGACATGTTTTCGAAGTTTGGGTGTGGGAGTGATTGATTGGTGTGTGTTGTTTTGAAATATGATGTTGAGGCGAGCCGAAATAGTTGGCTGTGATTATCGTTTTAAAAGTTTGGTCGATGAGAGATATTGTGGATCTATGTTATAGTCTGATGGAAGTGAGTAATTAAAGTTTAGAAGAGGGCAGGGCGTCGAGGTATATATACAACATCAAGAAAAGAGAATCCTTTCTCAACCAGGTAAACAAATGCATTCTGTAATTTCTTGTGCCCCAGACTAGAACGAGATATCACCGAGATACCGAACAGTTTAATAGGTTTTGATGAAACGAAGTAGATTGAGTAAACTCGACTCACAGAATATTATTATCACACCACAAATGACCTAAAAAAATCACATTTACACGGTTATATCCGGGGGTGTTGCCAAACGTGACCAATGCCAGCCAAGCCATATCCGTGAAATCCCGAACCTCCTCCGAACAACCGCAAAAGAAGTTATATCGGAGTGTCGCTTTTGGGATTCGACTGAATATACCAAAAGATATCGAGCTTCCTGGTGAACAAGATGGTATATCAATGCTTTCTTCTCTGGCTCAATCGTTGCGATTGTGTTGAGTGATCAAACTTCATCCTCTAGAAGGGAGGTAAGAATCTTACACACCACCAATATTGCTACTCATCTTCCGGTATCGCTTGGCCATTGCCGCGGACTTCAACTCGCAGCCGAAAGAACCCGGATTTGATAAAACAAAAGAGATAATAACTGTAGCCGCTGAATATATGAAGTTACATCGCAGAATAAAAGAGTAATAAAACCCCGAGTGGAAGCCGAGCAAGCCAATTGTGGCTTCTGAGTGCTGGACGCATCGTCACAAACCTTAATTTATTAATCTTATAAAAAGTTTGCAAGAAGGTGTGTGGGTGGCAGTTATCGATACCAGCTTGAAGTAAAATAACTCGCTTAACACCCTTATTTGGTGAATCATCAAGGGGTTTTCCCATCATAACAGAAGAATTAACCATGCTGCTCAAGTATAACAGTTGAAGGTGTAAACAGGAAAAATTGGAGCCAGGAGATACCTCTGGGAAGGGGCAACTTTGTTTGAAAAGAAAGTCCGAGAAATGAAATGGGTAAACACTTACTTTCGAAGAGAGATTCGAAAGCCAACAAACTTCCGGTCTTATCAAATGGTATCATTCTATCTATCTTCGACTTTTGTGCGCTTTTTTTCTAACCCAATTCAATGCTCCCGCTAAATGCAAACCAAGACCGCAAATTTCTAGATTCTCAGGAAACTGCGAGACACGCAACCAAAACGCCGCAAATGATTCACATGAATGGAAAGTCGTATGAGAAGCCGAACTTTATTCGAGCCGACCGTTCTATTTCTCCTCTTTCAGGGCCCATTTGACCGCGTCGAAGACATCATTGACGATAGCGACTGGCTTGTGTGCAGGTTCGGTTCCATCTCTATACACACCAGTTTTGACGAGAATACTGGTCCATTCCGTTCCTTGTGTACTCTTGAATTGATTGGCGCCCAAAATGTCACTCTCCGGGTTATCACCAACCATGAAGACTCGGTCCAGCTTGGTGGCCTTGTCCCCGTTGAGAGTCGGCAACTGAGCACGATACTTGTTCAGAACCTCCTCAGCATATATGTATGTTGCGGCGTGTGGCTTGCCAATGGTAGTCCGTTCCAAAGCTGCACCGTTCGTAGTGGCATCCCAAATACCTTGCAAAGCAGCCTGGAATCCACCTTGACCAAGGCGCGGCATGTGGTGTGAAGTCGCCCAGAAGAGGTCTGGGTTGGAAAAGTAGAGCTTTGGTTGCCCATCTTGTTGCCAGCCATTATTCGGCAGGGAGGAGTCGCCATTCTTCTCCGAGTAGGTACCCAAATAGCCATCCTTTGAGAGAAGTAGATCAAGAATGATTTGAGAATCTAAAGCCCAGTCTCTTGGATCGTTGAAAACGAAGACGGCATCAATCTTGAGCGACTCGGTTAGGTTTTGTAGGTCGACGGACTTCGGAAGAGGGCGAGTGTTGTTATCGTAGTATTCGGAGAAGATTTGGTTGAAGGGCCAGATACTTGGATATGCCATGAGAATATCGCCAGGAGTGACAACGTTCTTGAATCCATACCTTTGAATTAATGTCAGTATACCATAAACTGTCATTTGATTGACACTTACATCTCTGCCACCTGTCGGCATTTATCCCCGTCCCCACCAGTAACCAAGACTGTCTTATCTTCCAATCCCTCCTTCGTCTCTGAGCTTCCAATAAGTTGCTTGAATGGTGTATGAGATTGGACAAAGTTTTCTTCGGATAGAGGAACGCCTAGCTTCTGGCTCAACTCTGCAACCCGGGCACTCTCATGCTTTCCACCTCCATTGGTCAACAAAATGAAGGGGATATTATTGTTGTGTAGGTACTTCAGAGCTTCCGAAGCGCCAGGAAGGGGAGCAGAGCTTCGTAGGAGTACGCCATCGATACTGGGAAGAGAATTTTGTTAGCATATGCTCTGTTTGGGAGATACTGAATCCTCAATGGCAATTGTATACTTACTCAAAGGCAAAGGCAAAGCTGGGGAGGACGCTTGTAAGGCTTCTAGAGCCAAGACTTGGGCGAGACGGCCGGCTAAGAGCACCAGTGCTCAGAGATCTTGGTTTGTGGGAGGACATGGTGGTTGATGGAATCGCTGGGAACGGGCGGGGTGACTGCGAAGAGGTTGAATATGAGGAAGTGGTGGAAAAGGGTGTATTGTTAACCTTTGGGTGAGGGGCATTCCAGTTTGGTCTGGGAAAACTCAGCATTGAAAAACACGGGAGCCGTCTTATCACCGGTCCAGTGAAAGGCAGACATCTTGCCAAAGTGAAGCGTGAAGTTTGCAGAAGCATGGTGGATGAGGAGGTTTGCTTGTGAAGTATCATGTAAGTCAAAACATTGGAGCTCTTATCGGTTCATCCTGCCGTTTATCTTGCAACAATGCCGAAATTGCGCCGACAACTCGCTTATCATTGGGTGGCCAGGCTTTTTTGCTCCACTGACCCCCCGTTGGGTCCTCTTACTAATCTTATATTATTATATATATTATTATATATATTATATCCTCCTATAAGGTAGATCTATACTTTTATATACTATAGCTATCTTATATTATTATATATAAGATATAAATTTTGCTGTCTAATTATTCAAGCTATATACAAAAGAATATCTCCCCTCCAATTCATATATACAAAAGGCACGCCTCAAAACACTAGATCCACATACCTCTATCATTTCCCTTCAACTTAGATAAGCATTCAGGGTTTGGGAGTTCAGTAGGAAGTCCTTTTTTCGTGTCCTCTCTCCACTTCAGGGCAGTTGCAAGGGGTAATCTGATCAGCTCTGTCTCAGTCGATCCACGTCTGGGTTGCTCTAGTTGCAGTCCATGGTGAGGTTGATCATGCTGACGTGGAGTGTTGTTCTTGAGTTCCTTATTTAAACTTGAAAACTCCAAGGCCTCGGAAAATCCAGGCCGACGGCGTACTTTACTGCGCTTGCCAGCTTCCAATGCCGATGTATTGAATGTGTGGTGAAGTGTTAACCCACACAGGAGGAACCCGTTTAATCTCAACGTCGTCTCGTCGACGACGTAATCCGCTGTGGTCACCAGGGTCCAATGCAGATGCACGGCTGGGTCTACTATCTTGGATTGAAGCGTTTTGTTGTGTAGATGATGCCAAACGTTCAATAGGCGTTACAGAGTCCGTATCACCTTCCAAAACCCGGTTCGGGTACCCTAAGACGCTTTCCTCGTCCGAGGGAGTAGTGGTAATTAAAAAGGACCACTGAATGTTTGTTCTCGCAAACACAAATACGAGTAGTGCCACCAAAAAGAAACCGATTGCAACTCGTACCAATATTTGAGTTTGCCCATTATATCGCACCAAAACCTTCAAAGACCCAATATCTCGAATCGAATGCTTCGCAACTTGTATGCGTGAAAATGGGGGAGGTGGCAAAGGGACTGTGAGTGCTTGGTCGCATGAAGCTGTCGAAGTTTTATTCGCATCCTATAAATACCGTAATTAGCTAGAGTAACTTCTGGAATCGTCCGACTACCCACCTGCTCTGATTGGCAATACTCTCGAAAATCCTTATGGGCGGTCCAATCCTGGTAAAGCCATTGTATGAGGAAAAAGGCGAGTGCAGCAAGAATAGCAAGTACTGCCAATGCGGCTGTCCAAAAGTTGTACTGTTTGTAAAAAGGTGTATGGTTCCTTGCTGGTTGATTTGGAGGTATTGGATGGGGGTTTGGGTGAGGTGCTGCCGGAGGAGGGGTTTGGTGATGTTGTATGCCGGCAAGGGGCGTGGAACGTGTGTTGTATTTCCCAGGTGGTCGACGGAGAAAGATATTTCGCCATCCCGCGAAAACTGGAGGCATCTTGAAGCATCATTTGAACCTTAGGAAATGTCGTCGGCTTGTTATGTGAGATGAGAATAATTGAGGCTGAGCATGGTAGACACAAATATGCCTCTTGGGGGGCCTTGCATCCAGCTGAAAACACCTACCTACCCAATCGCCAATTTTGACGCATCCCGGCCGCAAAAAGTAAACGTGCTATCCCCAAGCACAACATTTTTTGAAACAAATATGGAGGAGGAGTGTGATGGTGATGGAAGAATGTCAAATTCGCTCAAGGCCTCCGCAAAAATATAATTTAATGTAGACAAAACCCTCGAAACAGAGACTGCTCGCCTGGCTATATAAAAAGCAGTAACAGCTCAATTTTGCATTTGTAAAGTATGTAAAATATACCACCTGTGGGGTTTTCTTTGAGAGGAAGCATAAATGTGTTTCTTTATCTGTCTGTTTTGTCTGGTCGCTTCAGTACTTCACAGTCTACTGTGCCTGGAATCTCATCTAGAGCTTCCTACACTGATGTTGCCACGATGATTCAAGTTCCGTTCTTGTAATATCATTCTCAAATTCTACAATCTGGCGGTAGGATTCAAGATTACATGGTATGTTCATGTCTGTTGCAGTTAGCATCATTTCTCTGCTGTATGGTAAACAAGACAGTCAGAGACTTACCAGGCAACTGAATGCCTCCCGGTACGTCCATCTTTGAGCCCCTCTTGCATCACACCGTCCCTCTGTCTTGGGAAACATCATAGGGAGAGGGGGAATGTGGGGTAGCGGAGGGACCAAGATCCACGCCTAACGCCCAAAAGAACCCAAGTGAGTGCCAGAGGATGAGTAGAACGGAGGCTCTGCTGAAGGAAATTGATGGTTGTTGTTGGCGCGTTCGTCGAGGTTCAACCCCCGGGCGCAATCTGACAGGGACCGCCTTCAAGAATCAGGACCGCCAAAAAATGAGGGCCAGGGCGTTGTAAGACTGCTTTTTCTACACTTCCTTATAATTCATTCTAACGACTGACATTTTCTTCTGTCCTTACCATACTAGACGACTATTCGCTTTTCTAGGATATAGGGCGCTGACAACAGCCACGCCAAACCGCCATACCTTTGGACAAGTTGCTCTTATTTTACGATGTCTATAAAGAAACCCCGGTTTCCTATTGCCAGTCCAACCCATCGAGTACCTTCACCTCAAAACCCTTTACTATAGATTCCAATTACCATCGAGAACTCAAAACACCATGCCTTCTTCCATTTCTCGGAAGAGTGTACATAAGAAGCGCTCGGAAAAATCATCTTTCATACCACGTGTTTTTTGTCCAGTCACAGGCTGTAACTCTACCTTCGGTCGCTCTGCCGATCTCCTACGACATCATCAATCTATACATCCCCAAAAACACCTTGTTCCTTTTCGGGGTGTTTCTATGCCACTGGAAGGCCTGACAAGATGAATGACCACATCAAGAACAAACATCGTGAAGCGAGTAAGTTCATGATATTTTCCCCATGGATTGTTAGGAAGACGACTAGGACGTCCTAGATACACCAAAAAGTTAGAATTAACTAAATCGTAAATTGTAAATCGTAAATCGTAAATCGTAAATCACAAAAGTTATATAAATTAAGAGATAATTGTAAAAGGTATTAAATATTAAATTAAAATATATTATAGTAAGAGATATATATATATAATATAAAAAGACTATATAAATCGACTTTCATCGCTATAATAAGTTCCTAAATTATGTTTTAAAACTGAGCCTTTTTTAAGCTAACTACTCTAGATTACTTAATATTAAAGTAATTAGCTTGTTTTAAAAGCTTAAAAGCTTAATTTAAGATTATTTAAGTACTTTTAGCTACTTTTCTCGATTATATACTAGTTTCCTAATTAGAGTTAGCGCTATTTATTTTATAAGCTAAAAAGTGTACTTATCTTATATACTAACCCTCTTATATTACTTCTTCTTTTAAATACTATTTTCTATTATTTCTTCTTTTAAAAGTACTATTCTACTAGTAAATCCTAAATCTCCTACTATATATACTCTCTATCCTCTCTTATATTTAAGTACTAATAATAATAGAAGAAGGAAGAGAATAAGCTTTAATAGTAGCTTTAAGTATCTATTAAAGTATAATATCCTTAGTAGTAGAACCTCTTAAGATAAATTAAATTAGTTACTTCTTTTTTTAAATACTACTTTATATTATTCCTTTTTTTAAAAGTACTATTCTACTACTATATATACTCTCTCTCTCTCCTTAAATTTAAGTATTAATAATAATAGAAGAAGAAAAAGAATAAGCTCTAGTAGTAGCTCTAAATACCTATTAAAGTATAATATCCTTAGTAGTAGTATTATAGTATAATAATCTTAGAATTTTAAGTATAGTAGAAAGTATAAAAAGAGTAGTTTTAAGTATATAATAGAAGCCTAAATATACTATATTAATTTATTAATTTAGAGCTATATAAGGTGTTTATAAAAGAGTTATATCTAAAGAGAACCTTTATTTAAGAGATATATAATATTCTTAAAAGTAATTATAATATTAACGTCTCTAATACTACTCTTAAGCTCTAAATTAATATAAGATAAAACCTTTAAAGGAACGCTAATAGTATACCCTCGCTAGTCTTATATATATAAGTAGTATATCTTTTTAAAGATATAGAATTATCTAATTTAAGTATAGTATATATATTAAATTAGAAGAGCTTCGTAATTAAGCTTTAGAGGCTTTAAAGAATATAATAGAATATAGAACTTTAGTATAAGAAGTTTTATACCTAGAAAAGGCGTACTAAGTTAGAAGCTATACTTTAGTATAAGATCTACGAATATAGCTACTTTAGTACTATAAGAAGGTTTAGTCTTAGGTTCCTTTATATATATTTAAATACTTATAGTATTAATAGAGATAGAGATAAAAAATAGAGTAGAGATAAGATCTAAAAAGCGTTTAAAAAGGTTAATAAGAAAGAGTATACTTAAAGGTTATAAGAGATTAAAGATATATAAAGTAAGTATATTATACTAGAGTCTAATTTTATATAGAGTATTAATAGATATTATAAATTAAGATTTATTAGTATTAAGATATATACTAGTATTAATACCTATGCTTGATTTATCTCTTAGAGCTATTATAGTATCTTAAATAATATAGTAGTATCTACTTTATAGTAATATAATAATACTATAAGTAGCCTTAGAAAGATACTATACTATATATAATTAGATTAAGGATTAGAATCTCTAATAGTAGTAAACACTTACTATATACTTTATTAATAATAAGCTATAGAAAGTAGTAAAGAGCTATACTAATTTTTAAACCTATATTAGTTTAGTACTTCTATAGCTAACTAATATATTAAAGCTTAATAGAGATAGCTTATAAAAGAGTCTCTAAATAAGTAGAAGATATACTTTTAAAGTATTTGTAAAAAGAGGTTATTTTCTAAAAAGAGCCTCTCTAATATAATTACTATATTATATATATATATTCTAATTATTTAAAAAGAGGTTTAAATGTTTATATATATATAAAATTACTATTATATTTATACTAATACTAATTAAGAGTATAAAGTACTAAGAGTACTATAGACTAACTTTTACTATTCTAGGAGTAAAGAGTATCTAGTAGACGATTATAGTATTAAGGTGCTTACTAAGAAGCTTACTAAGCTTTAAGAATTATATAAGAATTAGAATATTAATATATATTTACTTTAAATAATCTTAGAGTAGTATAAAATAAAATTATTAGTATATAGATATATACTACTAATTAATAAGATAATATATATTAAAAAGGGAGAAACTTATACTATAGTATACTTAGATTTAAGAGTAGAATTATTAATATATATCTAAAAGAGTAACTAAACTAGGAATAAACCTATACTAAATATAAGCTAAGCTTTAAGTTTAAAATTTATATATTTTAAGTATAAAAAAAGGCTTAATATAACTTTAGAGAGAAATAGATATATTTATTAACTTTTAATTAAATTTAAAAGTAATTTATATAAGGTTTTAGGTATAGTTATAAGTATATAATTCTCTAAGTACTTAGAAAGAGATTTTAGTAGAGTAAATCTACTAACTATAACTATTAGTACTAAGCTTAATTTATAAATTACTTACTACTACTAATAAAAGTTAGTAATCTTAGACTCTTAAATCTTTAAAAAATTATAATATTATAGGTTCTACGTTTATTAAGTTCTAGTTAGCTTTATAAATATAAATAATACTATTCTATATCTAAATTAAAAGTAAAAGAATTAATTTAAAATATTATATTTTTAAGCTATTTTAAGTATATAGATTACTAACTTTTATTAGTAGTAGTAAATAATTTATAAATTAGGCTTAGTATTAATCACTTATCTTTAGAACCTTCTTAGTCTCTTAGAGAGGTTTCTAAGCTAGCTTCTAAGTAGTTATTTAAAGTAGAATATTCTTTAATCTAGCCTTACTTATACCTACTTCTATAAATACTTATAGAATAGTAAATAAAGTCTTAGCCTTTATAGAGGATAATATACTATATAACTAGTAATTATTTAATATATACTAGAATAGTATATTAGAGCTTTATAAATAGTATTAAAAGTAAGAAGCGAGATATAGAAGGTTATATAGTTTAAGTAGAATAGTCTTCTAATTTTCCTACTTTTATTCTATTACTTTTACTTATACTTTTAGAAGCTCTATATCTACTACTTTATAATACTAAAAACACGCTAAGATACTTTAATATTAGTCTCTTAAATACTTAGAAGTCTAGGCTTCTTATTTTAAGAGTTTAAAGCTTAAAGTATATTCTTATTACTTCTTAGTAAACTTAGTAAGTACTCTAGAAAATCATATATCTACGTTTTCTTAGAGGCTAGGTAAACTACTTTTTAATACTAAGATTAAGAACTGTTTATAAAAAGTAAAAGACTATCTTATAAAAGCTATAATATAAAGCTCTAATAGCTAGGAGAAGAAATAACAGTTAATTATAGAGTCTAAAAGGAAGTAAGAGGCTATTATAGAACGTTCTACTACTAACTACTCTACTCTTATTATTAAGTAAAAGGAGGATAAATTAGCTATAACTAGAGAGTAAGCTATTTAAGAGGAAAAGGCTAGAGCTAGATAATCCTTCTTTATAAAAGCTCTTAGTAAGACTAAAATAATTAGAGTGAAAGTATATAAGAAGGGATTTATCTCTAATAAGAAAAAGGCTAAAAGTAAGTAGTACTCTTAAATTTAGTATATACTACTAATTAGTATAGGCTTCTTAGCTTCTCTTCTAATCTATAGAGCGCTAAAGCCTATCTCTATTACTAAAATCTATATTTAAGTAGCCTTATATATCTATATATATATAACGAGTACTAAGAACTTCTCTACTACTAAGAGTATCTCTATAATTATATATACTTTTATAGTATAACGTAGTAAGATAGTTAGAGTATAAATTAATAATAACTTTCTATTTTAGGTGCTTTACTTACCTACTAGTAACTTTAAGAATCTATTTAACTTTAAATTAGTATTTTAGAATATATAAGCTAAAAGGTTTACTATTAAGCTCTTAGAGAATATCTACTATATAATCTCTACTCTTAGTAGATAGGATCTTATTAATATACTACTTCTTACTAATAAGGTAAAAGACGTCTTTCTAGCTATAAATGTTACTATTAAGAAGAGGAAAGCTAAGTAATTAAGTATTATAAATTATAAGAAGGTAAATAACGTATAAGCTCTTATATAATACTTTAATTTACTAAAAAGTCTTACTAATAAAAAGTACTATAAAGTATATATAGTATTTAATAGCTATACTAATAATAAGCTCTAATCTTCTAAAAAGAGGTAATCTATTATACCTTTATAGAATATCTAAGAGCTATTAATTCTACTTTAACTCTTAGTATCTATTAAGGTACCTAATAATAAGCCTATTATTCTTAAAGATAATACTTAAGATAGAGAGAGAGATATTAGGCTTATACTATTACTAAGAGATAGTACTAGTACTAGAGTAAGTATAATATTAGTAGATAATTTAAAATTAGATAATCTTCTAGAGATATTTATAGTTATTATTATATACTTAGAAGACTACTCTATAATTGTTGTCGCTTACTTAGAAGACTACTCTATAATTGTTATCGCTTATTTAAAAGAGGAAGATAATAGAAATAATAATTCTAGAGATAGTTCTAAAAGTAATATAAGAAGTAAGGATATAGATATAGATATAGAGGAGGATACTAATAGTAAAGAAGTATTAACCCTAGGCTTATACTTACTATTACCTCTTATAAAGAATAAGAAGAAGAAGAGCTTAATAGTATCTACTAAGTTAAATATACTAGAGAGAGTAGATAAAGTAGTATAATAATAGATAGATATAGATAAGTAAATTATAAGAGATCTTAATACTTAATTATATATAGATATTAATACTACTATTACTAAAGGTAGGCTTAAATTAATTAATAAAGAAGAGTAATTAAAACTCGATTAAGAGCTTAATAAGAGAGTCTCTAATTTACTCTTACCTACTCCTCTTATATCTATAAATATGCTAGTAAGTAAAATAATAGCTACTACTCTACTACTATAATTACTTCTATAAATAGCTTTAATTTAAAGAGAAAGAGAGGAGATATTCTCTTTTAAATAACTTTTATTAATTAACTCTCTTATACTATTAAAAAGATTAGAATCGTATATAATAAGTATAATAAGAAGAGAGATAAGAAGTAAGAGTATATAGTAGTAGATACTTTAGGTATAGATACTAGAAGAATTATCTATAATATCTTAATTTTATTACTACTTTTTAGTTACTTTTTACTACTTTTACCTCTCCTTTTACTAAAATACCTAAATAATTATAATTTAAGATTAGTTAAGTACTTTAAGTACTACTTTACTAATTATATACTAATTACCTAATTAGGCTTAGTATCTCTTACTTTTAGATTAAATTATAGCTATAGTTATAGTATTAAAAGTCTTAATTATCTCTTTTCCTCTCTTATTTATTAGGTACTTATATAATGTTATCGTTTATACTAAGTATATATATTACTTTTAATAATTTATAATATTTTAGATAATAGATTTAAAGTCATATTAGACTTATATTTAGTATAGTACTAAGTAGTATATATTAATAGAAAGTAAGTGTTAAACGATTATAATATATATATATATTTAATAGATATATATATACTATATTACCTTTTACTTTCTACCCTCGCTTATACTTAAATTTTATGATTTAAGCCTTATAATTTAAGTATTACAAATTATGAATACCCTTACTTTAAGCTTTAAGATTACTGATTTAAGCTTTTCGATTTACGTCTAAATAGCTTTTAAAAAATCTACGTTTATCGATTTACGATTTGCGATTTATGATTTAGCTCTAAAGGGCTATATACTCAAAAATCTAAGCTTTACGATTTACGATTTACGATTTGCGATTTGCTATTTACGATTTAGTTAATCCGACTTTTTAGTGCATTCAGGATGCCGTATGTGCCCCTACGATGAACTCAATATTAAGAAGTGGGAAATTCTCGATTATACTGTGCCGACTTATTCCCACTTTACGCTAGATGGTGGAGTAGTTGGAGGCATTTCGGAGGATATTCCGTGGAATATTGAGACCTCTTCATTTGGTTAAGGCTCTAATAACTTCTGGGATGCAACATGTAATTTTGGAGGTCAATATTAGAGCTTACGTATTTCCCTTCGGAAAGTTATTGGTACTCGAGTACGCGACCTACCCCTGATGAATGATTGAGAACATGTCATATGATATTGGAAGTTCATGAACGACGAAAAATTAGATTCTTCTAAGAACTACTAATACTCGCAAGATAAAAAAATATTTCAACTCGAATCATCCTCATTTTCCTTCCTTTTCATTTCCCCCCTCTTTCACTTTGGTATTCCTCTCAACCCATTCCCCTTCCTCTTCTCAGCCATCACCTCTCTCCTCGAATACTTGAACATCCTCTTAGTAGACCCCGGGTTGGTACAATAAGAACTATTAACAAAGGTATAACACTTCGGTTCCTGGCAACAAGAACGAATACAGAATCCACCAGGACACTCTGCGTTTGAACCACAGGTAGTCAGAGAATTACATTCGGGATCGAAGGTGGGGTCTCTACATCTGCCTTGACCATCTGTATCAGGCTGACAGTACCCACGCGTTTTTCCACAGCCGGGCTGGCATTCATATTGGGTTGATTCATTGCATTGAGATGGATTGTTACATTTGGTGCTGACGTTTATGGCCTCGAGTTCTGCGGCGGTGGCGCATATTCCATTGAAACATGTATCGCCGGCCGGACACTAGAGAAGAAATATGTTAGTTTTTACATGTGGATAAGGAAGTATGGAATTTGCATACCTTTGTACCACAAGTTCCACAATTCGCAGCATCGGTTTGGAAATTTGTGCAGTTTCCAGCGCAACTGCTCAGAGGAGATGCGCATGCTGTCGCGGTGGTTTGGACAGCCGTTCCAGAGGATTCGATAATGGTTTTGGAAGACGCGATGCTTGCGGGTGATGCTACAGCGGTTGTTCTGATTCTGCTAGTTCTCGTTCTGACTCTACTACTGGCAGACACTGTTGCCGCCGGCCTCCCCGTGATTGCACTGCTTGAAAGATCACTTTGAGTTGTTTGAGCGCCTGGTGATTGGGACTGGATGAAAGTGAATGGAAGTAGAGATGTCGAGGAGGATGTGGACGATGGTTCTGAGGAGATTTCGCTGCTGTGTGCCGATGTAGTTGATATTTCGCTTGCAGATGAGCTAGTTGCCAATATGGAAGAAGAACTTGGGCTAGACGAGCTGGCAGATGACGCGGAAGAAGATACTGTTTCAGACGAGCTAACACCGGACGTAGGTTGGGAAGAAGAGGAAGTCGAGGAGGGCAAAGTGGGAGACGTACTTGTCGAAGAAGCCGTGGCGGTAGAGGAGAGTGCAAAACACGTCGTTGTAGTGATACAGACGGTCTCGGCTGTAGAAGAGCTTGTTGATGAAAGGGGCACGGAAGAAATTGTGCTGGAAGTGCCTTCGGGGCTGGCGGTTGTGGCGTTGGCAGTGATGGTGGTTTGTGTGATTCCCGCACAGGAACAAGCACTGCTGTATTCTGAAGGTTGACAAAATGGTGTTACATATGCAGGGATATCGGGGGTTGTAGTCGAGATACCAGGAGTAGCGGTAACTTTCATGTAATTTGAACAGTCTACGAGCCTCGAGGTAAGATCAGGCTCGATGTGAGCATCTGCCCCAGTAACCTCCCTCGCACAATTATCTTCATGGCAGTCCCGAGCTTGTAAGACGTTGTCGTGTGAATACCCAAGGGAGGCGTAAGAAGAAAGTAAAACAACTACTGCAAAAGATATCATATTGGCGGCGAATAAATAAGTCACTGAGGAGCAAAGAACTCCAAAAGAAAGGAAGACGATGAAGTATAAATCATTGCGCGGTGCATGAGTTTTTCTTCAAATAGATAAGCGAAAGAAGAGGAATGCACTCATTGATGTCATTTTTGACTCGACCGAGACCCAGGATTCCATCCCTCCAATAGTTGTTGGAATTCCCCTAAGGGCTTGGAAACCGAGACCGCCGCACCTAAAAACGGAAGGATGTCTTAGTCCGAGACGTGACCACAAATTGCAGGGAGGAAACGAGGCAAAATCGTGTTTGGAGATGTTCTTTTGGAACAAGACTGTCACCCAGATCGAGTGCAAGCTTGTATTCCACGTGATCTCCAATATCCGTGTTACACTCAGCCTAGACAACTCGTACAGGAATAGAGAAGCAGGTATGAGCCAAGACATGCAATAGTTTTGACTTGTGTTGACTTGTGTTGACTTGTGTTGAGAAATTTGGAATGACGGCAAAAACAAAGATACAAAGAAACATGCCGCATGATACGGGGATTTTCGAATCCACTTTCGGTCTCAAACTCGCGTGTAGAAACAAACATTGAAAAAGTCACCTGGATTGTAGGTAGAACTTCCAAAAATACTAGTACATACCAACAAGAAGCGCTACCGTGGCTGAGAATATAATCGCTACTGAGCCTCGACCTTCCTCGCCGCGTATACCTCGCCGGTCCTCTCAATTTCATCCTCCGCATTCTTGCCGCGGCCCTCCTTCTCCAGCTTTCTCACTAGAGGAAGTACTTGTTCTCCAAAATTGCTAATGTCTTCTTCGTAATGCAAAAAAGCCAACAGTACAATATCAATTCCCAGGCTTTTCAACAACAGAATTCGATCTGCAACTTGTTCTTTCGTACCAATTAACTTGGTCTTGAAGCCATCATTGTACTGGACCAAGTCCTCAAACTTGCTGTCGGCCCACATTCCTTTTTTGTTTCCAGTGCTTGCACCAGCTTGCTTGACAGCATCTCCAAAGGAAGCCACAGCTTCTTTGTCCGCCTTTCCCTGTATTTCGGAAAGTAGGCGGATAGCTTCTGCTTCGGTTTCCTTGACGATACAAAATCCATTGACGGCAAATTTGATGTCGTCTTCTCGACCCACTCTCTTCGCCCGGGCCCGTACGTCAGCAATTTGCTCTTGGAATCCCTCAAGTGTATTTCCGTTCATAAAATAATAATCAGAAGCATTTGCACCGTTTTCTCGGGCGTCGACGGAGTTCCCTCCCTGAAACACGAGGGGGTGCGGTCGTCCGGGGAGCACTAGAGGCTTTGGTGAGAGTGGGTAGTCGTGAAATTGGTAGAAATCGCCCTTGTAAGTGAAACTGTCCGTAGTCCAAATTCCCTTCAGACATTCGATGAACTCTCTACTACGACTAGAGATGATGTCAGCTACGTAACCCAATAAGATCAGGGGAACAAACCGATATCGTTCAGCATGCTCTAGCCACCATTGCCCGATGCTTATAAATTCGGCTTTGAACCACCCTGATACTACGTTGACAGATATTCGGCCATTTGTATAATTGTCAATGCTGGCAATTTGTTTTGCTGCGACCGCCGGGTTCCATGGTCCTGGGAGGAGAGCTGCGATGACATTGAGTTTTGTAGTATTGTGTAGTAGCGCCTGTGAAAAAGATACAGATTCATGTTGATTTTCCTATCATTTTACATCAGCCGCGGAGCTTTTTCCCCATCCCACAGCCACAAAAAGACTTACAGCACCATAGCCAGCCATAAACCGAATCTGAGTCAGAGCAAACTCAAAGCCAACCCTCTCAGCAGTCTGAGCATATCTCACATTTGACGCATAGTCCCATCTGTGAGCCTGTTAGGACTCGATTAAGGTTCGGTATGGAAACTTGTACTTGGTTCTCTGGGGTATCTTAGAGATAACCAACCCCCCGGATACATTTGGTACCCAGTACGCAAACTTTACACGGTCGGACGAATCATTGATCTCATCCGGTGCTGTGTAATGATAGCCATTTGTTTGCGTATCCGTCAGAATGCCATTAGTTTGTTTCGAGACTGCTTGTTGGACGATTGCAGAAATTGCTTGGAGTTGAGCTTCCGTGAAGGGTTCAGCCATTGTGAGCTGATGTGGACGCTGAAATCAAGTTTCAAAACGAAAACCAAGTAAAACAGAATGGTAGAAAGTATTATGTTGACAGACAAAAGACACTGTAGATAGGAGAGAGAGCCGTCGTCGGTCGATAAGGCCTCCACGGAAAATGACCAGCTGCATGGCCCACGGACTACTACCTGGGGCTTTACATCGTGTATTACCCGCCATGGGAAGAAAGAAGTATATGCTACGGAGCAATGCCCAAGCTGTACGACGATAGAAATGCCGATCCATTGATACATAGATCGACGCGGCATTCGACACAATCTGCTCGAGAAATGATGTGCTCAACATGGTATACAGTCACTTATGGTGCCATGCCCAGTTCATAGGATCATAGTTATCCCCACGACGGAGAATTTCCAGACAACTCGGTTGCTGGTAAGGAAGGATATCAAAAGATAGCATGGCTCGCATGGCCAAATGCATGGTTGGATCAACTGGAGAAGGCACGGTGGGAGAAGGTGTTGGTTGAAATCAAAGTGGTCAAAGTGATACAAAAGGAAAGTTAGCCGAGATGGTCCAAGTCCTCGCCTTTCCTATTATGGCTTTCCCCTCTTTTACAAACTGCACATCTATAACCTATACCTATATTGACACTAGCTGAGACCAGCTACTATCTCTATGTTCGCGGTTGAGTCTATTTCTATGTGCTATTCCTATGTGCTGGGCTTCTAGGTTGTGCGTTATCCCCCTTCCTCCTGTCCAGAGGAAAATCAGCCGCCGACCACCTGCACTACCTCATCGCAAGGTTGTCATCACCAATGGCACCACAATTCTAGGCCCATTCACGCTTCCATCTCGCAGCCTATCTAGGGCCGAGTTGATTCCTTTCAATCCACCCGCTGCGATCTCGATATCTGGCGTGGACAAGATCCGATATCTCAATAATTCCTCCAGCCACAGCTTCAACCCCTCTCCCAGGACAGGAGCCTCGTGAAAAAGCTTGATGGGGACCGAATGGTAGGCAACCCCCGGTTCCTCTTTCTTTGGTACTCCCGTGAGGCCAACAACATGTCCCTGGGTTGCCTGTGGCCCTTCGTTCCCCTTCGCCTCGCATTTCAGCATACCTTCGGCAAGGAGACCCGCGCTCTCCTTGCCCACGGTATCAAGCCCAAAGCGGAGCTTTCCCCGGGTCACATTTTTGATAATATTGACCGCACGCTTAGTATCCAAACGGTCTACCAGGAGATCAGCGCCATGTTTGAGCATTCTCTCTCCGCTTCTTGCGACGTCTATCACCGCGATTACTCGCAGTCCGGCAAGTTTGGCGAGTTGGATCGCACAGCATCCACTAGCCGATGAGCCTGTCTCGATAAGTAGCTGATCATTGCAAAGCAAAGAGCAATCTCACCTCCCCAAATTGCAATCCAATCCCCTTTTTTTGCTCTGTCTTGGACTCTGATGCCGTCGAAGCATTCTGCTCTAATATCAACTGGCAACAAATTCCGGTCGAGTGATCTCACAATTTGAAGCAAATCCAAACCACGAGCCTTGCTTTCAAGTGAGAGGAAGTCCACCCCCAAGCACACACCAAGAGCGATTGAAGCTGCTACAAAAGCAACCCCCAAGGGAGCAGCCTCCTCTGCACTTATTCCAGTAGGTAACTTGCAGGCATTGAAGTCTGATACCACAGCATATTGTTGAAATGCGGATCGTCTGTTGTCGCGGTAATCCGTTGATATGGCCATGACCTATCTCATATTAGTCTGGGATAATTTCATAAGACAGAAACCTACCTTCTCCCCAATTTCAAATCGGGACGTGCTTCTGGGAGCCTTGACCACTTTCCCTGCAAAGTCACGACCACTAATACAAGGTAGTTGTGGCAGGCCAAAGCCGTAATCCCTAAACATGCCGTCAGTATTTTTAAATTCCAGACACCAGACGAGGAGTCTCTCACGGTGCTTTCCAGTCTATAGGATTTAGTCCAACTACTTCCACTTCAACAAGCATGTCATGTTCTTTGTCTAACGCGGGGATTGGATGCTCTCTGGTGTGTTCATATTTCTGTTTCGGCCCGTGTAAAAGTAGCACTTCTTGATTTCGAGCTTCGAAGTCCTCATTGTCTCTTGTTGGGTGATTCACTTTGTACTCCCACGGAAATTCGAAGTATAGATCTGAGGGTTTATCTGGCTTGGTTCCTGGCTCGGTCTCTGGCTCGGGCCAGCTATGAAAAATCGGCAATTCGCATTCTGAAGTCGGAGTTTTTGGCGGGGTCAGTGATTGAGAGATGTAGTTCTTGGTTTGGGACGACATATCTCTTTCGGGGTAGACGGACGTAACACAGGCTACGGCTTTTTGCTGATGAGGATATTTGCACACAATTTTTGACATGGAGACGTATCATTTAGCCAAGGAACTTTTTTCGAAATTCTACCTTCGCGCGGGGCAGCTTGTTTGGTTGGATTGGCCCAACATAGATGCCCCGAGTGGCGACAATTGGGTTGGGCTAAGATTGTGTCTACCATGGGTTGCAAATTGCGTGCTTGAGATGCAGATGCTGCACCACACCCCGCCCCCACTCCATCCCCCCTCGTCATACCCCTCGTTTTTCCCCTGGTCCTCGCATAGACTAGATCTAGTTCTCATACTTTAATTCGCCGTCTTGTTTTCTAGGGGAATGGAAGTCAAAAGCGTCTCAGTCTGCTCTAGTTTTGAAGTATCTAAGTCCGTCATATGCTACAATTATAGCACCTTACTTATTGTTGGGTGTCAAACCATGGACGGCGTGATTTGCAAAAAACACCGTTGTATGGTCTTCCACATGTGGAATTTTATATCTCGTGAAACTCCAACCCGACACGACAAACCTAAAAGATACAACTCCGATATTCTATACCTTTGTCAATATGTCATATGAGGATAATATAGAGCCTCATGTCGCAAGGCAAACTAGCTTAGAGGATGCCAAAGGGCAGGTCTACTCAGCTCTCACTCAGACGATAACGACTGCAAATGGTACATTTTCCCCAGTTGGCAATGGGAAACCGTATCCATACTTTGTACCAAGTACTGTGAAGAGCACTCTTGGTAGTCCGGTCAGTTACAAACTCTTTCATAGAACAGCTCTTCGAAGAGTATCCTAAATGTACCTCTTCTTCTTTTTTTTTACAACTGACGTTGCAAGACTGCACTCGCTATCGGTGCCTTCTCGACGACTCTCACAACTCTATCTCTGAGTTTGATGGAGTGGCGAGGAGTAACCACAACAAATGTTTATATCGGTAACTTCTTTTTCGGTCAGTTTCTGGTTTTTTGATTGCCCTGCAAGATAATTGAATATTCTACAGTTGCCGGCATTGGGATGGTCATTTCAGCACAATGGGAGTTGGTGTTGGGTAACTCCTTTGGGTACACTGCACTCAGTGCATTCGGTCAGTACTCTGTCCAGGTTTCCCACTACTTCTGACTAAACACAGGTTTCTTTTATGGCGGCTTCGGTGCAATCATCACACCAATCTTCGGTGTCACAGAATCCTATGGCACCGATACAGCAGAATACAATAACGCATTAGGATTTTTCGTTCTCATGTGGGCTGTTCTAAATCTCTTCTTCCTATTCGGGAGTCTCCCAATGTAAGATCCATCCCCCATTTTTCTCTCAGCCTCCACTGAAAGCCCTCTAGAAATTTCGTTTACATCGGGATATTCTTCTTCGTTGAATTGGCATTTATTCTCGTGGCCGGCTCTTACTTTGCGACAGCTGATGGCCATCTTCCTGCTGCAATCGCGTTGAAGAAAACGGGTGGGGTATTTGCATTTTTGGCGGGGTTGTTGGGGTATTATACTGTTGGTCATTTGATGTGTCAAACCGCTTTCTTTTGGCATTTCCCGATGGGTGATACCTCTAGGTTTTTTGTGAAGGGGAGAAGGGGTGGCGAGGAAAAAGATGTGTGATATTGTACTTGGAGGGAAACAGTTTCGCGATAGGACGATAAAACACAACATCAACTCCCGAAGGATCAATAGACCATTGATCCTTTTCGCTCTCTGCGGTCTTGACATAGTATCAAATTTAAGAAAATAGATAGAAAAAAAAGAATACAACTCTTATTTCTGGCAAGCACCAATTACAATGGAACTAGCGAATGCAGTGCGTTCTAATATATAGTCGGTTACACGGAGTACCCTGCGCTAGCCATTATCGAGTCCCAGTCTAGCAGAACTTCATCCATCCCCTGCTTGTTTGGATTTGCTTTCCCATGTTCTAGTGTGATGTGAGAATTGAAATCGAATGGTCTCATAAGACAGAACGGGGTGCTAGCCGAATGTGAAGACCAAATAAACGAGAAGGATTATGATATCTAGGCAAACATTTGTTGAGCTCGGCATTTTACGCAAGGATAATTCGTCCTAAGTGCAACAAAAGTCTTTAGAGCCTAGAAAGGCCCTTGCGTTTGTGAGATTCACAGGTATTCTTTTCGCCTGAGACGAATTGAGCTTCTCAAATGGAGACTCATAGGCAGCTGAGTCGTGATATATAATCAAACTTTATTCCACTTTCTATGCCGGCATAACACAGTTGCCAATATTCGATAATATATTGATGTCACTCTATCTTTGCCGTGCCTCTCTTGATGTCCACGAACGAATCGGTTGGTTCTAATATCGCTGTTGCTCGATGTGAGTTTCGGTTGGTTGCCTGGTAAACTCGAGTCCAGTTATTGGGTGGTCTACCACCTTCCAAATACAACAGAACATCGTGTACTCAGCATTGAGAAGGACCGAAAGTATCGAATCGGGTCACGGATCGGAACAATCCCGAACTCTGGTATAATATTATGAGCCTAGCACCACAATGAGCGGTGGGGTGGGTATGATGCCAACCATCTTCTATATTCATCTCCAATTGGTCCAACTTCACCAACCCGTCCACGGGTTGACACACGTTGCTTTGGCGACACTTTTGCTCGAAAACAGTGCTACAGTGCTACAGCATGGAGACCTTCTTAGGCCCGACGACACAACAAAATCGTTTTGACTTAGAGATTGCCTCGAGCTTGAGATCCTGTACCTATTGTACTTGTTGGTATTAGTGTTGCGCATAGGCGTGGGAAACACTTTTAGCGCCTAGATAAGGTGTTAACAGAGATAAACAGAAGTTTGTAGTCCGATCTACTCTGTCTACAGAGTGACAGTTACTACAAAACAACCCTTCTCGCCTGTCGCCCTTTAAAAGGCTCGGGGGTAGTCACGTGAAGTTCTGTCACAAGTGGTATCTATGAAGTGAATTACGCATTGAAAGGAACCCCGGAAGGCAGGTTTAAATTCATCAAAATCAACATCATTCTTTGGTCGACGCCTGGTAACGAGGTTGACGTGATTGGGGATCGACCTGTACTTTTCTACGACAGGAAAGTTTTCCGAGCCTTTTTAGTTACCACTGAACAAGCCCGACACTGTCGTGGTATCTATTCAGTTATTGCGCAATGCATCCCGTTTTTTCCTTCTCGTGTGGCTTCATGGTGTATTACTTTCTTATTCTGTGCTGAGCGAAAATGGCGTGTGGATGCACTGCAGTTGCATCATCCGCCCGAGATGCAGAGGTTATGTTGCAGTTCCGAGTATATGGTCGTGGAGCTATCTTTTCCCTGCCGTCCCTTTAAGTCTGGCTGTAATTCCCACATATTTTCTTTACATCCGCAACAATGACTTCATTGACCCAAGAGACAAATATCGCGGGGGAAACCAAGAGTCAAAGCATCCTTCCAGCAAGCTCATCTCCAGAATCACATAGGGAATCAGATCCAAGCGTTTACGATATTCACCACCAAAAGTTCTTAAGTGACGGTCTCCCAGAAAACACCGAAGGCTGGCTGCAAAGAGCTCGTCGAGTATCTGAAATTCTCGCTGAAGATGCTGCCGCAAGAGATGTCGATAATAAGTCTCCCCGAGCAGAGGTTTCCCTTTTGAAAAGTGCAGGTCTTCTGAAAGTCCTAGGACCGACCTCCTTCGGTGGCGGCGGACAAACCTGGGAAGTAGGTTACAAGGTAATCAGAGAGGTTGCAAAGGGTGATGGAAGTATTGGAATGCTCCTGGGATATCACTTGCTTTGGTCTACCACGGCAAATGTTGTTGGCACTGATGAGCAAAAGGAAAGAGTCCAAAGATTGATCATTGAGAACAATTATTTTGTTGGAGGTTGGCAAACATCCTAGATCCTTTCTATCATCATACTGATAGTTCAATAGGAGCGGTGAACCCTCGAGATAATGATCTCAAAAGTACTGACGATGGAGATCATTTAATCTTTAATGGTCACAAGCACTTCAATACCGGTGGCGTTGTGTCGGACTTGACCGTTTTTGAAGGTGTTCTGGATGGTACAGAGCATCATATCTTTGCACTCGCCAAAACTGAACAACCTGGGATTGAATTTGCTGCAAGTCAAACCCCAGAATCATGCAATCAAGCCAGTCATGTCTTGCTAACTTGTGTACCAGCACAATTGGAACAACGTTGGCCTTCGGTTAACTGAAAGCGGTAGTGTTAAAATTGGAAATATCAAGGTTCCGTGGGCTGATGCACTTGGCTGGGATACTTCAACAAAGAAACCAAACCCTGCAGTTCTCAATATTCCGTTCGCTACGCTTCTTCTTCCTACGATCCAACTCGTCTTTTCCAACTTTTACCTTGGCATTGCTCTCGGTTCGTTGGATTTCGCTTCCAAATACACCAAGAGTTCCACACGTGCTTGGCCATTCGGTGGAGACAACAAAGAATCCCCAACTGAGGAGTTTTATATTCTGGAGCGCTACGGCAACTTCTTTGCGCATCTTAGAGCAGCAGAAGCTCTGGCTGACCGTGCTGGCTCCGAAATCGCGGGCGTTTACACCAAGCATGGTGAGAAGAGAGGCATAACCGAGAGAGAAAGGGGGGAAGCTGCAGAATGGGTCGCTAGCACAAAGGTTGTGACGACCGATACTGCTTTGAGAGTTACTGCAGGGGTGTTTGAAGTTACTGGGGCTCGTGCAACCGGAAGAAAAGTTGGACTCGATCGATTTTGGAGAGACGTGAGAACACATACTCTTCATGATCCTGTAGCGTATAAGAACCGGGAGGTTGGCGAGTTTGCTTTGCTTGATAAAGTGGGTTCACCTTCTGGATTGTTCCAATCAAAGCTGACTTCTCCAGATTCCCGAGCCAACTTGGTACACTTGATACACAGTTCGTTGTTACGTTTCTTCACTTTTGTTTCAACTGTATGAATATGAGAAATTCAACGCCGATGGTTGTATTCAGTGAAGCTATAGTTTCTTCTAGGCGGATACTTATCTTGAGAAGCAAAGTTAGAGTCGTTTTATTTGAAATGGTAACATAGACCCGTTTCTTTTCCAAGCCGTAGCTATGGCTTTATGTTCCAGTTTTCCTACAAAAAAACAACTCGAAAATAGCATCATCTCTACAAAATCTGTTCTAAATTTAGTCGTTTCGTGCTCACTCTAAGTGGAGATATCAACTTTCCCGAGACAATTGTGACTACTGAGCCAAAAGCCTTAGAAGCGGAAAGTCTTAGTAATTTACACAGGCAATCAAAATAAAAGAGGCGAAGATGTAAGAGAATAGACGTAAGGTTTGAAAGTTGGAATTTTTCTACAAGCAGGAATAAAGCAACGATGAGCAGAACCAAGAGACGAATCCGGCTTTCGAGTTTTCAGAGTGCTTAATACAATTTAAGCAACAAGTAGTTCGACAGGTTTGCCTGATGGGGCAACCCATAACTTTCCAGCTATCAAGCGATCATTAAAGTTTGAGCATAAATCCGATGGAATGAGGCCTGTAGACTATCCCATCTGTCCCGACAAGATAGCGGCGGCTAGTCGAGCCAGCCAGTTTTTTGAAGTTCGCAGCACACCAATTTCGGTACTCATCAAGTTTTCTCTGTGGCATAAGAATTTTTCCCAGTTCGTTATAGATCGCAAATGAGGACCGAGAGTCTTTGCTAGTACTGGACCAAATGTCCCCCTTTCCGGCGTCTTGCTGCACTGGTCCGATGAACACGGAAGCATATTTCTCAAGGAATCGCTAGCCTGGTCAAGCCTCCGAGAATGTCTAGGTGTGCAGCCCAGAAATAAGCGCTTCGAGAATAATAACCTCAGCATCGACAGCACCTGGCTCGATAGCCAGTGGTATCTTGGCTTCAGTGAGAGTCAGATGTAGTGAGGTTTGTTCAAAATAGTCTATATCCTATCAAACTCTGTTTGATGGACAACTATCCAGTTTTTTAGGGCAGATTTTCGCACGCGTGGGACTTGAGGAGGGACCAACATTACAATTCCCGGGCGTTCAAGTGTTCCTAGTATTCGACGTATACGGTATACCGGTGATTTTTGGAAGATTAGATCGATCCATTATGGAGGGATCCTAAAGAAGTGCCTCGACAACATAGATCGAAATACCTGATGCCATGGCCATGACATTTTGCAACTGGCCAGGATAGAAGTCGTGTAAACCTGGTTCAAATAACGTAATTCAGGCAAACTTGTACGCTCCATATGACACTCTTTCGTTAAATGGCCGCCCGAGAGTTGCTGCCCAGCGTGAATAACCTATTATTCGCTTGGTAATTTCCACTGATATTGTAGCTTCTGGCCAGTCTTCGTTTAGCTTGTATGCAGCGACCAATGTATTTAATGAGTTGAAAAGCTTTTTTACAGAGACTCGTGATCTTCCAGTTGAGTTATAGTGAGTTGCGAGTTAAGCTTCCCTTTTAACGATATTTTATAAACCGTGCGTTTTTAGAAAATTTCTTATCTTCTAGATACTCTATTACTCTTTACTTAATAACACTATATATTATTCTATCCTCGAGAACAGCTAATAAGAGCTTAATACTCTCTTTCTTACTCTATAAACTTTTTAAGAAGAAAACAGACACTTTTATATATGTCTAAAGTTTTATAGAGTCTTAGTAGAATTATAGAGGTGTGAAAATTTTTCCTACGAAAAGAGGGTTATAATATTATCTAAGGATTAAGTTTATTCTTATAATAATTGCTTAGAAATAGTAATAAATAGAGAGGATATATAAGAAGATATAGCAGTTCTTTCTAGCTAGGTCTTATATTCTAAAGAGTACTTTAGTTTTCTGTTTTCTGAAATAAATAGTGAAAAAAACCTAGGAAGAAAAACGCACGGTTTATAAAATATCGTTAAAAGGGAAGCTTAACTCGTAACTCACTATATCAGGTATTATAAATTAAATTTCCCAGTCTGGTGTCCCGTATGGGGTTAGTAAGCTTGGTGCTCTTGCTCAGGCGCTAATCACCCTCGCTCTGCTCAGGTTAAAGCAGCAATTACTCATGCCCGCAGAGTAAAACGGAATCAGCGAATGGGAATTTCGATCCTGAGTCTAGGGGTGTTCCTTCCTCTGGTAAAGAAGATAGATATGTACAAAGTTTCCCGCTAGATACGCTCGACGTTTTAAGGATTGTTGTCAATTCCTCGATGTCCAAAGTCTTAATAGGGTGGAAGTATGGATTTATGGTGAAAAGTGCGGCATCCTCTTCGTTTCTAGTTAGGAGGCGATGTTCTAGGCTCGTTCTTTATAGTCTATAGGCTAAATTATTATCCTCGTCTGGTAATTAGTAGGTCTCAATGTTCTCTCTAACCTTAAAGTTAAAGGATGTATGAATCTCGTTAGCATCTTCATACTCCCCTTGTATTTCTTTATACCTCTTCAAAAATCGTAAAGGAGGTCGGGCCCATATAAACTTGTTTCTATCGGTTTCATTAGAAGCCACTGACGATCATCAGTGGACTCACGTAGGTCTAGACGTCTTGGTCTGAGCAGTCTTGTAAGCGATATTGAACATCAGCAACACAATTCTCACAATTAGATGTGCACTTTCGTCCGTTCCTGATACAATTACAGGTGTCCGGCTTGCACATTCCCATACAGACCCTGCTGCAGTTGACATCAAGGGATGCATTTATATGTGTTTCCTCGTCTGGGAATATTGTTAACTTGCCCAGGTCTTCCCCTGCTTCCACTTGGTGATGATATAGGTATTCAATGTACCAAGGCCTGTGTATTCAGCTGGTGCTGCAATCTTTACAATCAAAAAATCGAGGTTGATATTCGCGAGAGCGAGAATATTTTGATTCGTGGCGGACAACAGAGATGTGGATATCTGTTGGAGAGACGTCATGTTTACTTTTGCAGACTTAAGAGTTTCAGAGGTAATTTTTGGGTTTGGGGTAACAAGTATATGGAGTGTAGTATATAGTAGGTGACACAAGGTAAAAAGTGAGGCGAACTCGTTAGCCAATAGCTAGGTACGGTCGTGATATCTGACTGCATCAAGGCTATGCCACTGGATCACGCTATAAACCTCTCAAGTGGACCACTCGTCAGAAGAACCATGCTTTTCCCCTATATTTATACTGTATTATCACCGAACTACTGGAGTAATAGGTGTATAGAGTGTATTAATCAAAACTATCAGAATAGAGGTCACATAGGTATTACCTAGAACTAGAACTTTCTTAAACTTTTCTTACTTTCTTTAAGAGACTATTCTCAAAGAATTTGAAAACACTTATTTCTATAAAGCTGTCAAGTGCTTCCTCTTTTTCCACTCGGAAGCTTGCTGAAACATACGTATACTCACAAGAATTAGAATCCTCTAGCAAACGACAAGTTGAGCCTACTAGTCTAATATCGCGTAGTCTTCAACATTTCATATAAGTACAACCCCCTTCGTGTATATAACTCTCTTTGTACTATCTCGCTAGTTCTTTCTGCTTCCTAATTTCTAAGAATAAAATAGAAACAGGTTGAAGAAATAAACTTAGAGTCAGAGGCTCTCTGTTACCTAACGCTGTTGGAAACTTTCAAAGTCCTCGGAATTAACCGAGTCTCAAATTGCCTAGATTGGGCTATACAACAGAACATCTCAGATCCCAGCTTCCTATATCTCATCTTCCACCACCCCATCCATATCACACCTAATGAAAAAACTCCCCATCCCCATACCTCGCGACAAGTTTAACATTCGGAATCTCCATATCCCCCAAAATTCTTTTACTCCACTCCGTATCAGCTGTCCTCATAATCTCTTTGAAATCCGGAGTTTCAGTATCAATTTCATAGAGAGCTAAATACTTCAGCAGAGTCTGGACTTCCTTATCTTCATCTTTGAGAGGAATTCCCTTCAAAATACGTGATTGAGGGTTTGTGCGATGGTAGAGAGGTTTGTATCTTGTGGTTCGGACGTAGTTTGGGACGTGGGATAGTTCTTCCATATGCTTGGGAGAGCTAGTGGGTTGATAATGGGATAGAGGAGGGGGGGGGGGGTAACTTCTTTTTGGTACCAATCATCGAAATCTTGATCTGTGACTTTAGATCCTAGTTCCATTCCGGCTGTTGAGATAAATTTGGTCGCTCCTGCTCAAAATCATCAGCGTGCCTCTCCTCTCCAACTAAACACCCGCCATCACTCCAACCTCTCTCTTAAAATTCATACACGGATGAATCCTCCCCCACCCTCCCATCCCTCCCTCCCAACACAAAAAGCCAAAAACACCAAACACGAAAAAGGAATCAACTCACCGCTCCCATTCTTCTTCGGATCATAAACCCCACCCAACCCATAATACCTAACATCAACATCCGCCAAACTATAAAAGATCTCAAAATCAGCATTGCCAGGTCCACAAGTACATCCAAAATTCAAATCATCCAACCAAATCCCAACTCTGAACATCCCTCCCAAAAAAACATGAAACCCCCCAAAAAATACTAACTCATAAACAGGCAACCCCTCTGGCAAAATCTCACTATGAACCCTAATCCAGCTAAAATCCTCCCCCTGCGTAAACCCAATATCCCGCATAGGATATAACACCAAATTCAGTTTATCAGCCTCGGGATCCGCATTCTTAAATCTCAAGGCAGAATTGCTACCCGACGTAGCCATGCTCTCAAAAATATGGTTGGCCGAGTACCAATTCATGAATGTCGCTTCGTTGAGGAGGGGGTTGGAGGTTTTCGAGTTGACGTAGAGGAGGCCGGGGCCTTTGATTTCTGGGGTGGGCTTTTTAGAGGGAAAGTTTATTGGTTGAGGAAATTGAGTTCACATTGTAGCCACCTTCAATTACAGCTACTCATATATTGTTGTTATATTAGATATTCACTCTTATAATGGCTACCCGATTGGGGTTAGCTCACTCTTAGGGTACTTATACTCCCTCCTACGCATAGTAGATAGTTCTCTCCTTATAGCAATTAATACCTAATTCTCTACCCTACACTTTTAAATGCCTATAACACTTCTCTTAACCTTGCACCTATAATAGGTTATAAGCCTGGTAGCTATTATGCTATCGGTATTTAATAGTATTACTTAAATTATAACAGTAGAAGTTAATTTACTTATCGTCTTATTACTACTGATGATATATATATATATAAACTTAGGTTAAGAGATATCGATACTAGAAAATATATAAGTACTAACTATACCTTAATACGTACTAAGTCTAAATAATCTGTTTAGTAAATTAATAAAAGTATAATAATTAATCCCTCTAACGACCTTCAACTTATAAGAGTAAGAGGTATTCTAAGCTGTACTTAAATTATCTTTTAACGATTTACTCTCTTTAGTATCAACTATACGAAAAGGTAAGAGTAAAGTAAATACTCTTATATAGGTTCTAGAGTAACTTTCACTAATAAAAGGATTGCTAATCAAGGAATCGCTCTTAAAGTCTCTCTATAACAATCTAGAAGGTCCTAGTAATAAATCGAATTTACTATTAAAAGGATTAGGATTAAGAAGTATAGAAAACAATAGCTTAAACAGTGACAGATTAGAAGCTTCTCTGCTACTACTCTCTTAGTTAATATTTACTAGTATTAACGATATATTAGACCTACTAAATTTAAGCTATTATAACACTTCTTAGCTCCTATTAAGATTACGCCTAAAAGGTGAAAGTAATTACTTATTATAAAAGGAAGAGATAATAAGGCTTATATATTAATATAAATTAAAAGTCTACTTTAAAGAGAATATTTAACTACTAAAGAAGGTTAAATTAATATTTACTATATAAGAAGAAGAAACTATAAATAACGTAAAGTTATAGAACCTTTAGAATAAGAGAGAGGCTAGATACTACTTTATAATTATAAATAATATTAAAGCTCTCCTTGCTAAAGTTATTAAGAGTATCTATACTATAAAGAGTATATAGGATACTCTTAAAAGAAAGTACTCTAGAAAAGGAGAAGTGCTTATATATAATATAATCAGCAATTATATTAACTATAAATATAAGAGATATAATAATCTTAAGAAGTATATTAGTTACTTCTTAAATATAAAGCGTAAGCTTAAAGAGCTTAAATTAATAGATATTAAAAAGTAGTATACTACTCTTTTTGTTAAAGGATTAATATAGTTCTTTTCTTAATAGTCTATAGCTAAGCGAGTAGATCTTCGAGGTTCTAATCTACTAGACCTTAATCGCTTAATTATTAATATTATAGATAAAGCTCGTATTAGAGAGACTACTAAAAGTAAAGCCCTTTTTAGAGGTATAAAGCCTTAATAATAGTAATAATACTTAAAAGGTAATAATAATAAAGAAGATAAGAATTACTCTTATTATATATCTAATAGATATAACTCTAATTTATACTTTTCTCTTTTAAAAAATAAGGAAAAGAAGGAAAAGTAGGAGGCTTTTTAAGATAAGAAGTAGACTAAATAGAATCTGAAAAAGGAAGGTAAAAAGAGAGGTAATTCTTTAAAGAATAAGAATATTAAGCCTAAGAATACCTCTAATAATAATACTAAGGATATAGAAAGTACTTTTAGATATATAGGCTTATATATAGTATATAGTCTTAAATTAGATACTAACATAATTATAGTATCTTTATAAAAGTCTAAACCTTAGAGAAAGAGATTTAGAAACGATACTAGCGCCGACTTATATATTACGTACGATCGCTATCGCTTTTAAGAAGACTTCTAAGAAGAGAATTTAAGCACTATTGTAATAGTTAGTAGTATAGCCTCTATTTAAGGAATTAGTATAGTAGTACTCTAATTACGTACTAGCTAAGATAAGGACGATTATTACTATATTAAATTAAAGAATTGTTTATATATCTTAGAAGGTAGTGTAAATCTCTTTAGTAGACGTATCTTTATAGATACTAGGGGTACTATTAATAAGTATAAATTATAGCTTATTAAATCTAAGCATATCTTCTCTCTTTTAGATAATAATTACTATCTTCTAGAGATACTAAATAATTATCTCTCGCTTAAGAACTTAAAGATATATTTAAGCAAAAAGTAAGACGTTAAGGTTATTAAATATAACCTTAATCTTAATAAGAGACTAACTTCTATAGTTTCTTAAGACACTAATAATACTATTATTAAAAGTAGTATAAGTACTAATACTAAGACCTTCTTAACTAATAAGAAGACTAGCTTTCTTATTTTAACTAATAAGAAGCTAGGAAATTTTAAACGAGAGTTAGTATTAACTACAGTCGTAGCTTACTTAGTAGCACTTCAAAAAGTTAAAATCCTTTTACTAATAATATAGTATCGTTACTTTAAATATCTCAGTCTTAATAATATATAAAAGACTTTTAAATTAGTAAAAGATATAGAATTTAAAGAGTATCTAGAACCTTAAAAAGGTAAAATCGTATATACTCTATATAAGCTTAGAAAGCTAATATAATATAGACTAAAAGCTATTAATCTAGAGTATAAAAGCTAGGAAGTCCTTAGATATATATTTAGTAATATAGTACAAATTAAGCCTCTAATATATAATAGTATAGAGTATACTATAATCTTAACTAACGAATATTCAAAGAAATAATAAGAATACCTCTTAAAGATAAAAGAAGAGGTATAGGAACATTTTTAAGCTTTTAAGCGATTAATATATATCTAATATAGCTACTGAATTAAGATATTTAGACTAGACAAAGGAAAGGAATTTATAGTTAAAGATATCTAAAAGTATACTAAAAACCTTAAAATAAAGCTTAAGATTACTACTCTAAGATTACCTAAGTAGAATAGGGTTTCTAAACACGTAATCTATACTCTTATTAAAAGACTCTAATCTATAGTAATCGACTAAGAGATCTCTAAGTTTCTCTAGAGAGAAGTACTACTTATACTAATCTAAACATATAATATTACTACTAATAGTATAGTTAATAGCAAGACCTCTTATTAAAAGTTTCTAGACGAATTCTATCTAGATAAGAATAATATACTAGATATATTAAATCTAAAAGTATTAGAATATAAGGCTTTTATCTATATCCTAGTATAGGATAGAGTTATAAGTAAAAAGCTCGCTATATACGCTTAGAAAGGTATATTAGTTAGTTATAAAGGTTTATATATTTAGCGAATTTAGATACTAGAATTATAAAGAGTTATAAGATCCTTAGACATAAGATTTAATAAAGGAGAGTATATTAGTAGATATAGTCTCTTAAAACCCGGATCTAGGAGTAGTAATCTTAATAATAAGATCCTAGTTTCTATTACTTTAAATAAGAGTATAAATTTCAACGATTTTACTCTTAATCTTAATATTAACAAACCTAGCTTAACTGATTCAGATTATAATAAACATAACAAAGTTCTTAATAAAGTTTCTATTAATAACAAAGTTAATAAACCTATTCAATAACCTTAAAAGATATATCCTACTATTCTACTAAGTAAACATATTAATACTTATTAAGATTATACTAAGAAGGTTAATCTAAATATTACTATAAATTTAGTAAAAAAGAAGATAACTTTAAAAGAAATCAAGTCTCTTATAAAGCTTAGTACTAAATAAGTATATACTACTATTAAATATAAGAGTATTTAAATTTCTAATAATCTATAGACTTTAATTAAAGCCTTAAATAGTAAAAACTCTAAAGAGTAGAAATACACTATAAGAATAGAGATAGAGTTACTTATATATAAAAAGACTTAGATACTAATTAAGCGAAAGTTAGTACTAAGAGGCTAAAGAGTACTTACTACTAAATTCGTTTATTATACTAAAAGAGATACTAATTTAGTTATCTTAAAGTTTAAGATAAGATAAATAGTATATAGCTTTAAGTAAGAATATAGAGTTAATTATTACTACACTTTTATAAAGATATATAAGATAATATGACGGTATGCCGTCCTGTATAGCCGATATTACGTAGCATATGCCGTATATATTAGCTTTCAGCAGTTGTTATTTTACATTATCTAATTTAGGAAGGTTACGTACGTCTAAGCTTTCAGACATACTTCGTAGAGTTCAGGCTTTTATATTAGCCGACGTATGTCGTTGTTCGGTTTCGTACCTCTTTTATATTATCTGAAACCTCTTATATATAGCAGCCTACTCCTAGAGTCAGAAAAGGCCAGTTTAGCCTTTTCTTCTGTATTAGAGCCTAGTATCTATATACGTCATTCTACTATACGCACTTCTATATGCCTCTACTATAGTTATATATATTTCGTACTATTATATAAAAAGGCTAAACTCTACTTCGCTGGTAACGGCATTTATAATATCTCTTCAAGCTTATCGTCGCTTTTATTTCTTTTTTAGGCCTAAATCGGTCTATTACGATAATATCCTTAAATAGCCGGGATTCTAGAGATCTCCTAAACAGCTAGTAATATTAGAGTTTAGTATCGGTTTTAGATAGCTAGTAAAAATCGTATCTTATACATTATAGGATTTAAATACGCTAAGTATTTAGAATCCTAATAACCCTCTCTATATAGGGACTGCTATACATAGGTTCGGTGAATAAGTCGATATACTATAGTTATTATAAAGGCTTCCGAATCTGCTCTTACCCCCCCCCCTTTCCGACATTATATCGAAGTTCTAAGAAGACCTTAGGTCTCTCTCTGAATCAGTTCTACTATAAGGTATTAAACGACCTTCCAGAGCCACCTCTCTTTTCGAAAGATAACCCTCTAAACCCTCTCTAACCTAACTCGTAACTGTATATTAAGACCTAGAAGATCCCGATAAAACGATAAGCGAGACTTCTTAAATACAGACAATATATAGATAATAGGCAGATAAGATAGAGGTATATAAAACAAAGGATAAAACGATCGGTTAGCTAAGAGATAGAGGACAAAATTATAAGCGAACTTCGAAGTTAAAAATCCCACCTCCGAACCCTCCCCGATCCGACCCTCATTCGAACCCTCCTTTGCTTTTATGCCCGAATTTAGACCTCTTTCGCTGAAGGGACACCGCTGCCCTTGATGCCTTCCTACTACTTCCTAACCCTCGAATCGGATACGAATCGGTCGAAATACGCTTTCTATCAGGACTAAAGAAGCAAGCTCTTAGCTAAGTTATTACTATTAGTCCTAACCGAACATTATCTGACTCTACTAAGCTTTCCTCGAACCTCTATTAGTAAACGACTAAAAAGACTACGATGACTCGGTTACGAACCGAGTCCTAGCCGTAGGTACAAAGGTTAAAAGAGATAGAAGTGGAATTAGGAGAAGAATACGCTGAAGAACGTTTACTTTTCGAGTATGGCCATACTTGGAGAGAATAGGAACAGTTCTTTTATATATAGGATAAGATAAGATTACACCTTAGCTCTAAAACACGTCTACTACTTTTAAGAGATGCTAGAATTACAACTTTACTAAAATAGTGAACGATCTTTTAGCTATAGATAAGGAGACACGCTGAAACGCTGAGTTACGAGATATTAGCACTACGGTTCAGAATACCCCTCCATCTAGCTCTAAACTCCCCACGATCTAACAGCGACTCTTTCTTTGAAATTAGAAGATGAATAAGTCCTTAAGTACCCTGATTTAGACCTGAATTGCTAAAGGGAACGAGGCGGCCTACGGGCCTGAGTAACACAGTTCCTACGACAGTACTGATAAATGTCGTACCTAAAACTACTCCTTTTGTTGTTCTAAACTTCGGACAGCATTTTCAAATTCGGCTATAACTTTGCTTTTAACCAGCTGAAACTCCTCCTTTTATTGTCCTAGACTTTAGATAACAATTTTAAAACTTTAATAACATTCGGCAATAACTCTTTTGTTTTAACCAGCTGAAACCACCCCTTTTATTGTCCCTAGATACTTAGACAATTCGATAAACTTCAGTAACAACTTCGCCTTTGACTAGCTAGAACTACCCCTTTTGTTATCTTAAACTTCGGATAATAAAACTCTGACAACTTTAGAAACAACTTCGCCTTTGACTAGCTAGAACTACCCCTTTTGTTATCTTAAACTTCGGATAATAAAACTCTGACAACTTTAGAAACAACTTCGCCTTTGACTACCTAAAACTACCCCTTTTGTTATCTAGATACTCGGACAGCGTTTTCAACATTCGGCAATAAACTCTTTTGACTAGCCGAAACCCCACCGACTCTGGTATAGAGTCTTATAGTCTTTACTTTCTTTACTTTCTTTTACTTCTAGCTGGGCTAGAAGTTTCTTTTTTATTTAGATTCTTTGAATCAGATGCGAATCGGTACACCCTCGAAGTAAACTCTTAGCTAAGATATCACTATCGCCTACAACGTTACCTCTTAATATTCGCTTCTAACTTTATTCTAAACTTTTTTAAACCTACACTCTTTTTTATTCGAATTTGAATTAGATGCGAATTAGTACGCTCTTAAAGTAAGCTCTTAATTAAGTTATTACTGTTACCCTCAACGTTACCTCTTAACTAAACGACCTCCGACTTAACTCTAAATTCGCCTTCGACTTTTGAACTTTTTCTAATTTTACTCTAAACTTTTAAACTTTTTAAACTTCTGAACTTTTTCTGACCTACTAGACGGATCGGACTACACTCTTTTAGCGAACGTGAATGCTTACTTTTAATATTAAAGGATTAGAAACGAAGTCTCTATTATGTAAGCATCTACGAATTCGATTCGATACTGACATCTCGACATCTCGCTTACAACATTTTAATAAATAAAGCATCTACGAACTCGGGTCAGATACGATTCAGACCCTGACCTTTTTGCTTATGACAAAATCAAAAATACGACAAATGTTACAACACTTACACCATCTCGATTCGACCCTGAATAATAAGATAGACAGACTCGAGGACGAGTCTTTTTTAAGAGAGGGGGATGTGACGGCATGCCGTCCTATATAGCCGATATTACGTAGCATATGCCGTACATATTAGCTTTTAGTAGTTGTTGTTTTACATTGTCTAATTTAGGAAGGTTATATACGTCCGAGCTTTCGGACGTACTTTGTAGGGTTCAGGCTTTTGTATTAGCCGACGTATGTCGTTGTTCGGTTTCGTACCCCTTTTATATCGTCTGAAACCTCTTGTATATAGCAGCCTACTCCTAGAGTTAGAAAAGGCTAGTTTAGCCTTTTCTTCCGTATCAGAGCCTAGTATCTACATACGTCATTCTGCCATACGCACTTCTATATGCCTCTACTGTAGTTGTGTGTATTTCGTGCCGTTATAGATAAGCTCTTAGAAGATTATTTTAACTCTTACTATAATATATAATCTTAAAGTTAAATAGATAGATACTATTACTACCTTTCTAAATAGTAAGATTAATAAAGAAGTTTATTATAATATACTTCTAAGATATACTAAGAATAGTGTTATATACGATTCTAAAGAATACATAGCTAAATTAAATAAGTTCTTATATAGTCTTAAATAATCCCCTCAGCTATAGTAAAATAAATTACATAAGACACTTAAAGAGATGAGATTTAAGCTCTTAGTAGCTAATTATTATATATACTAAAATAAAGCTATAAAAGTCGTTATTTACATATATATAGATAACTTCTTAATAGTAGGTAAAAAGTAGTATATTAATAAAGTTAAAACTAACCTTTATATAAAGTTTTAGATAAAGAACCTTAGTCTAGCTAGATATTTTCTTAGAGTACGTATTTTACATAATAGAGAAAATAAAAAGCTATATTTTTATTAAGATACCTATATCTTAAAGATTCTTAAACACTTTAGTATAAAAGACTATAATCTAGTTATAACTCTTTTAAACCTTGGATACGTAAACTTTATAGTACTAAATATAGAATAAGCCTCTTAAAAGAGTATAAAAGAGTACTAATTAATAATAGAATTAGCTAATTATATAGCTATTCTTACTCAGCTAGATATATCGTATATAATATTAGTATTATTAAAGTTTTTAGTTAATCCTTCGTAGTAGTATATTTAAGCTATAAAACACTTATTATAATATTTCTAAGAAATAAAGAATTAGTATATTATATATAAAGAACTAGATCTAAAAGAACTAGAAGTATATACTAATACTAGTTATACGAATTACTTATATACTAGTAAATCGACTTCTAGATATACCTTCTTTTTAGAAGAGAGTATTATTACTTATTAATCCTAGAAATAATCTTATACTATACTATACTTAATTAAATCGAAATACTATAGTATTACTAAATTAGTAAAGAAGGTTATATAAGTATAGTTCTTACTCTTAGAATTAGAGTATAAAAGTAAAGACGCCTTATAAGTTTAAGTAGGAAGTAATTACTATAGAGCTATATAAATTATAGAGAATCCTAAATTATATTAATATATAAAGCACTTCATATACAAGTAATAATTCATATATAAAAGAGTAAAGAAGAGTATCGTAGAATTATACTATATACCTACGAGCGAGATGCCAGCAGATAAACTAACTAAGATATTAAGAGGTAATAAGTATAAGAAGTTTGTAAAGCTATTACAGCTTATAAGGTTATCTATTTAGAAAGGTTAAAAGTTAAGAATAGATAGAGTTATATAGAATAACCAGTTTAGAGACTAAATCTTGAATAGAGAGTGTATTATTATATTAGATATTCACTCTTATAATAGCTACCCGATTAGGGTTAGCTTACTCTTAGGGTACTTATACTCCCTCCTAAGTATAGTAGATAGTTCTCTCCTTATAGTAATTAATACCTAATTCTCTACTCTACACTTTTGAATGCCTGTAACACTTCTCTTGACCTTGCACCTGCAATATATATTAGTCCAGCCCAGCCGCGGCAGTCATCGGAGTTGTTGTGCTGGTCTCGGATATCTTTTGGTGGGGCCTCCGCCATCCAAACCGTTCTTCGTTGTCTGAATGCTTCTAGAATAACGAAGGCCATGTATCCGAGCCTTGTAGAACAATCAAATTCATCGTCTAAACTCTTCTAAAATAACGAACGCAATCTATTCGAGCCTAGTAGAATAACTAAATTGATTGCCCAAACTCTTCTTGAATAATAAAGGCAAATCCTTCGAGCCTTATAGAACTATCAAATTAACTGTCCAAGTTCTTAGCTAAACAATTAAGCCGCAGGCCCCAAATTCACCTCCCGAAACTCCAGTTCGGATTCGTTTGACTCGGGGTCACGCCAATAATGTTTTTGAGCCCAAAGACCATGCTGCGGACTCAGTGGCAAACCCTCCGATGCTGGAATAGCCCCCTCTCCAACGGTAGCCATATTCAAATTCCTATCAGTCGGTGATTCTATTTCTTGTGGAGACGGGTAGTTTGCCCGTGGCATCTTATCCTCAGCATTGTACCGCGAAAATCGAAGTGGGGGGTATTTGAGAAAATAAAGCATAGCGAGAGCCGATATTCCCTCGTATTGCAAAGGTGGTGGTGAAGGCCTTGACAAGTAACACAGAATGTGGCTCAAAATAAGAGGTTCACCAAATTGAATACGGTCATCTCCCCCCTGAATTGGCATCGGGACAGCATTTGCTGACCATATGTCATATTCCGAAACCAAAAGTCGCAACTCGGAGTCAGAAATGCGACTTGAGAACCATAGTTCGATCATAGGGTCGAACTCGCTTACTTTTGAAGGATCCGTTTGGCAAGGTTTCTTCTCCATCTTGAATTGCTGGGGTCTGATAAGTGTTGGTAGGTCGATGAGTAATTCCATGCAACAAATGTGGTAGTAACGATTTGGTTGTACTTTTCAAATCAGCTATTATCTTCGAGCTTTTCAGAAGGGCACGACGTACGAGGGTTATCATCTGAATGTTTTCCATCGGGATATACCCGTCGCCGTCCGGTTGTATCGAATAGATTCAACCAATGCGTTGCATTTATACGTCTTGTACGAGGCCCTGGACTTATAAAGTGTCTTGGACACAGCTCAGTTGGCAGGCAAAATCTCGCTTCGCAAGTTTTCTCATCCGCACCCGCGAGCTTCGTCTTCTCCAATAAAAGAATCGCTTTGAAATTTTGTAATTGAGGCACGATAAGACGGAAGTCCTGTTTCAGTCGAGAGTAGTTCCGAAAAATTCTGGTGACTTCCAGTTAGCCCAGTGACTCTAATACAACTGATGGAAAGAAACACCTTGCTGGTATACCGGCGAAGGTGCATATTTTGTACGTGATAACACAGAGTTCGCATCGTTGTTCCTTTGTGTCACCATGTACACTACAAGCCTTCTTCACTCGCCTACACCAATCACAGGACTGTTCTGAGTGCGTCTCCGTTGGGGATTCGTCTGGTTGGGACGAATCTGCGGAATCAGGGAGGTCCTGTTGTTGATCTTGCGGAGGGGTTTCGTTGTTTGCCACCGATGCTTCTGTCGATTTCTGTGGGATACCCCCGCAAGGATTTAATTGAAGTTCTTGTTGTTGCTCCTGAAAAAGGAAGGCTTGGTTGTTCTCCTGGAACAAAGCTCTTAATAGCGATGTATGTGGGATACACCCCGAAGGATTTGGTTGCACTTGTTGATCTTGCAAAGGAAATTCTCCGTTATGCATCTCCTGTAAACTTTCCATTGGTGTCGGTGGTAAATCTCCGGAAGGAGTCGATTGAAATTCTTGTTGATGATCTTGCAAAGGAGATGCTTGGTTGTTCTCCTGGAACAAACCTCTTAATAGCGATGTATGTGGGATACCCCCCGATGGGTCTGGCAGCACTTGTTGTTGATTCTGTAGAAATTCTCCGTACATCTCCCGTATAGTTTCTATTGGTATCGGTGGGAGCTCCGTCGAAGAAGCTGATTGCGCTTCTTGTTGTTGATCTTGTGCGGTTGATGCTTGCGTGTCCGCCTCGTCTGTTTCTATTGATGGCTGTGGAATGTCCCGCCAACGATTATGCACTTGTTGCATCTGCGGTGGGCTAGGTATCTCGATGTCTTGAGGGTTAACATGTTCTTGGGGAACGTCCATTTGAAGATGACTCGAAAGGATGAATTGAGTTGAGTTGGGAAAAGACCCAAAGTTGTGTAAGCACGGAAAGCTGGGAGCAAAGACTTTGTGATGTTGTTCCAGGTTGTTTCGTTCTTCCTCGACCCATGATGACCTAAATGGGAAGTAAGACAAACTGGGTCGCTACTTCCCTATTTCGTTTTTCCGGTTCTGAGGTGGTCCCGACATAGGTACCTAGGTACCTTAGTGACAATTTGGAAAGGAAGTCACGATTCATCACTTCCAGGTTCATGAGGCAAGAGCTCCACACCATGAACTTCTTCGAACTTCCATTCCGAGTTGGAAGCCTTAAGTTCCTTCAAGGAAAATAGCAATGCTCAAGCGAAGCCACCAACAGTCTTGGAGATGATGTGAGCTCTGGAGAAATGACTGAGGTCAAGGTTAACCTCCAACCAGGTAGGTATTGTATTTAGAGATCTCATAACAATAGACCCCTGCGTACTTTATTACCCTCTCCTAGATGCAGATCTGACAGGTACAGTACAGGTACAGTACAGGTACAGGCACGGTTCTTGACTCCCGTCGATTTATATACTAGTACTGCGTTTTTAACGGCTTGATCATGATCTTCCCTCAAGGGTGTTCCTTCCTTGTCGCCTGGTCTTTGGCTTCCCCACGGCAGTTGCGAGTGACGAGTCGGAAGATGTTCGAGATGTTCGAGGCCAACAGGGTGGGTCCATGAAGGGCTAGTTTGAGGTCAGGGTGGGTCCATGAGCGTCTACCTAGTTTGAGGTATATATATACCTATGGCTCTTCCTCTGAGTTTGCCTGTAGACGGAAGGCAAGACTCTCCAGAATTCATCCGCTGTGGCGTAGATGACCTTTGGCATGACGACTGCTCTTTTGCCGTGCTTTTGCCACAGCTGAACTGTCCTCGGTATACTAAATACCTAGATACCTAGATACCTAAATACCTAAATACCTAAATACCTAAATACCTAAATACCTAAATACCTAAATACCTAAATACCTACTCGTAATTACCTAAATAACCCCGCCGTGGGCCCCGCCTGCCCCGGACGCTGCGCATCGCATCGCCTCGCATCGCTGTGAGGTGCAGGTGGTATCCCCGACTCTCCCTGTCATAGCCGTAACCTCCACCTCCTTCCGCGCAGGCGGCGAGTAGACTGTAAAACCTCGACTTGTATAAATCTCACACCCAAAACCTCTTCCGAATACCTTCAAATTCCTCCAAATCTACTCACAGGCACCGCCAAAATGCCTGCTGTTATCGCCAAAGGTCAGCCACTGCTCGAGACACCCCCCCCCCCCCCCCGTGCACATTCCCCCATATGATATGATTGGACGGGTCACCACAGATCACCCGATTCCCTGCAAGGCAGAGTGGCGTTGGTCTACGCAAGACGATCCTCCTCTCGAACTCGAGGCATCAGTCTGCCCTCTCTCCAATCTATTCACGTCTCCTTTTGATTTCTCTATTCTGGTGCATTTACAACCCCCATATCAATTCTCCCTTTCTAGTCATTTGCACTTCCCAATTTGTTTCTACACCAAAATCTCTACCATGCCTAACCATCCCGTTGCAGGCGCCATCATTGTCGTCAGTGTCGCCGTAGCTGTAAGACTTCCCCCTCCAGATTCCGAAATCTTTTTATTGATTTTTATAGGCCGCAATCGCAGTTTACGAATCCCCCCAAGCTCGACAATTTGCTGAAGATGTCCGCCGACGGATAGCAATCGCCTTGCACTCCCTCGGCGATGAGATCAACCCTCAAACACAAGAGCCTCGATTCAACCGTCCCGAAGATGCAGAAGGCTTCATGCAGAGCTCGGCCGAGCCAGGAGTCGACGCAGATGAGGAATCCCGAAGAAGACAACGAGAAGAGTTGATGTACTGGAATGCCGTGCATCTGGAGAAACTCGAGAAGGAACGCAAGGTTGCAGGAGACAGACCGGCCAACCGGAGTCGTGGATCCAGCTTTGATGATTTCCTGCAAGAAGATCACACTGCCGAAAAGGGGACATATGTATACAACACAGGTACAGAAGTACAACCGGAAGCTGAGGAAGGACTCCGAAACCGTGGTGCTGGTGTACGAGGATTGACTCGAGGTTCCATTTATGCGAACCCATTCGGTGACGAGCACCACATCGATTTTGACGAGCAGCGAGCTATTGATGCAAGTCTCATGGCACCAGAAGTCTCCGAGAGATACGAGACCATGTCAGACCTCTACAGCGCGAACGAAGAGCCAATAACCCGCCCTCGCGAGACTACCGCCACCATCGCCGAACAACTTATTGATACATCAGAACCTGTTGAAGACCCACCTGTCTCTACACCCTCTGCAGAAATGATCGAGGAGAGTTATAACTTTACCAACATGTCCGAGCCAATCCGGGACGACTCTGCTTATGCTTCTATTCATGCTTGGGCAGATAATGCCAACAGCAGTTTTTACTCGCCACTTCCTAGTACCCCACGAGCTGGGTCACCTCAACCACAACACGAAGTCGTACCTGGTTCTCCTACATTCAGTGACCCAGCCATCTCAGTGCCTGGAGACCTTACACCTACCGATTCCATGTCTCTGGCAGGCTCGGGAGAAGAAATATGGGCACCACGAAGCGGGGCAACCAGCGAGGCCGACATGATGAGTGTTGATGGGGAGGGTATCAGCACCCCCGGAAGTTGGACAGAAGTTGGTAGTGAGGTCAGCGAAAATGATGTTGGTGCTATTCACAATTAGACTTGCTTTCTCTCCTAAAACGGGTTTCGGGACTGGCGATATGGTGTTTTGGATGATTTCATTTGTCGGAGGTATGGTTGTACATCTGGGTCAACGTGGGATGGGAGGGAATTCCGGCTAGCTGGCGCTGGTTGATGTGATATAGGTATGCTTACATTGTGTATAGGAGTAATTTGTTGTTTGTGAAGTGGGCAATGCACGTTATTCTTTTCTTCCCTAGGAAATCCTAGTATCATTATCCTCCATTTTTCAAGTGTCCTTCAAGTGTCCTTTTTCATTTTGTTTCTTTCGGGGTCTTCGCAACTATAGTAGCGAGACATAACACTTCGTTCTTGCCTGTCCTTGGTCTCTATAGGTAGGTAATGTTTAGAAGCCCCACTTCCGAGGGGCACGATCTGAAATACCCATACCCCTCATCCTCTTACCAACACATGTACATGGACGTCTGCAAATACCACACTGCGGCGTTTTTGTACTTCTTATATGTTCTTATATGTGCCAATACTTCCCAGCCTTTTTGTGTCTCGAGCCCATCCCCAATCAATGGAACCATGATGGTGTTGGTGTGACAGAGTACAGGGATTCACAAACACTTACTTCTGCATGCTGGCTGTCGATGGTGGTCAGCCAGTTCTCCCTCTTCCTCGCTACCTTACATCGCGACGTTTCCTCTTCTGCCAACTCGCTCACAGATAACTCGAGGTGAAATTTCATCTTCTGTTCTTAGAAACTTGAACCATGGCTTCTGAAGGTTCGAAAGTCGATGTCTTGATTGTCGGCGCCGGGCCTGCGGGGTGAGTTTTGAGTAACCTTTCCGAGCCCGGGGGCTTTTCTGAGTATGGGTGCAGGCTTATGGCAGCTACTTGGATGGCGAGATGTGGGATCGATGCGAGGATTGTTGATAAGAGGGGGACGAAGATATTTAGCGGGTTTGTACTTCCCCCTGCAATCTGGGAAATCCATGAGCGCGGTTGACGGAGTCTAGACAGGCTGATGGTCTTCAATGTCGGACGCTTGAGGTATGTGAATATTGTCTTCGTTTGAGGAAGGAGATGGGACTTTTTTTGGGAGATGGGGATTTTGGTTGATGGTTTTGGTAGATTTTTGATTCTTTCGGCTTCGCGGATCGAGTTTGGAAGGAGAGTAATCATATGCTTGAGATTTGTCTTTGGAACCCCGATTCCGAGGGGAGGATTAGGAGAGGGGATAGGATTCCAGATACGATTCCGGGGATTAGTCGGTTTCAGCAGGTTGTTTTGCATCAAGGTATTTCCTCCTTCCTATACTGATGTGTATACAAGAATTGCTTGCTGATTGGGATAGGACGTATTGAACGCTTCTTCCTCGACTCCTTGAAGAAATATAGCGATATACAAGTTGAAAGAGGGGTTCTCCCTGAGGCATTGAGCTTTGATGAGAGTGTAGCTGAGGATCCGGAGGCGTATCCGGTTGAGGTTACACTTCGCCATCTTTCTGAGGAGGAAGCGGATCCTGAGCAGAGTCAAGCGAACGGGGGGAATGTGACGGATGGGCTTTTTAGGAGTAATATTGCGGCTGATGATACGGATGAGTTGCTGGAGAGGGTTCATAAGAATGGAAGAGCGGGGACGAGCGAGGTTGTTAGGGCGAAATATTTGGTTGGGTGTGATGGGGCGCATTCTTGGACGAGGAGGCAGTTGGGGTTGAGTTTGGAGGGGGAGTCGACGGATTATATTTGGTGAGCTTTTTTCGGGGGAGGGATGAGAAGAGATAGCTAATGAAGGGAAGGGGTGTGCTTGATATTATTCCGATTACGGATTTTCGTATGTCTCTTCGCATTGCTTTGAACAGGGCTGAACTGACGAGGGCTAGCCGATATAAGAATGAGATGTGCGATCCATTCCGCGAACTCGGGGAGTGTCATGATAATCCCGAGAGAGAATAAACTTGTGAGGTTGTATATCCAGATGACAACCACAGAAAAAGGTGACATCGGAAAGGTAAGCTCCCCAGCGAAGTGTCCTCTTCTTGCTTCGAGTCGCTTCCCCCCGTGTTCTCTCGAAATCCAACTAACAACCCTCACTAACACCCCCCAGCTCGACCGCACAAACATAACCCCCCAAATGATCCTCCAATGCGCCCAAAAAATAATCGCCCCCTACACCCTAACCTACAAATACTGCGACTGGTGGACAGCCTACCAAATCGGTCAACGAATCTCACCCTCCTTCTCAGCTGCCGACCGTATATTCCTCGCCGGTGACGCGGTGCACACACACTCCCCCAAAGCGGGACAGGGGATGAATGTTAGTATGCAGGATACCTACAATCTCGGTTGGAAGCTCGCTTCCGTGCTTAATGGTGTGTGTAAGAGGGGGATATTGAAGACTTATCAGAGTGAAAGGAGGAGGGTGGCGCAGGATCTTATTGCGTTTGATCATAGGTTTAGTAGATTGTTTAGTGGGAGACCGGCTAAGGATGTTGCTGATGAAGAGGGGATTAGGTGTGTGTTTTCTGGCTTTTCCCGTGCTCTATTTTCCTCTTCGGGAATGCCTTTTGGAAATTGAGATGCTGACTCTGATGTTTTCTGTAGTATGGATGAGTTTAAGGATGTTTTTGTGAAGGGGAATTTATTCGCTAGTGGGGTGGCGGTGGATTATGGGGCTGGTTGTTTGGTTGCGAAGGAGGGGGATGCTAGGGAACAAGGGGATGGGAGTCAGGTTGAAATGGAGGATGGGGAGAGGCTTGTTGGGAAACAGGAGTTGGCGACGAATATCAAGGTGGGCATGAGGATGCCTTCTTTTCAGGTTTTGAATCAGGCGGATGCTAGACCTTGGCAGTTCCAGCAACATCTGAAAAGTGATGGGAGGTTTAGGATTGTGGTTTTTGCTGGGGATATTAAGGAGCCTGGACAAATGGAGAGAGTTCAAAAACTCGGGAGTACGCTTTCTTCGTCCGAGTCCCTTATTCGCAAAGTCACACCTCCTGGCAAGCCGACCAACTCGGTTATCGATATCCTCGCCATCCACTCCTCTCCTCGTACAGCACTTGAATTCTTTGATTTCCCGGAGGTATTTAGACCCTTCGACGAAGAAACTGGATGGGATTATAGCAAGATCTTTGTTGATGATGTGAGTTATCATGAGGGCCATGGGAAAGCATATGAGGGGTATGGAGTAGGACCTGGAGGATGCGTGGTTATTCTTCGACCAGATCAGTATGTTGGGTTTGTTGGGGAGTTGGAAGATGTCAAGGGGGTTGACAGGTATTTCGGGGAGTTTATGGTGAATATGTAATGAGTGTTCGTCAACTGGGGTTAATCTTGATCAGAGTGGTAGACGAGCTTACAAAATTCCAGAATCCGACTGTCTTTCGATGGCTTTGAGTATAGAGAGATCAGGTTCTCTTACCAAAAGTTACAAAACCAAAGGTAAGAAGGTGGGCGGAGTTGCGATACGCCGTGATGGCCATGAGACGAAGGTTAGAAGCAAGTAATTCAAGAAGCATGAAATTTAGCTATCCTCGGGGAATCGATCGTCTGCGTTTGATCGGTCTCAGCACTGTCTTTGAATATTTAGCCCACATACGTACGACTCCTATGAGCGTTGCTACCGAGGCTACCCGCCTAGGGAGCGACCCTGCTTATCGAACACCCCTGAGCGGAAAGGTAGGATGTCCGTTGTCAAATCAAAGGTAAGAAAAGGCAGCTCTTATGTATAATTTGCCGTGTGCTCTGGATGTTTTCTTATCGATTATTCTCTTGCTGTCGTAAATGAGAAGTGTTTAAACGATGAAAGGGATTGAGCTGATTAGTCTGCTTTTGACTTATAGCCCACATGCGCCCCCTCAAAGGATTCGGACTCTCACCACCATCCGTGGGTATACTTTATCTATAAGACCCTGGAGTTGGGTAAAAAGGTTGTCATCATCTGCATTATGGACACCCTCTGGGATTCCCGGGAATGCTAACTGGAGAATGTTAAGTCGCTAGCACCTGGTCAGTTTGCTCACTGGGCCATTTTGGGATTCTTCTTGGTGAAAATACGCGGCTTACATTTGCTCTCAAGTCGTCGATAGTAATTGTTGTCGTCCTCTAACTAGATCATCTCAATTGTCTTTCCCTAAACAGTGCCAGCGTTTTAGATTTCCTAGCCAGATTAGCACTCCCATCCTTCCAAAAGGCTCCTATCTATGCCTTCCCTTACTTTTAAGGCTTTTCTTTCTTATCATATACCTCCTCTTAAGCGCTCCTAGCTACTCATATCCTGTTCCTAGCTATTAATACACCCTTCTCTTCTAATTCTATATAAGGCTAAGATTCTTTCTATATCTAGTAGAGAGAATAAGAAGGTTTATATATTATTCTATAGTACTTCGTCCTAGGTATAATATTACTATAGATTTTATAAGCTACTAGGGTTTTTAGCTGATTTTTATAGAAGTTCCTTTCGCTTCTGCTATAGTTATTATACCTAGGACAAAGTATTTTAGTAGAAGTGCTATATAGTAGAATATAATAAAAACTAGTGAAAGAGTAGTCTTATTTAGTACCTAAAAAGCAGGGGTTTTACTATAGTAATTAAAGTACCTAGCTAAGCACTTAATTAAAGCTATTTACGTTAATAGAGATAACTCTTATATTTAAGCTTTAACTCTCTGCTTTTCCTCTCCTAGCTACTTCTATTCTATACTTCTTACTCTTCTCTCTCTTTCTACTAGCCTCTATTTTTAGCTTTCCTAGCTACTCTAATCCTTCTTTTATAATTATCCTTTCTCTCTTATTATATCTTATAAGTATAGTTATTCTATTCTATTATATTTTAATATAGTAGAGTTTTCTTTCTTATTCTAATACCTAGAAGCGTTTAGACAGGGAAATTTAAAACGTTACTAAATATCTAATTATATAACTCTTTACTTATAATTTTTCTTTATATTAGTATAGTCGATAGTATTATCGTAATAAAATACTATCTCTTTAGTTATTCTTATACCCTACGTATAGACGCGTTTAGCAGTCTAGTTTAAAACTACTCTTATTTAGAGTAGTTTTAGACTAAAATCTAGGTAGCTTTGAACTACGATACTACTAAGCTAGTTTAGAAGTGCTAAGATATTAAAATCTAATTAAAGCTATTTATACTTACTCTATATATAGTAGAGGTACGCCTTTTTCTACCTCTTTATTTAATCTCTCTTACTCTCTTAATAACTTCTATCTTATAGAATTCTTTCTAGTTAAGAAATACGTCTATAGAGCGTACTTAAGAGGCCTTCTTTTTAAGAACTTTTTTAGTAGCTTTTAAGGCTCTTTTAGTAGACTTTTTCGTACTAGGAGTAGTATTAGCCTTACGAGAGGAGGTATATTAATTAAAAAGAAGTAATAAAAGAGTATAAAAGTGGCGGTAGAAGTAGTAGAAGTGGTAAGAGTAGTAGAAGTAGGTAGGCTTATATTATAAACTAACTTATACTAAAATAATCATTTTTTTTAATAGAGCTTTTTAAACATAAGAATATAAGTAAATTATTATTAAATTTCTATATCGTTATATACTTTAGTAGGGTTTAAAGAATAAGATAATGATTTAAATATTTAGTTATATTAGAGCTAGAAATATAAGATTAGAACCGCGTTCTACTAAATCACATAGAGTATAAGAATAACTGAAGAGATAGTATTTTAGATTAATATATTATTATAATATCCTAGTAGTACGTATCTAAATACGCTATAATACTATTATAATATCGTGATATTATATAGTATATCTTTTAATAACTCGTAAGCGCTAAAACCCACTTTTTCTTAAAATAATACTATTTACACTTTTTTTATATACTCTTTTATCACTTACTTATTAGACTAAAATGTTTTTTATTTATTAATTTAGTTAATCTTTATATATAATTAAAGAGTAAAACTTAGTAGAATTTAATATACTAGTTTATTATATTCTAGCTAATAATCTAACGTTATTATCGTCGAATTAGTACTTAGTAGTAATAGATTTCTAGACATGTTTTGATCTTATATAAGCTACCTTTTTAATCTTATAATATTTAGGTTAATTTAAGAGCTATTTATATAATTCTTTTTTTAAAATACTCTATTTAAATAGATCTATAATTCTAGCTATTCAGCTATATATTTTTTATAGTATACGTTGTACTATATAAAGCTAAAATATAAGAATAAAAAAAAAAGTAGAGTAAAAAGCTTAAATATTATAGCTTAGCAATACTACGATATTATTATAATATTTATTAAAATATTAATAATATAAAAGATAATATTATTAGGTATTATAAGATTTAAATAGTATAAATAGTACGTATTAAAGTAGGTTTCTAATAATATATCGTAGTAGTATATTATTCTAAATACTATCGACTACACTGCTTTATATACTCTTCTCTCTCTCTATTTAATCGTCTTTAAGAAGCTTAAGAGAGAGCTTAAGAGAGGGTTTGGGAATACTAAGAGCCCTGTTTCTTTTATACCTTCAAGTGTATATTAAATAGTACTGTTTATTATATAAAGTATATTACCAAAAGATACTCTCTCTCAAAGAGTCTTGCCTAAGAATCTTTCAGTTTCGGGTTTTCCATGGTTTAATTCGTGGTCAGGAATCCTCGGAAAAATAAAATCAGGTTCGTAAGGTAACCGAGTATATACTTACCAAGGGCATTTCAGGAATAGAAGCGAAGTGCAAAAGACTAGGGCTATCCAAGTTCACTGCCGAGTAGATAAATTCAGCCAATAGCCTTATTGGCAATAGGTAAACAAAAATTTTAAGAATCAGCGATGGCAGAAATGAACCTAAAGCAAATAAATCCAACCCTACTCATATGTTAGAGCAAATTAAAGTAGTAAAGAATACAAAACAAGTTTATTCTTCTTCATATCAAACCCACTTCTTATCCAGCTGCTAAATCTAAATTTGTCTTGTTTCTATTATTTATTCTTCCCTTGCTGTCGGGAATAAAGAAGGTTCAGGTGGTGGACCAAGTTTCGTTAACCTTTAGGCCATCAAGCGCATTTTCTGCTACGTTCGTGTCGTCGAATTACGTCGTTGTATGACTAGGTTAGGAAAGGGTGATTTAGCAGCAACACAGTCGTCCGTTCTTCCAGACACTCAGGAAGGATTAGTGAGAATTAGACCTACTGAGAAACTGGTTTCTATACTATGTATACCCCCTTCTTTCATTTACTTGGATATTTCGGATCGTTGCTAATATTGTTTGGGAGCATGTGGTAGAATCAAAGAACATTCTAGTTTCTTGCACCTTCTACATTTTTCTATCTTAGAACACCCGTGTACTAAACTAGCTTCCAATGAAGAGTTTTACTTAAAAAGATAAGAAAATTGACAGGAGGTTGACTGGAAGGTAGAAAGCTGTTACGAAATGCAGTAGAGTATGTGTTACGTCGTACTCCTGAGATCAAGGCTACTCAAAGCAGAAATAGCTTGGAAAAAAGACGGTTCAAGTTCTGCTGCTAAACCAAGGCAGAAATCGCTCTTATTATGCCTAAGGAATTCTTTTCTAGAACTTTTACGTTTACTACTGAATCTACCCTTTCAGTCGCAAAGGGAGAGTATTCAGAAGGTGTGAAAGCCTCGGCTCGATCTGCTCTATAGACTTGCCATCTGTGCGGTTCCGCTGACAGGACAATCTCAATTGATTCAATACGCTTTTGCACTGGTTTCATGGAAAAGACTCGTGCAGTGTGGCAGATGTGTAAAGGGCTATACGGCCGCTGCCTTTTCCTGTTGCCCAAGTACCCAACTTCACACCTGTCTAGGACAGTAAGTTTGAAGGGGGGTTGTGGTCCAGGATTGTTATAACTACACTGCCCTCTCTCACCCTCTCCACCCTAATTCATATTAATTAGTAACATAGATTAGAGGGGATTTTGGGTGAATGGAGAAAAACAACCTCTCTTGTCTTCGTTTGTAATCATCCGAAGCTTTACATCCCCAATTCCTTATCATCCTTCCAAATACCGTACGAGGGATGAATCTCTCTAGTTTTGCTTCAAGATCCTCCTGGGTTGCTGAATTGTCTTGCAAGGTTCGCTGAAATACTTAAGACCCTGTCTGTTAGGCTATAACTAAAACAGTTGACAAAGCAATCGAGAATATGTTGGTCGAAGTAGTGTGTGGTTTTGGAAGTAACCTAATATGGCTGTTCAGGTTTCGTTCCGAAATCAAGGCAGCAAGAATCGCAACTTGTCCTTGTGCACGCCAAAGGAGAAATCGACTCATCTTCCGAGCATTTTCTTGTTCTTTTTGGTCGACCTCGCTCTTGCTGTCGCGAAATAAAAGTGAGCAGATTGTTAGGTAAAAAGAAGGGCTTCTTTTCAACGCATTGAACATTGTATGGAACCACTCACGAGAACAATTTCAATAGCGTTCAAAGTAATATATGAGTGCTCGTTCTCCGAACGAATCTTAGATATCTGATATACACTTTTCCAAGTTTCTAAACCTCTCTCGCGAAAAGTAACAGTAAAGACTTTAGGTTCGTACCTGCCTACAGAACGCTTTCGTTGTTCCAAATTTCTTGGATAATCCAAGGATTTTATCCTAATCATCTAGAATAATCTGAGAATATTCACCCAAGTGTTTAGAACAATCAAGTTCCCACCTCTCCACCAGAAAACAATTCACCAGTATAAAGTGGAGCCAAGGTCTTCGACACTAAACATCGTCATGACAGCAATGTCTTCAACGACGGGAATTATAAAGTTCAACGCAAATCTTATTCATCTATGTAAATATCCACTGTGGCCAAGAGCGCTGTGCTCAAATCGACACACATCAAGTCCTGCCCGAAAACGATTCTTCAGTACCAGCATCTCTTACACAAAACAGCCGAGCCTCTGCTGGCATGAAGAATCTTATTATTTTTCTGTCAAAAATCACCGCTCTAAACCCTAGAAAGAAGATATGCTATGCGTTGAAAAAGTGAAAAACAAAGAATTGCGCGCTGGGAAGTTGCCTGCTGGAATTTTAATATCAGTTGACTGTAGGTGATTTGAGATTGGTGGAGCTTCTTACACTGAGAAGAGTTCTATTCATAGAAGCAACAAGTGCTCCGCTGAAAGCAACGCTACCAAAGGGAATGGAGAGAACAGAAGAAACAACTGCGGTTTTGTGTTGTGTGGCTGAAAAGGGTACATCAAATCAAGACATAGCGGGAAGACGCAGCGCTAACATCCGCATTGCATCCACTCTCTCGATTGAAGATCTTTACAACCTCCTCCCACTTGGTTGCCTTCCATTGTTCGACAGCATTGACCAGCATCATGTCTCGTTCCGGGGTCCAGTTGACCTTTGGTGCGGTGATTGCCTCAGCCATGTTCTTTCCACGGCGTTGATTCAAAGGGATCCATTGGATGTTTTGACCGGCGAAGAGGAGAGGGGCGGTACGTCCATATCGGTTAGCAACACCAGTGGTGGTCAGCTTTGGATCATTGCCACGCTCAATTCGTTCCTTGTTGAGAACATTCTTGATTTGTTCAAAGTTCATGTCGCCAAACTCACGCAAGTTGACGATGCGGATGTTCTCTGGATCGCTAGCACCGTAACCACGCTTGCAGACCTTCTTTCCACTAGCAGGTCGTTCAATGCCACGCTTCTTCAGGTACGCATCGGAGATCTCATCCTGCTCCACCATGACAGGGACATTTGAAAGATCTCGGGCTGAGCGACCAGAATCCACTCCACCACTATTGACAGGCTCGCGCATATCTCCTTGGCCTTCAAATGGGTGCATACCGGGGTATTTTGGGAATGCTTGTGCGGGAAATGTGCCGAAACCAGCATTATCCTTCTCTGCGTACAAGTTCTCGTATGCCTCCGAAGTGAACATGCGAGGGGGGAGCTGTTGAGGTTGGTATTCTGGTGAAAGGTTGCCCTCTCCGCGGTGATTCTCTCCTTCCATGTGTGAAAGCATATCCATTTGGGCTTGATGTGCAGCACTGGTATGACCTTGCTCATAGTCATCAACCATCAGAGACTCCTCATTCTCGTAGTTGGAAGAATCACTAATGCGATTAGCCATTCGCTTCTTGAGACCCTTCTTAGGAGAACTCATGCGCTTGGTGCTACGCCCCTGGCTCCGAGCTCTGACACGAGAGTGTTGTTGCCTACCACTGGCTGCTTGGGGCTCCGAAATCTCAGCGCCATCTTCGGCATGTTGCTGGAAAGCTTGCGATGAAAGGTAAGGTTGTGGGGGTTGGAAGCTTTGCGAAGTTCTGAAGCGTTGCGGAGGAAGGGAGAATTGCCGAGATACAGAGCGGTGACGCGACTCTTGCGGAGTGGCATATCTGCTAAGTTGTTTAAATGGTTGCTGGCCTTGGTAATCGTGGGGGTGTGGCTGGCTGTTCACGAAGTTTTGAGGAGGGCTATAACTTTGACGTTGGTCATGGTTGGGGTTTGCTGAGACGTTTGTGGCATGGTTATCATTACCATTGTGAGAAGTTGAGGGCTGATCTCCTTGACAGGCTTCAGACGCCAATTCTGGGGTATTTGCGCGGTGTTCCATCTTGACTTGTGGCTTGTGTATACTGATGTCAAAGTGGAACGGTGAGTAAACCCCTTTGAATGCTTGACAAGAAATGAACTTACCTTTGTTTGATGGAGGTTGTTGTTTGGATTGAAGGTTCAGGTACTGGCAGTGTGGCAACTTACATCCGATTCACCGTCGACTTCCGAATTCGCAGGAGAGCCGACGAAAGTGAAGCGAATGTCGGAGCTTTCGGTGGCAGACAGATATTCGGAACCTTGCGAGGGAAGAGATCGCAAGGTAGATTGAAGATTGAGATAGATGTAGGAAGAGCAATGGGTTGAGGGGTGTGGGTTGGGGAGGATCGTGTTGGTTGAAAGAAAAAGAGGGTTGAAGAGCAACCGGTGGCGGCTTTTATATTCGCTAGCGAGCGTTCGATGGTCGAGTCTTGGCAAAGAAAAAACGAAGGAACGGAGGTTCAGTGAATAGTAATTGCGGCTCCGAAAACGGTAGGAACGTTCAGCATCAAGTGGCAGCAAATAAATTTTAGAATGGCAACTTGCATTCTACAAAAAGACCGAATATCATTGGATTGCGTAGTTTCAAGGTCATTACCAAATATCACTGAAGTAAACAATAACTGCAAGTATCCATTGGGCCCAATATTTTGGCAACTTGGAGACTCCGATATTGCTATGCTATGGTTCACTGTTAGACAGCAATGCACAGCTACTTTATTTCTGAAATAACAAGAAACCTCAAGTTTGACATACAGCTCGGCTTTCCAAACTAGTCTCACTGCAATTCAACTCTACTTAGGCTTGTTGTTGAAACCCCCTGTCAAGTTTTGCTCTCACATTCATCTGCTCTGCCCTTACTTGCTCATGGTTGCCTTGCATTCGAAATTTGAATTACTCGCGACATCGAGTTTCAGTGCTTGGCTCAACATGCGAAATTGCGACATGGACATGGAGACACCGTTCAAGAGAACCACTTTATCTACAGGTAGTCTACATAAAAGGAGTATTTGCTCAGGTCAAAATTGTGATTTATTCAAAGGTTACCTGGAAATAGTCGAGTGAGATTCAGTTACCCACAAAAGAAACACGAATAGCCAAAGACAAGTAGAAATGCTCATTGTTTCAATTTCCAGGGAACCACTATGGGGAATTTAGAAATTTTAGTGAATAGGAAGCCGTATTTTTAATGGAAAGTTTATGTGGAAGCGCTACTCACTTGTAAGAGAAGTGAACAGTGCTCTGCAACTCGTTACTCGAGTAGATTTCGTTTCCTTGAGAATATTGTTCCAGAGGATCTAGGGGAATCAAGAAACCAACTTCCTAAATCTCCAAGATCTTCTCTTGTGGGTATTCGTGGGGTGTTGTCTACTTCTCTTGAAACCTCGCCCGAGCCAGAGAGTTTCGTTAGTTCTATATAGATTGAAGCCCTAAAAAACTACCTATTCCCCACCCGGAAACGAACGTATAGATTATCCCATAGCCATGTATTTACGAAGAGCAAAGCTGCAATTTGAAATCTCGCAAGAAACTGATATAGCAATCAAAGGCAGCGAAATGTATCTTCTTGGATACGTGGCGAGCGAAGAAAGAAAAGGAACTGCAAAGGAGGTTCGCTCGTTTACATGGGATAAGTCAACCGAGGCATACATTCAGATGGAGGCTCGCTAGCTAGAAGAGTTCGAGGAGAGCTTTCAGTTTTGATAGCAGATCGACAGAAACGAAAGTTGAAACTGAAATTACAAGCAAGTAGCAAGCACGAAAGAGGAACGAATTGAACTACATTAAATAACAGCAAAAGCAATGTAGCATAACAATTTCAAAAACAATTTTCCAACTTTAAGACATGGGTCCTCGGAATTCATAATCATACCTCTTATCGAAGTCCAACAACTAGTTGGAACCTCCATGTAAATATATACATTCACTACCTACAACCCCCTCAACAATTCCTCAACAGTAAGCGGCTTCCTAACCGCATTAGAGTAACCCTCGTGATAAGTAACCCAAACCTTGTTGTCACCTTTCTCCGTCTTCCCTTTGCCCTTCTTCTTATCCATCTCCGAATTGCCATCGATCTCCTGTAGAGTGGTGTCCTCAACTACCAATCTTCCGAAGAAATCCTTCGTTGGACCCAGAACTCTTTCCACGGCTTGACGGCCTTTATTTTCTTTGGATTTTACGAATGAGAAATCCATATCGTCGTTTAGATTTCCTGCCTTGTATCGAGCCTGACGAGCCGCGTTCTCGCGAACGATGATATTTTTCTGGTACTCTTGGTCGAGGACCTGGCGGACAGCGTAACGAACGGGTGCTGGTGCTGAAGCCGCATTTGGGGTTGCCTCGAATGTGACCAATATATCCAAAGGTCTAAAGTGTGTCAGTACTGCTTTTCATAAAGAAGGAATCCAGACTTACGGTTCCATACGATAAACCCACTGGGTGGCTCTATTTCCAAAGTCGCCTTCCAATTTGCCCCGTTCGTAAAATACACCAACATCACCCATTACATCCACGGCCCTCTTGACCATCGCCTTCTCGGTCTCTTTCTTCACACTGGCGATACCTTTCTGCTCGCCACTTCCACCAACAATAATCGGTTTAACCACTGGTGTAATGATTGTAACAAGGGATGGCAATAAATCCATGGCGATATCTTCTGGGCTTCGGAAACTCCTCAGAAGGGTGGGATTGAGACTTGCTTGTAAAGCAAGAATCGTAGCTCGGTTACTTTTCTCTGCCTCAAAAGCTTCATAATCCGCTCGAGGGCCAGTAAAGGGGAGAATCTCTTCAACTTCTTCTTCATCGCCCCATTTTTTGGTCTCATTGCCGCCTCGAAAATAGTGGCGTGCGGGCGAGGAAAAGAGATGGTGACAAGCAAGAATGGGCTGACTAAGGTATGGTGCCAATTCGAACGCTTGCTGAGTGAATACTCGAGAAGAGCACGTATCGTGAAAATGTAACCACTCGTATGCTGCGTCGGGTTTTGATAATATCGAATCGTCGTTGAAGGGCTGGCTGGGATATTGTGACCAGATATCTGTGACGATACGGTCTATATCGCCGCTTGTATCGACCATCTCTCTTAGTCTATCCATGCCAGCCTTCTTTGCCAGCTCCGCAACACCAAGTTGTGACTTTGGCAGCTCATATGAAATTCCAGGTGCCGGTTCATAATGCGAAGGTTTCGGAAACCCAGCTCCTTCCAAGAAAACACGATTGACAACTTCCTTCGCTCCTCCTCTTCCGACTCCTCTTGCCCCACCACCACCATGTGATAAATCGGACGTCATGTTCTGTTCAACCCATTTCTTCGTCAGTCGAGCTTTGCCGTCCTTGCTTGATGCTTTAAGTTTTCCTGCTGCCCATTCTCCGACAACCATGATACCTCTCAAATCTCCTTCTCCTGTGCCTTCTCGCCCTTTTCGTGATTCGGTGGGACTTACTCCCCATGTAGCTTCACATAATCTTCGAACAGCATCATTGTCACAGGACACACCCTCCTTTTCAAATACTGACTTCATACGAGCGATAACCGCGTCTAGAGGTGGCTTTCGAACGTGTATGATCTCGGCAAGATTCGAGTGGCGAAGAGGTCGAAGAGATGGGTGGTAAACATCGTTGCAAATTAGAATGAGCGGTCTCATGAGTCTGAAGTCATCGCCCTTCTTCTTCTTCTTTGCGTAACCTGGAGTTGGGTTGATTCCCGATGAATTCTTTTGGTCAAGTTGGATCAAGTCAATTAATGCCTTGACAAACCCACCCTCGCCAGATCCACCGGATCCTCCAACAACACCATCAACTTCGTCCACAACCACACACAGAGGATGGGCAATTTTCTGAACATGACCAGTTTTTGATGTGACAGTCGAGCCGGTCTTGACGCTCTCCGTTCCCACACTAGTTCGAATTCTTCCTTTCACCACATCCTTGCTTCTCTCGTCACTAGCATTGATTTCCATAACCTCATATCCAGCTTGTCTTGCACAGACGTGAGCTAATGTGGTCTTTCCCAAACCTGGCGGTCCAGTCAGAAGTAAGATTTTCCTGTGAGCCTTTTCATCATCAACATCCCCCGGGCGTTTTGGGGCCACCACTTTGGCTTTACCAGCTTTCGGGAAGACGAGAGGATCCCAAGCTTTCAACCACTTCAAAACTTGACGATGTGTTCTATCATCACCCACAAGCTCCATAAAATGCCTCGCCCGGTATTTCTCGGTCCACATCAAGGTCCTCCGTGATTTCCCTTTCAATACTGGCTGTTCAACTGAAGGCAAAACCTCTTGTGGTAAATTTGCCCTCCTCGTTTCCTCCTTTTTGGTCTCTTGGGTGGCTTCATCAATCAAGTTGTGAATATCAATTCCATAATAACTCTTCTTCGCCCTTCCTACCTTCGTCACCGACCTGGCTGCCACAAGTTGTTCGAAAGAAACGGGTACCGACTTCTTTCTCTGTGGGAGAGATATTGTTTTTCCGGAGCAAGTTACGATGTCGGATATCTTGGTTTGTCGACCAACCAGAAATGATGGCAGAGCAGGTATTTCGTCCACTTCTGCGGGTTGGGAATCCGGGGTTACGATCATGGGCTCATCTAAAACCTCCTCCTCGATAACGGAATGTGCTGTGGCCATGGACCCAATAATTGATTGGAGTGATGTTTTACCCACTCCTCCCTGGATTTCTATATCGACCCCATCAGTGATGGCGCTCGGCTGGCTTTCCGGGCTAGGCAGCCTGGCTGTGTCTAACATCCGTCGTTTAGGAGAGGGCTCGGCTCGAACGAAATCATCTTCTTCCGAATCATCTTCGATCAAAAACCCTCCTACGGCTCTTGGCTTCTTTGCGTCTTTTGCGGAAGGTCGCGATCGTTTCGGAGCCGGAGGGGACGAGGTTTGGGGGTACGCGATGGGGGAGGAGGCGGACAGCATATTGAAAATTGGAGGCGAAGAAGGAGGTGGAATGATGGTAGATGTTGATTTTCTTCGAAGAGGGGTTTCTAGATGCCTCTATTCAGTGGAAACTCAACAGATACAGGCCAAAGTGTTTACCTGGTTCCAAATCACTGTCGCTTCGAAAGGAATTTCCCAGTGGCCACGCCCTATGCTGAATTACCAGCCGAGCTTTGTTCTTTTGTGCAATGTCCTCCTCGTGTATTTGGTTCAATATCTCGAAATCGTCTGAATTTGCGCTCGAATGTAAAGCCCCACGGTCCAACTGCTCTTCCCAATCATCCAAAAGTGCGGGATCCGAGGTTGGTGGAAGGTTTGGTGAAGATGCTGCGTACATTGTCTCTTGCAACTACTCAAGGATATTTCCGGACGCGACGCGCTGTGACGCGAATTTCCACTTTACCGTGGTCACGTGGTTTGAGCTCACCTCTCCTCCCTTTATTTTGGTTCAAGGTTTGATCCATTGTATTTCTAACTTCTCTATGTATTTTTCTCGTGAAACAAAGTTAAGGAGATGATGTTTGCGGATTTTCGTAACGTATTTGTTAAAGTTCATTTGACTTGAGTGTAGCCAATTGGAAGCTCCGTGGTCAGAGCGGAAATGACGATTAGTTATCCCCGCACTTTAGCTGTGCCTCGTGCTTCCCTTATTCCCAGCAATACAACAACTTCAAATATCCCCGGTTTGCATGGAAATATATGAGAGAGAGCCTTGGCCACCATGAATCCCATATTGCCACCTGCAACATCCCCGGTCTCCTCAGCTACCATTTCTGTATCACCACCAACGGAGGGCGACTCCACGAAATCACCAACCTCGGCTGTAAAGCATGAAGATGATCCATCGGTATCACAACCTCCCAAGAAGAGACAGAAACGTAACAAGCCGACATTGTCTTGTGAGGAATGTGTAGAGAGAAAGACCAAGGTTTGTTCTATTTCATTGGCATATTTGGAGATTTTGGGAGAGACTTTATCATCCGAGATCGTTTAGAAGAATTAAACCCTCGATTTCTTAGTTCTAAACCATCTCGATTGATAGTTAAAAGTATGTAGAAAGAACAACGACCATGGGTCTTCACAGCATCCAAACCTTAGGCTGAAGTAAAACCACTGCTTGTAATCGGCTATTCATACAATTGTGCGTCTCTCTCCCCTTTTGTTTTTCTCGGGGATCAACGACTTTTCCATGGTTGATTCGATTCAATGGATCTCTCCCTCAGTACCCCCTTCTATGCGAAGACTTGTGTCTAGTCATTCGTTCTTGAGGCTCTCTCGCCTGGAAACCTTTAACAAGCCAGGTAATACACAACCTTTGGTTTTATCCTGATCACTATTTGATTTTTTCTATTCCTTTCCATTTAGCTCTCACAGAACCAAAAAATAACTTCAAGATAGCGTTTCATACTATTATACCTGAAGATCCTTGGCTAACAATTCACAGTGTGATAGAGGCAGGCCGAATTGCCTAGCGTGTCAGTATCGTTGTTTACAATGTCGCGCTGTGACCTAAGAAATGAGCAGGTATAAAACGACAATCAGAGTGCAAATATGCGCTTATTGCAAACATCCTCGAGCAAGTGACCCGCCCCTTCCTTCATGTTACTCAAGTCTAACAATCAATTCAGAGAAACAAATCGATCCATCAATAACGTCAGACGGGCCGCCAAACCATCAACCCCCAAGTACTCAATCCCATTTGGCGTTGAACTCCCAAGACAAATACCCAGTCAGCATGAAAGAAGTGTTTCTCGAGGCTCCATTTCTTCGTCCACGGGCCTTCTTTCCAACGTCCCCTATTCCCATCCATCCGCCTCAAACGTCTTTGGTATCGGTTCCGAGCATCCTTTTGAAAACTACTGGACCCGTCAGGGAGGATTGCCAGAGGTGATAAACGTCTTGCCAGATAAAGTGCAAGCGGACATTCTTCTCGAGCGGTATTTCGAATGTGTTGATCCCGTATATCCAATGCTGCACAGACAGACTTTCTACTCGGAATACGAACTATTCTGTGATCTCGAACGGCCAGAAAAAGATAAAGCAGATAGTGCACTCGTGGCCTTGATCTTTGCCATGTTGGCAATGGGCACCCAATTTGTCACTACCTTTTCGCCAAAAGAACGACAACAATTCGCTGAATTTTATGTTTCCGCCGCTCATCAAGCACTGAGAGTTTCTTCTTATCTCAATAAGGCTTCTGTTCGTTCTATTCAGGCTATGGTTTTAATAACATATTTTCTCATAAACGACAACCACGCTTCTGATGGGTAGGTGAACCAATCCATTTTTATCATTTATCAATTTCTCAGCATATCTAGTAGTTCAAAATTCTAACCTTGGGTAAAACTAGCTGGGCGTTCGCTGGAATATTGATTAGACAGGCATATGCAATGGGTTTACACCGCGATCCCAATATTGTTGTTCCAAATGCTACCTCTTGTAAGTCAAACGATCTCTATACTCCTCATGTCCCTCCACCGACTTCCTCCACCCTACAAACAAACTAACTCCCAAAAAGTCGAAAAACAATCCCGCCGCAAACTCTGGCAAGCCGTCCTCCTCCAAGACACCTTCCTCACAGTCCTCCTCTCCCTTCCCCCCTCGGCAACTCATACGGACGTATCCGTCTCCTCCCTCTCGCACGATGAAAATTCCTCACCTACCGATACGTAAGTCAACCATCCGCTCCATCCCACTTATATAGCTACCTTCTTCAAACCATGCTCCCCCTTCCAATCTGTCACCCACTAACTAGCACGTAGCGCGTACATAAACCTCTCCTGGCGTCTCGCAACCCTAGTCCAACACTCCATCTGCACCCCCCGTTCCCTAGACCTTCCCCTCCACCAAACGCCCTCCGCAAAAGCAAAACTCTTGCAAAAATTCAATACGATACATACTTCGTTCCCGCAATCCTTTCTCACCCTTTCCTTATCACCGATAATTCCAAACCCTTACCCCTCCCCACAAAATCCGCAAGCATCTAATCCACTACGGACGTTAAGACAAACCCTCTTCTTAACTTCCAATTACCACCATAATATAAGTAAGGAATCTTTTGTTTCCTTCCCTCAATATAAATCTTTGTGTCACCATCCTCGCCACACCTGCTAACCTCTTATCCACAGTGCTTCTCCATTCTTCCTCCAGCTCCCAAGTACCGGCAAACATACCTGGGGCGTTAGACGCAGCACACTCTGCAATCGGTGCTTTCTTCAAATTATGGGAAGTATTTAGAGCGGAAGCGAAGGTATGGTGGGTATTTAATCATAGGGCTTTTTTGGAGGCTTTATATATCGGCGGGATTTTAAGAGGGGAGGGTCAGCCCGAGGAGGGAGATGAGACGGAAGTAGGTGGGAATGGAGAGGGCGGTAGGCTGAAGGAGGGAGATCCTTTGTTTATCAGGGGGAGAGCTGACATTGGTATGTACCCCTCTTTTTGGCCGGGTTTGGGGGTGGAGAGAATTTCGCTCATCCATTCCCGAACCACTAGGAACAAGAATGCCATGCTAACGAATCGCACAGTACGAATGATCGACATAATGCGCGAGATGTCCGAGGGTGAACATGGCTCTAAAGTGGCCTTGACTAGAGTCTCGGTTCTGAGCGCGTACATATAACCTCATGTTTTCCCATATTCAAGCACTGTACATAAAAGAAAAGAGATGCCTGTGAACACTTACTTTTTAATTGCGAGGGGGTTGAAGAACTAGAAGAATAATTGCCGTAAGCCAAGAAATTGTGGGTATGCCATAAGTAACTGGTGGCTTACTCGCCGAGGAACGGCTCACCCACTTAAGACAACAACAAGAGGGTGAGAATATCAAATACCCTTATCTCTTCTGACCACTCATGGAACGATAATTTTCGGGGTGGACAGTAAAAGTGGCGGGAAATAGAAACCCGACTTCAGGTTCAATATACGATAATACAACGAAAGTAAGCATCACGGGTTAATGCCGGCTGTTAACTAGCTCTTTCCGCTTCGATTGATAGATTGTTTTTATATTTTTGCGGTCGGGTTGTGTTAAATTTGATGGGGTCGCTAATTCCGCCGCTTTTGCTGTCCAGCACAAGTTTTCCACTAGAAATGGTGGTCCTGAACTTGATTACTTTGAGACAATTGAACTTGATTGTTCTAAAACATCCGGGTCAATACTCTAAAGTGTTCCAAGTGTTCGGGATAGTTAATTTGAATTGCCCTAAAACGCCGGAACAACGGGAGTTAGGCAGGGCAGGTGCGAACCTGATCTGTGATGCCTTCGGATCTAACATCTATTCAGTTCTCGACCATTCGACATAACGCTCAGTATTAGTATTATCAGAGCCAAGCTCCAAACCAAACTCTTCCAGCGCTCCTTCCTGTTCCGGCTTCAGTTTTAGTTGCGTAGGCCATTTTTCAGTGATGGTATTGTCCTCCTTCATCACGACGCGCATATCTTTACAAACACCCTTGAAATCGGCGAACGCCATGTATCTGGTTGGCGATTAGTTTTCGTAATTGAGGGATGTGGATAGTCACGAGTGACCTTTGGAAAAACCGGTCAACATCAAGGACCAAGTTACGCGCATCCCATATCCTCAGCAAGCTTGCATCGTACTCTGGCGAGAAACTCATCGTCTGGGGAGATAGCAGGTATTTGGTGAGAAGCTTTATGTCGGGTACTTCGTCTTTTTCGTTTCCCAATTTCACCGATTCGATGACTGCGTTGATGAACAGTGTAATGAAAGTGGCGCACGGGTTTTGTTGTAGAGGCTGTAGGAAAGTAGCCAAGAGAGAAAGTGTCCTGCGGATTCCGAGATAACTATTATCGCAGATGTTCGAGACCTATTGACCGTCAGTAAGAAGCAAATCTAGCTTCTCAAATAGACATGCCTCCGCCCTTGAATATTTGTCAGGTTTGAGGTAATGAGGTAGCTCTTTTGCATCAACAGTATGAAGTTCAAAGTTCACTCAGATATCCTTAAGTCGGCACAGAAAACTTTGAAACAGTTCCTGAAGGTAGATGGAGAGTTTCCCGTACCAATCGTTTGGTGCCGGTGATGATATTTTGTGGATGTCCAATATTGGCCAAGCACAAGAAGGCTCAGCTTTATTATCCATGGGCCATGTTTTCGTACTGTCGAAGAATGTTCTAAGTTTCTCGAGTCAGATTATCCTTGGAAGCTTTGAGATACTCACGGATTGACTGCATCAAACTCCATACGTGGGTGCCCAAATGGCAGGAGTAGGCCATCCTCTCTAAATCGCCTTTTTGCAATCCGCATAGAGGGACAAGCATCCTTGAAGTACCATCGGTCTCGGTAATCTTCTCTTTCAGGAGCAAGTGTCACTAGTTTTCTGATCTGCGTTGCTTCTTCCGGGGATATGGCTTGTGGATCTAAGAAATTCACCAGTCGAAGCCAGTCCTGTTGCTTTGGCACCAATCGAAGAGAGTGGTCTCGGGGGAACTTCCAGGTCTTGCCGAACATCGAATCTGTATTCTTCATAGCGATTTTTTAGTCCAAACCTCCTCGATCAATGGTTTCACACGAAGCTGCAGCTGTAAGAGCATATTCTTGGGTAGCATTGCGGAATACCAAACATGAAGCATCGTTTCCGCCATGTTTGTACAAAGATCCTCAAGATCAGTGAGAGCGAGAAGTAACAAGATGACATTTCGTGCCACCACATGAAAATCTCTGTCGTTGAGGGTGATATCAATTTGCGGACTGAATCCATCCGGAAGACTTGCAATAGTCATCACGAGATGTCGCATGTCTCCTGATGCTGTCCCGCATTAGTACGGATGTTTGCTTGATTGAAGAAATCTCACCAGCAAATAGCAAGGCCAGATCTTTTTTGTAATCGCGGCCCTCATTCTGTTCTAGCTTCATAACATCTACCGCTGGCGTATTTCCCCACAAGATTTTATTCCCTCCAAAAATGTTGTGCCAGTTTGCCCCGACTGCCCAAGGTGGTACTCGACCTTCCCGATCCCATGCTGGTTTCCAGCTTTCCTTACTCATCGGACACTTGCAAATCTTTTTGTGCTCTGGCCAATGGGCTTTTTGGAATTCTGGGCCACAATACTGGTTGCAATAATGGTCAGTATGTTGAAAACCCAAGTGTAAAAGGGGCAGGGTACAAACGACGACCAACTTGCAATTCCCGCAGGCTTTCGTGCCCTGACGATTGCAAGTATTTGTTTTGTCCCTGCAGCTAGCACAAGCAAGAGGGATGGCGGAGCGGCTACTCATAGCTGTGGTCGGTCACGAAGTCTAGAAGAGATGAAGGGAGATGGCAATGAAGTGAAGGAAGAGGGACCTCAGGTGGTGGTCTTTAAACCCCCCAACAATTTGGTCAACTTTAGTTTGTTCTGGGGGCCTCCCAGGGGCAACTTGCAAGAAATCTGGGGGTCTCATTGGTTCTTGTTTAGCTAAAACCTGCAGGTGGATAGCTGCATCCCTCCTTCTTCCAACTTTCCAGGGTAATTTAGTGAGACTAGTAACCTAGGAATTTTGGAATAATCAAGTTCTGAAAGTTCTTTTAAAGTCCACCGCGGGGCACGACGTATTGTATTAATAATGATGCCTTGCATGAACTAATTAAGTAGGCTTGAAAGTCCCAGTCTTGAACCTAGGTTTTCTTGTGTACATGTTCCCCCTGTGAGAGACAGCAAACGTTCCAGTAAAGTTTAGGGTTCGTATCTGCCTCCAGCTCTTATATGTTAGCTTTCTCAAGGAATTGAAGTAGCTATCTTAAAGGATTTAAAAGCTAGTAATGATTTCCACGCAATAACATCATTGCCTAAGGGGGGGGGAGTGAATATTTAGGAAAATAGAGATATCTAGCCCATTTTTATTGATCACCATAAGCTATTGCTTCTCGTCGACTCAAATATAAAGCAAGCTCTAATTCGGAGAGTATCTCAAGAGTAATTACTCAGTTGACTTATGTGCTCACCTAGCAATGTGATGGGCTTGATAATCAGGGTTTGCGCAGTGATGAAGGACGTTTTCCCCTTGCTTCGACCACTTGAATACCTCAAAAAATTCTCACTTGAACTCAATTAGTCACTCTCTAGGAAACGGGGCCTCACTGTCTCTCCCAAAATTCCTAGGTCGAAGTGCTAGTCCTCGCTAAGGGGTCCCACGCTAAAAGTCTTGGCCCCTAAACCTAATTAGGCTTAAGTCCGATCTTATCGCCTATTACACGTGACTCTAAAAATTATTTCTCGTA
>LLCB01000131.1:0-146698 GCA_001414345.1 Hymenoscyphus infarciens
GGGGGGGGGGGGGGGGGGGGGGGGGGGGGGGGGGGGTTGGGTTTGGAATGAGGGTGAGATAGCCATTTCGCGTTGAGACCTAGGTTGGAGGGTGTGATATGATTGATAGGGCTTACTTTGTGTATATGGATATGGATATGGATACCCACCCTCCTCTGAAAAAATGGATGGGGTATATCTGGGATTTGGATTCGGATTCAGATTTGGATTGGCACTTGGTCTGAGAACTTGGACTCGGACTTGCACGCGACCTCAGGGGCTCTCGATACCTCGCCAGTAGGATGGATAATGGAGGGAGGGACTTAAGGTGTATTTACGTTTTTTTTTTTTTTTTTGCTTGTTTGCTTGTTTGCTTGTTTGTTTTTTGGGGGGGGGGGCATGGAGATACCCCGATTTTGAGGGACATTGCATATTGCATATTGCCTATTTACTATTTAATCTCAACAGAAAGAAAGAAGAAAGAGGGGAAAAAACAATATCAAAAGCATCATTCATTCATTCCCTCCATCTCCATCTCCTTCTCCTTTTCTGTTATCCACTTCACTTGCCACCTTGCTCAATGCGCCGGAAACACATTCACTCTCTGCTGTGTGATTCCTCTGTATTTCATGAGGTGCGTGGTACAAAGGACCTCGGTCCCCAGGATGACCACGTAGGATCGATCTTCTTCACATGTGCGGGTGTGTAAATATGCCGGTATGCACGATCCCCCGACCCTGGGTCATTGCTATGCGTTGTGCCATACAAGTATTACACATGGTTTATTACTATACTGGGATGAGGATGGGGAAAGAGTTTGTACTGGGGATATCATGCGCTACTCATTGTGTGGGGTGTTGGGGTGTGGGGAAAAGAGGGGTAAAAATATGGGTGAGGGGGGGGGAGGGGTTCCGTGGAGGTGGGAATAGAGGGGGTTTGGGTTGATTGTTTTGTTTTTTTTTGCTTGTGCGGATGTGATAGTGGCTGCTTCTTAGGAACGTGGTGTAAGGAAGGAAGTGAGGGGATCAGGAGATGGTTTCCGAGGTGGTGGTGGGAATCTTTTTCTTTTGGATTTCCATGTGCAGATTGTGGACTTTTTTTTGGTTCTCTTGGGATTATGTTATGTGGGGAAAGGAGGAGGAGGTGCTTTGATTTCTTTTTGGGGGTTGGCGATAGGGGAGGGCGTTTGAGGTGGAACTAGTCTATTTGTATATATAAATTGATTAGTATTATAGTGGTAAATTGTGTTTGGATGTTACTCAGGTGGCAAGTAAGTTCACAATCTATTTATATATGTTGTTTTTTCCGAAGCCAGTCTACTAAGTGGGTATGACGGTTTGAATGAATCCATGACGAACTGTGAATTGGGTAAGAACTTGGGTCGTGACCTAATCCCGAAAATAATTTGCCGTTTTTAGTATGTGAAGCATTTATCCAAGATTATAAGGGGTTTTGGAGAATTTGATCAATGTACTATTGCTTATGGAGGAGAAAGAAATTGAAAGCAGAACAGAACGCGGGCTCTACGTAGAAGGAAAACCGTGCTCATTTGAGGCATAGGCGGCTGGCTACCCCAACAAAAGATACCTACACTATAAAGTCAAACAAAGTTGTAAAAATATAACAAAAAATCCCAATGGATTCTTAAAACTATTATAAGAAAGTATATAAAGTATAAGAGCTTTTAACTAAGCAGTTGTAGTTATACGTTAGAATCAACTTTATAGTGTTTAGGTGCGGGTGGTGTCTTAAATCGGCACGGTTTTTCTTCGACATTCTCGAGTGATTTATGTCTGTGGGACATTTGCTCATGTGGGCATTTCAAGTGGTTATCGGGAAGCCTCAGCTGTTCAATGGAAAATCTAAATATGCTGTCTTACGCAACCCAATGGCATTGCCTGATCTGTTAATACGGCTTGTTGAACCGTTGAGTTCCAGATTTAATTTAGTTTTTGAAAAACGGACAAGAGCATCGAAAGTCAATTGAAACTTGGAGTAATGAATAGTGGGGTGATGGTTTGTATTAGTAGAGGGTAGGAGGGTAGTTATCTAAACCATGCTAGATCCCAGAAGGACATCAGGGCCACAAAGACTCCACTTCATCCTCAGCGAATCACCAATACAAGCTCCTCGTCTTCCTTCGGAGTCAAGACACTGTTTTTGCTACTATCCTCTTCGCAGTCGCCAACTTCCATTTCCTCAAAGTCACCAATATCTTTTTCCTCGACGTTTCCTTCCTCGGGCTTTCCTCCGTTGAGGATTCTTCCATTCGACCATCCCTTAAGCTCTCCAAACTTAGCAAGCTCCCGGCCCTTGTGATTTCCTTGTTTGGGCTGTTCCTTGTCACTTCCAACTAACTTGACCTTTCCCTCCTTAACTTCATTTTCCTTCCAAAGCCATATGTAAGCGCCCGCAAAAACACCATTGGAATCGTATTTATAAATATTATTAGCCGAATACAAGGACCTGACATTCCACACTGTTAACATAAGTCCAGATGGGGGGTTGGTACTCTTTCATACCATCCCTGATACTGCCGATTCAACATCGCAGTTAATTCCGGAATCATGGTTGCAGGGAAGAGGGAGACGACATTAAAACTCGGGCGTGGTACATTGGCGGCGACGACGGGGAGACCGATAGGAGTGAGGAGTTCTAGGTCGTGTCGATCTGCCTGGGGGAATTCGATGTACTTTATTTGGATGAGGCAGTACATTTTTGCTTGTAATGTGGGGGTTCGTTGATGGTAGATTGTTTTGTATTAGTTGTGTCGAGTTGCATGGAAGGGGGAGTGGGGTTGGGGAATTTGGTTAGAGAGTAGGCATATATTTATAGGCGCCTAGAGGCGATGCCTCTAAGCATTCTTTAAAACATGACTATAAGACAGTGAATACATATTTGGTTTGTAGGAGAAAAAGAATCTTCACACGCCACGTGTTAATACTCGCTTCGCAATGATCTGCGCGTTTGTTTTGTTGTTCTCTCTCAACCTTCTCGCTTTCAGGATTAATTTTGTGATTTCAAGTCACGGCTCCCGAGATAAACTCAGGTAGATATCAATTTGTAAAGACCGGTTACTATTTGCGAAGCTATTCTTTCAGTCCCACCAATCTGTTTTCCGAATAATAACACATGAAGATGCATTGCAGACTCGTCGCATGGAAGTGTTGTTTCTGTTCCCAGAAAGAAACAATATATTAGGCTCTAAATCCAGGGTTGTTCTCGTCAACTTATTTCTCCGGGGATTTCTTCACGCCATTCTCTTCCTCGTCGGAAATATCCTCATACTCATCCTCCTCGTCATAATTTTCCATCTCATCGTTGTGGTCGTGGTCACTCTCATCACCCTCATCCCAATCCAGAGACCAACTGCCCTCGGGTGCCTTCACAATCCATATATAAGCACGCTCGCGAGAAGGATCATGCGCACATGGCCCAATAATTCTTGCAGAATGGAAAGCCCTGCAACTCAAGTTTGAGAATGGACCTGCGAATACAGGTTTCATAATAGTCATACCATCCTTTATAAATTTCAAGAAAAGGGTACAACTACGCCAAATCCAGGATCAGAGTGTTTAGGAAGATTTTTATGGGGTCTGTTTATGAATCGGTGGGGGCTTCGTTGACAAGAAGGTCATGTGAACCGCAGGGGTGGTAACTATGGTGGCCCTCTTGTGGGGATTCCAAGTAAATTCTCCTAAGTAAACGCAGTAGCATCTTTGCTGTTTCTCTTAATAGATGTGTAGTCTGTTCTTACTAGGACTTAGTGTGTTAGTAATAGAAAGAAGCGTTGTTGTCATGTAACGGAAACGGAAGTCCTTAGTATTCCCAAGGGCAGATCATTTATATTCTGAATTAAGGCTGGTACCATACTAGCTAGGTAGCGCGCCAGACACATAACCCCATTCACTATATGCTTCTAAGAAGCATGCAAAAAGACCAGGAGTTTCTTCCCACAAGTAGCAACATTGTGGTACAAGGCTCGAACAAAGACCGCGACTCAAGAAGAAGCTTCACTTGTTTCCAAGACATGTTCGATACACGATGCAAGGAAAGTATTCAAAACGAGTATAGAAAGAACTTTCTTCGGCCCGCCTGGACTCACTTTATAGTGTCGAACCTCACTTCATCATGATTCTCAATAGTTATTAAATTTCCCAACAAAATCAAATAAGGGAAACAATAGTAGCCAAAATAGTCGTACAAGCGAAGAGAACTTCAAAAGCTAAATAATATATAACCATTATCTCTAGCAATTAGAAGTAAACAAGATATTTTAATTGTCTCGCTGAACTCCGTACGGTAATTTGTTGTCAACACTTCTATACTAGGATGTGTTCTCGTCTGTCGAAATTTTAGTCATAGAACATAGGCAGTAGAGATAGATTTTTTTCAAGACCAGTTTTTATTCTCTAAGAGCTCTAAGATTATTCATCCTCCCCAGCCAATCTTCAATGCATGGAAACAATCCCCTAATTCCCGTCATGATTCGCAAAGCAAAATAATAGCAGCCCCCCTGACGCAAGTACAACTCAAGTTCACACTTAAGAAGATAACAACCCCCTAGAAGTCTTGAAGATCACTACGCCTCCTCTTCTTCATCTTCTTAATCCCAAGGCCCTAAGGTGGTATATACTGGCTACCACAAAGCGAAAGAAAGAAACGAATTAGAGCAAACACACATCGGAAGAAAGATGCATGTGACATAAAGAGCAAGCGCGACACGTGATGGGCGAAGAAGAGGATTCTTGATCTTGAAAACAAGCACACAGAGAATTTTGTCAATGGAAAATAAACTCATGTACTGATATAGTCTATCATTTTTGAATGTGAAGACAATGAAAGAGAAGCACCTGACCATTTTCCTACCGCAAACTCCAAACGAAACCCCAAAAGTTAGTTTTACACGTCTTTTCTTTACTGAGCTCTCTGACCCTCCAGGAGATCCCTCATGGGAGTTTACAGATTTGTTCAGCAAACATCTCGCCGTCCACTTCATTCCAAGCAAACCCAGGTTAGCTGCGTGTGTCTCTTTAGAGTGTTTCCATTCAATCTTGATCGTTCAAGGAAAGTATTCACAGGCGAGTCTCCTACCATGTTGAAAGAGTTAGGCATACAGATCAATTGGTAGTCAAGATTGCTAGCTTCTAATTTCAATTGAGGGTTCGTTTATGCGGCAAGCTGGAATAGCATACTGAAATCTAGATGAAGGACCTGGTCAACTTATCCACCCACCACCAACCCCATAAGAGGGCCGGACTTTGAAATTAGTCTAACTTTTTAATTAGTCAAACTTCTTAATTAGTCAAAGTTGAAAAGCCTATAGGTTATGTTCGTGCACGATTTTGGGGAATAATTAAAAAGTCCAACCCTCCCTGGGGGTGGTTGTAGGTGGGGTGGTGGTTACCAACGCTTTTGAGATCCACTGCTTTCTAGGTCAGTATTCGTGTAATTCTCTTTGAATCTCTCTCCTCCAGTATAGACTGTTCTCTTAATTCACCGTAAAAAGGATAAATGAGCACTGATTTTACGCTAACCCAAACTCACTTAAAACCATCATTTTAGCGACAAAGGTTTATTAAAAATCCCTACAACTTTAAAAAGGGGTAATATACTTTTACGGTGAATTGACCTAACAGTCTGTAACTAATAATCAGGCTCACCGTTATGGAGTACTACGACCAAAGGATTCATCACCTTGCCACCCAGCTTCTAGAATCCCACTGGTCTCGTTCAGATGAACTCAAGCTTACTTCATCCCAGGCGAAATAAACGTTATTCCAATGGCCACATTTCCGCTGCTTCATGCTACCCAAAAACCCCTGGAAACTCTATAAAGTGACCCCCCTTGTTTCACGTTTATTTCGCCTAAGACGAAGTATTTTGACGAGGCACAGCAATATCTGGTCCTGGTGCTGCTCGAAGCCGATGCCCCTTCAAGCCTTCAAACTGCAGCATTGGAGAGTCGTCCAATGTCCATCAATTCCCTCGCAATGGCATCAAGCAAAGACGTAAGCACGCAGTATAACCTTCCAGAACACCCATTCATTCCATTCCGACCATTCCGACTCTCTCGTATGTCTTCTATAGCTTCAGTCTTGGCTCTAATTCCTCCTTCCTCTTCCTATCTCTTGGCTCTCTTATCTGCCAGCCATCGGGAGGATGGTGGGGTAGATGGAAGAGGGGAAGAACCGCGGTGATTGGTTCGCCAAGCCTTATGCCCCAGCTACAGAGGCTCCCCTATGCTTGTCCATCCATCCCGTACCTTATTTTCTTGATGCCATTGCAGGGTGAGCTTGCGATTGTCTGCGAGGTTGCGGATAATTTCCCACCATGGTTGGAGTGAGTTATGCGAATAACCTGGTCTCGTCATATATTGTCTTGTCTCCTTCCTGGAAGAAACCTAGTTCGCGGCTTGTTGGGATAATCTACAAGTGCAATGCACAGTTGCAGTTCTTGGGAGTAAACATGGGATGGTTTTCGGTCCTCGGGAGGTGGTTATAAAGAGCTGGAGCTCTAGGCCAGAAATGTTTTTCTTTGCTCGGTGCTCAGCTTGTCCTGTCTGCATTCTTATCAATTCCTTTTTTCTCGAATCCCTGTCAAGATGAAGTCCTTTGCTGCCATCTCTGCGCTTGCAGCTCTTGTATCGTCGGTCGTGAACGCGTCGCCAATTGAGCGAGATCTCCCCCTCGTTGAATCGGTCAGTAAATCCCGTCAAACACCAATTGACTCCCCAAACTTCGCCAGGATCATCACTAACCTTTGACAGAACAAACTCCGTCGTGTTCTTCTCCGTTCCGAGCTTCTTGCCAAAGCAAACATCCTCGAAGGGTTTGCCTACAACACCACCGAGCGAAACCGTGTGATCTTCTCTCCAGGTCACAAGGCAACCTACGAGTACATCTACAACTTCATCAAAGATCTCGGCGTTTATGATGTCGAATACAATGAGTTCACCACAGAGTCTTCAAGCGGAAAAGCTAGCGTAGATGGAGTTGCACTTACGAGCGCCGCACCGATGACATTCACACCCAGTGGCGTAGTAACTGGCAAGGTCGTCAAGGTTGCCAATATCGGATGCGATGCAGTATGTATTTCCGATGATTTACTCGCCATTTTATAGGTCAATTGGCTAATTCGGTTGCATTGTAGGCAGATTACCCAGCTGAAGTAGCGGGAGCTGTCGCACTTATTCTCCGGGGCACTTGTTCTTTCGCACAGAAGGCTAAGCTCTCAGGACAAGCCGGAGCTGTAGGAACAATTATCTACAACAATGTCTCTGGTAATTTGGGTGGCACACTTGGTGCTGCTGACCCAGATTTTGTTGTGACTGTCGGAATCAGCGACACCGAGGGTGCTTCATTGGTTTCAGCCATCCAGACCGCCACCAAGACTGCCACTCTTGATGTTTTGGTAACTGAGCTACCAACGTGAGTTCATATCAGCTGCTTCGAATCCATACGCAAGTACTTACAGAACTAGATACAACGTCATCGCTCAAACCAAGGGAGGAGACCAAAACAACGTCCTCACAATTGGTGCGCACACCGATTCTGTGGCCGCCGGCCCAGGAATTAACGACAATGGATCCGGAACCATTACCCTCCTTGAAATCGCCAAACAACTCGCAGCATTCAAGACCAACAACGCCGTTCGATTCGGTTGGTGGTCCGCTGAAGAAGAAGGACTCATCGGCTCCACCCGTTATGTCGAGGGTCTTTCCGCAGAGGAAATTGCCAAGATCAAGCTTTACCTCAACTTCGACATGTTGGCTTCCCCCAACTATGTTTACGCCATCTATGATGGAGATGGATCTGCTTTCGGCACCAGTGGACCACCAGGCTCCGCTGCTGCTGAGCACCTCTTCGAGGATTACTTCAAGAACGAGGTCAACCTTCCATTCGTGCCAACGGAATTCGACTCTCGATCCGATTACGCCGCTTTCGCAGAGGCTGGTATCCCAGTCGGAGGGCTCTTCACTGGTGCCGAGGTTGAGAAGACCGTTGAAGAAGCTGCTCTCTTTGGGGGAACCGCTGGCGTCGCTTATGATGTCAACTACCACTCCGCCGGTGACAATGTTACTAACTTGAATGTTGGAGCTTGGATCCAGAATACCAAGGCCATTGCTCACGCTGTTGCCACCTATGGCCTCAGTTTCGAGAGCTTGGGTAACAATGCCACCGCAAAGAGAGATTTGGACAGTAGATCTGAGTGGAAGCAGAAGATCCCGAGAGATGAGCCTGTTGCTGCCCACCGACTTGGTGGTGGATCTCTTAAGGTTTCTGTGGCTTCCATATAAGGGGTGATATGATAAGTGATGAGATATGAAGAGATGGTTGTTGATGTGTATAATTGGGAAACAAAAGTATCTCTAATGCACAAGTTTTAACTACTTTATATGAGTTGGTTCCTTGCGATATATGTATGTTTTGGCGAAAATACAAGCCGAGTGCAATGAATCTTTCCTTGTGACGCATGTTTCAAGATATGACAAGACATCATTTACGAGGACAGCATGAGATCGAGATCAAGATCAAGAAGAGAAGGGCCGATGGTGTGGCAGCAATATACCACAAGGGGATGTAAGAATTGGTAGAGAGTAGAATACCTCTGCTCTGCTTCCCTGAATCTCCGACCATGACTTGGAAGCTCAATCCAATTCTCCTAAATAAGCGAGATTTTTCTTCATCTGGAACATTGAAGAAGGGGGAGTGTCAGGACTACTAAGAATTTCCAGAGAAATAGAGCACTGTGCTAAAACTAAAACGGCATTTTTGAAATCACTGTTAGGGCGATAATCGCTTCGGCGCTTATCCGGCCCGACAATTCACTTTGCCTATACTTAGATGTTCAAGGCCTTTTATAGCTAGTCTCCTCTTTTATCTTTACTATATAATATAATACTTTAACCCCTATCTCTAGATACTAGGCTACTACTATATAAATAGTGTCCTTAGTAAGATAACGAATCTCTAAATCATCTAATAAACGTATTAGTCTATTAACTCTAAAATCGAAATTTTATCCTCTAAATTAAGAAATTAAGCATTAGTACTAGAAACCCTTAAATCTACCTATAATATTAAGTATCTACTATTATAGAAAAAGTATATATAAGGTATATTAGAATATTAGAACTAAAAGGATAGTATATATCTATAATATTATAAATAATAAAGATATTTAAAATCTATAAGTATTATTAGTAGTAATTAATTTAGCTCTTAGAACCGTATATAGACACGACTTCTATATAAAGTAGAAAGAAGAAAATAATCCGCTACTATACTCTTAAGAAGCTACCTTCCTCTTTAATAAATAGTCTCTTAACTTCGTCTATATTAACTAAAGATAGATTACTATTTAAAGAAACTCCTTTTAATAAATTTAAAGAACCTTCCTATAATAGCTTATACTCTATAAAGTCTAACTTAGAATCTCTTATACTACTATAATTCGATTCTAAAAATAAGAGACTAATAGCTAATATATATTTTAGAAGTAAGAGTTTACTAGCACCTAAGTAGGGTATAAAAGTATAGCTAATACTCTTAGAATAAGCTATCTAAGAATTCTTAATAGAAACATCTATTATATTAGACTCGTCGCTAGTAGGGAAAGGAAACTTAGCTATAGTTAGAAATACTCTCTTACTAAATAAAAGAATATTACTATTTTAGAGGAAAATCGCTACTAAGTTAAATATATCGTTTATAATATTAGTTCTACTATTCTATAGTTTACTATATAAAGACGTAGAGATATTCTTAACTTTTATAGAATATACTATAAAAGCCGATTATAATAATCTAGTTATATTAAAGGAAGAGAAGTCCTTAATTATAATATCTAATTATTATAAAGAAGCTACTAGATATATTTAAAGCCTCTTATAAGCTATTAAAGGAGACTTTAAGAAGTTAAAAGCTTTATTAATTAATAGATTTCCTTAAAAGAATAGAGAAAATAAAACAGAATTAGTAATAGATAAGATAATATTCTTAAGTTAGAATAGACGCTCTCTTTATAAGTACTATATAGAAATATAAGATATTAAGTAGGATTTACCTAATACTATAAAAGCCTAGCTATATAAGTAAGCTACTAAGAGACTTAATAAAAGACTAATAAGAATAGTAGTTTATTCTAATAAAGTAATATTAAAGATTATTAAGATTAAATCCTTAATCTAAAATATAAAAGCTACTACTAAAAGATTAGATAACTATAACCTAAGAGTAGTAGAGATAGCTAATATATATTTAGAAGTAGATAACTTAGGATTATAACTAGAATTTAGTTAGATATAGAAGTTTATAAAGATAGATTAAGAAAAGAATAATTACTATATAGCTACTATAGAAGCTCTTATTAACTCTCTTATAAAGTAGACCTTAGCCTCTTAGAGCTAAAATCAAATTCCTCTCTAAAAAGGAAATAGAAACATAGTACTAGTTAGTATTAACACGGCTTTCGTTCTTAAACCTAATATTTAGTTTAGCCTAAGAAAGCTATTTATATACTATACTTATAGAAAGGAAGGTTATAGTTCTAGAGACTATAAAACCCCTTTATCTAAATAGTTATTAAGAGCTAAATAATAGAAATAATAAGATAAATAGAATTAAAATCGTATAATATAAGCTTATATAGTAGAGCTTTATTATAATTAAAACTAATACTTCTAATAGAACTCGTAAGGTTATTAGTTCTAAGAGAATTAAGAGAGATAACCCTTTTTAAATAATATAAGAAATTATTATAGTATTAGACTCTAATAGATAAATTAAGATAAAGCTAGCTTTAGATAATTAGTAATAGGTAATAATCTAGTAGCTAGCTAAGAAACTTAGACAATTTAAGGCAAATTAATATTAGATAGTACTATAGTTACTTAAGTACTACTAAAGTAGATAGTTAATATATCTAATTCTACTATTAATAAGTAGAATACTAGAGATTTAGATATAGTCTATAATAGAGGATATATATATAGAATAAAGGTAGAAATACAAGCACTAGTAAACATATTAACTCTAGTATAATTATAAGAAGTTAAAGTATTAGTAGTAGAGAAGTAGTCGAGTATAAGGATCTTAAGTAGTATCTTTTCTATAAAACCTTCTAATAGACTAACTAAGAAAGGAAAACATAGAGTACTTATAGTTAAAGAATATAAAGATAATATTATAGAAGATACTATACTTATATAAGAGCTATTACTCTAACCCTCTACTCCTAGTCTAAAAAAGAAGATAGTAACGAAGAAAGCTAAGTAACTTATTATAAGTATAATAGAATAAAAGAACTTTTCTCTAGCTAATATATTAGTAAACGTAAAGCTTAAAATATCTTTACTTTAGCTTTATAATTAGTCTTCTAAAGATAGATTTAAACTTATAAGACTACTTAAACTTAAACCTAAATCTAACCCTATAAAAGCTAAGCTACTAAGAAATAGCTATACTATTAACGTTTTCTAGGTTAAAGATATTAATATAATAACTATAGTACTTACTAAAATAATTAAAAGAATATAGAAGATAACTAATAGTAAATACTTAGACTAGCTAGAAAACGAATTAACCTTGTTCTTAACTAAGAAAGTATATAACTTCTATATATAGGTAGTAGTATAATCTTATATTAATTAGAAAGAAATCTATAATTTAAATTAAGTACTACTAGATAGAGATTCTATTATTAACCTTATACTAGAATTAGTAGTATAGAATTTAAGGTATAAGTTAAAACTAGACTATTTAATTATAATTAAAGTAGCTAATATAATACTTTATCTATTAGAATACTTCGTCTACTTTAACGTATATATTAGTAGTGTTAATAGAGTTATTAACGTATATCTTATTCTAGATAGAACCTTATATTTACTATTACTAAGTTAATAATAGATATAAGATTATAGAATTATAAGAGATTATAAAAATAGGAAATATTAGATTAAGATAAAGAAAAGTAAATATAAGAAGCTTAAAAGCACTATTCTAACTAAGAGGATCGAAGTCTCTTAAGTAGTTACTAATTTAAACGTTTTATATAGTGAATTATCTATATATATAAGATAGAAATTTAAAATATAGTATAATATATTTATAATATAACTATATAAGTATTAGCCTAAGTTACTAAAGAATATACTAAGGAAGTAGATTCTAAGAATAAAGAAATAGTTGATTAAATATTTAAAGAATTATAAGATAAGATTAAATAAGAATATAAAGATAGAAATAAACTTCTTAAAGCTAGTACTCTAGCTAATACTGATTTACTAATAATTAGACGATTTATAATAATAAGACTATAGTTTAGTTTAAAAGCTAACTATAAGTAAAGAGCCTAGCCTCTACTTATAAAGATAAAGTCTAGCTAGAAGAAGAAGGATTAAAGAGAAAAGTATTAGAACTTAGAATATAATTATCTATTAAGGTATAATATTTTAAAGAAAGGTATAAGAATTCAGTCCTTTTATAAGACGTTTTAAGATAATTAAGAAACTAAGATAAAATACTATTAATATAATTATTATTAAATAATTAGTAGTTAGTAGATATATAAGAGAAGGTAGAGAGTTACTTTATAAATCCTATTAAAATAGCTTTAAATTAATCTTAGTTATATAATAGAAAGAAGAGGATAAGAGTTAAGAAGAGAATAGAAGGGTTAAGGTCTTAATAAGAGGTATAACTATCTATTACTATAATACTAAAATCTATATAAAATAAGAAATTAGATAGTAGAGAAGAGAAATAGGTTAGCTTAAATATAGTAGAAGTTAAAAGTATACTCTTATCTATATTTAGATTACTAGAATCTAAACTTATATATATATATCTATAAGAGAAAGAAAGATAGTTAGGTATTACTATAGCTTTTAATAAAGATAACCTTTTCTATTATTTTAGTACTAAACTATTATAAAGTAAATTAAGTAGTTAGTAAAGAAATTAAAGATAAGTAATAAATATTAGAGTATAACCTTTAAAAGAAGCTATAATAGTAGAAAGTAAAGATTATAAGAATAGTCTATCTATAGCTAAGATGCTAAAATAAAGCTAGAGTAGTATTAATATATATTTTATAAAAAAAAGAGTAAGATTTAAAGAAGTAGTTAAGGTTATAGGAAATCCTAACTTATCTAATAATAAAACGCTAGAATTTAGAATAGATAAAGAAATATAAATTTTAAACTCTTAGTAGACTAAATAAGATAAAATAAAAACATTTATAAGTTAATAAATAATTACTAAAGCTAGTACTAAAAGTCTAATATAGAAAGAGAAGGTAGATAAAGAAGAGGATATATTTAATATAACTTATAGATTCTCTACTACTAAAAGACCTTCCTAATATAGAAGAAGGTAGATAGAAGTATAAGAACTATATAGGCTAGAATAGGAGAAGGTTAAGGATATTATAAATAGGATAATAAAGGAGTTAGTAGATATAAAAGAAAAGAGATATATATTATAGAAATTACTATTTTAATAGAGAGATATCTTTATAAATAATATTAGAAAAATACTTAAAATAGACCTAGTTAAATATAAAATTCCTATCTATTATAATTATACTTTAAAGAAGTTACTAATTATAAAATAGTTATTAAAGAAGATAGAATATTAAAAGAAGTTACTATTTAAATTAGTAGAAGTAAAAGTAATTATCTAATATAAATCTCCTTAGTTAGTAAGAATATAATTAATTCTAAAGAAAAATAACATAATAAGAATAGTATATAATTATATCTTAGTAAATAAAGCTATAATAAAATCATAGTACCTAATAAAGTAATAAGAAACTATCTTATAATAAATTATAAAGCTAGATATAAGGTATATGTTTTTATTAGATACTAGTAATAGGTATTAGGCTATAAAACTATTTAAGAATTATTAATATAAAACAGCTTTTTAGACTACGTTAGAATAGTATTACTACTAAGTAATAAGATAAAGACTTATAAAGATACTAAGTACTTACTCTAAATTAAAAGATTTAGAGTACTTAGTAATACTAAGACTAAATACTAAACTAGTACTATTAAATATTAGTAAGAATACTTATTTCTTATATTTTATAGATAATAACTAAGGAGGTATAAAGGACTTCCTTACTTTAATATAGTTTCTATAATAGTACGAAATACACACAACTACAGTAGAGGCATATAGGAGTGCGTATAGTAGAATGACGTATGTAGATACTAGGCTCTGATACAGAAGAAAACAATAACTATCTCTCTACTATACTAAACATAAACGTTTATATATAAGAAGGTTAGAAGCTTCTAAGTTCTAATAATAATAATAACCGAGCCCTGCTTAATATAGCTAATACTAAATAATAAGAGCTGAAAAGCTAAATATATAACCTCTGATCTTTTAGAAAGCTAAATATATAATATCTAAACCTTAATCCCTTTTATATATAAATATTAGATATTAATACCTTTGATACTTCGCTTATATAAGTATCGGTTATTTATAATCTCGGCCTTAGAGGTATTAGAGGTATTAGTACTGCTTAGAAGTATTAGTAGTTTTACAAATACTAACAATTTAGAATAGTACTATTATATAATAATCTAGCTATTATATAATAATCTAGAATAGTATACTATTATATCTCCCCTCCTTTAAAAAGACTCGTCTTAAGTCTTTAGTTATTAATTAGCATAGTATTAGGTTAATTAGAGTATTATTTATCTTTTTATTATAAAGAATATAACTTTATCTTACTATTATAGTATCTAGTAGTCGGGTTAGAGTCGGTGGCTAGTAGTATTATTATTTAAGGGCTCGCTCTTTATTTACTATTATATATTATATAATAATAGGATATAAATAGAAGAGAAGCTAATAATTAGCTAGTAGGTAGAAAGCAGTACGCTATTATAGAGTTATTATATTCTTACTATTATTATATATTATAATAGTAATTATTAAACGATAAATAATAATTATAAAGTAATAGCTATTATTATAAGTAGTATATTAGTAGGCGACTTTTCCTTAATTCTAACTTCTCTTCTTCTTTTCTTTTTATCTAAATAATATAAATAGTAAGAATACTTTCTAATTAGATATATTCTTATATACTAACTTATCTCTTAGAATATATATATATATTATATATATATATATAAAAGTAAGTTCTTCTCTTCTTAATCAGACCTAATTTAAAGCTAATCTAATATAGTAAAATGTCTCTTCTATATCCTTCTAGTATACTTCTAGCTATCTACTAAGTCTATTATATTTAGTGCTTTTAGGTAAAATCTTAGAACGGAGATTACGTATATACTTTTAAGAAGCCAAAGTCGAAGAAGTGCGAGTACTATATAGAGTAGAATACTATATATATTCTAGTAAGTTTAATTCTAAATATATACTAAATCTATTCTAACTTAGGTAGTTGCCGTAGTTTATTAGGAAGGAGTTTAGCGAGCTTTAGAGTAAAGAGGAGAAGAGGGAGGTTAAGAAGGCTATAAAAGCCTTAGATAAGGTGTTAGTTATTACTAATATAAAGGTATTAAAGAATAGTTTAGAGATATAGTTTACTCTTTTAGAGAAGACTTAGGCGCTTTATACTAAGGTTATTATAAGTACCTCTTACTTATTAAAGCGGTTTTAGTTATTAATATTTAATAGTTCTTATACTATGCTATAGAGGGTAGGACCTCTATTTAAACCTAGGTTTAGGTTCTCTTTAAGGCCTATCTAAAGAGTTTACGAGCGTCCTCTCTAAAGCCGGTTATAAGAGGTCGCCGAGGTAAGAAGCGTCCTTATAAGAAGGAGGTAATAAAGGAAGAGCTGATTTAGGCTCTTTATACTTAGAAGGGTAGAGAGGAGGATAATAAGTTAGAGGAAGAAGAGGCTATAGCCTAAAGAGAGTTAGTAGGCCCTGTTTTAGTAGTAACTTAGTCTTAGTTCTTTACTTTATTAATTTTAAATATTCTTACTAGTTAGTGTTTTATCTTAGGTTTTTATTATAAGTTCTTTATCGAGGATAACTAGAATTAGAGAGTATTAATATTATAAATTAACTCTTTTATCTAATTCTTATCTAATTCCTATATATTAAGCTATTTAAAGAAGTATTAGAGTAGTCTTAGCTCTTCTAGATATTTAGTATAAAAGTCTCTTAGATAATATAGTAAACCTTAAAAATTATTTATAAGATACTAAGTAGGATCTAAATTATATCTAACTTATTTAACTTAATACTATAGCTATCTTCTAAAAAGTCTACTACTAAGTATTTCTTATACCTTCTATTCTTATATACTTTTAATAATATCTAGTAAGGGCTCTAGAGCCTCTTATCCTAGTAAGAGGGTGTTTAAATCCTTTAAAAGTATATTAAGAGTAAAAATATTATAAATTAATAAGCTTTTAAGAAGTTTTAGTCTATAGAAGTGTCTTATACGTTCTAGTATTTTAAAAAGTCTTATCTACTATTTAGTAAGCTTTTAGCTAGAACGATTTATCTTAAGATTCTTAGTAGATAAGTAGACTTTGTCTTTAACGTCTTAGTTAATAGCTCTTTAGTATTAGTTTATACTATCTTCTATCTTTTTCTAAGCCTTACTTATATTATCTTTAGCTATTCTCTAAGTAGAGTATATATATTAGGCTACTTTTATTACCTTATTATAGTTAAGTCGTTCCTAGGGAATAGAAGTCTTTAGTATATTCTAGTTTTATAAAGTCTTTAGATTAAGTTCAAACTTAAGCTAATAAGGGGTTATACTAATAGATAAGTATAGAAGTATTATTTATACTCTATCTATTAGAGAGATTAATTCGCTCTAGTTGTCTTAATAGTAGGTTATAAAGAGCCTTAGTCTCTAATTAATATATTAGTTTATTATCTTTATCTATCTATCTATTTATTTATAGTAGGCGGTACTAAGCTTAAGCTTAATACTAATTATTTAATAAAATTTAGTCTAAAATAATAATATAAATTAAGGTCTTTAATTAGACATAATCGATTTAGAGTAGTAGCTAAAATAGTAAATCTATTAAATAAAGAGTTTAGCTAGTTTTTTAGCGTCTATAGTCGAGTAATAGAGTATTAACACTAAATCCTTTCTAAGTCTATTAATAAATACTAATATAGTATTAAATCTATATTTATTTTTTAGAAATAATTTAAAGTCTATATATAAATATTATATAAGATAGTCGAGTATAAGTAAAGAGTAAAGAAAGCCTTATTACTTAGTTTATTAAGAATAGAAGTATTTATAGGCTTAATAATTCCCTACGTACCTCTTATAGTCTAAAAACATTCTAGCCTAGTAGTAGTATTATACTAATAACTAGTATATCTTTTTCGTACTTAGGTAAGTACTAGATACTTAGTTATAGACTTCTTAGATTAGTTTTATATAGAGTTTAGTATTCTTTTAAACACAAAGTCGATCTTTAAAGAGTAGTAAATTATCTAATAAGAGGTAGTATCTATCTAGAAGTTAATAACGTTCTTTTTAAAAGGAGTATCTCTTTAGTTATTCTTACATCTCACGTGATTTAGTAGAACGCGGTTCTAATCTTATATTTCTAGCTCTAACGCGACTAAATATTTAAATCATTATCTTATTCTTTAAACTCTACTAAAGTATATAATAATGTAGAAATTAAATAATAATTTACCTATAATCTTATGTTTAAAACGCTATACTAAAAAAATCGTCATTTTAGCGCAAGTTAGCCTATAATATAAGCATATAAGCTAAGTTTCCCTCACCTACTCCTACTACTTCTACTATCTCTTTTATACTCTTTTATCCTTCTTTTTAATTAATATACCTCCTCTAAGATAGCGTAAGGCTAATACTACTCCTAGTACGAAAAAGTCTACTAAAAGAGCTCTAAAAGCTATTAAAAAAGTTCTTAAAAAGAAGGCCTCTTAAGTACGCTCCGCAGACGTGTTTCTTAACAACGAGTACGATTCTAAGCTTCTTAAGAAGGATATTAACCTCGCATATACAAATAATACCGACAGTAATAATAGCGAAGAGATAGAGGATATTATAGAGGATAATTTAATATCGTCACCTATACTGAACATCGCGTATATAAGAGAGCTCTCTAGAAGTACGCCTACCTTACCTACGTCAGACTAAGAGCTAGTATAAGCAGTATAATATACCTATTTGTAGTAGTAATTAGCTATGCTAGAAAGAATTCCATAAGATAGAAGTTATTAAGAATATAAGAGAGCGAGAGAGATTGAATAAAGAGATAGAAAGAGGCGCACCTCTACTATATATAGAGTAAGTGTAAATAGCTTTAATTCAGATTTTAATATCTTACTACTCCTAAACTAGCTTAGCAGCATCGTAGTTCAAAGCTACCTAGATTTTAGTCTAAAACTACTCTAAATAAGAGTAGTTTTAAACCGGACTACTAAACGCGTCTATATATAAGGTGTAAGAATAACTGAAGAGATAGGTTATCTTCCTTTAACTTCTAAATCGTATCTAAACTTGTTCTTAGAATATCGTCTAACTAAATTATATTAAGAGAGGTAGACTATTCTTATAAAAAGGTCTAAGTAAGTTTAGTATTAATTCAGAGGTCTAAACAATTAGGTGCTAAAAGAGTATACGAGCAACTATCTACTTTAGCTTAATTATAGGTTTTTAGGTCTTACTTATATTAGATTAATATATCTACTTTTTAATTACTCTTCTTAAACATAAATTAGATCTAGAAGTTAAAGTCTAATAGAAACTCTATCTATTAGACTTACTTAGCTATAAGTAGCTTAGTTATTATAAAGTATTCTAATAATCTATAATCTAAATATATATTAATATACTTCTAATATAATATAAGTTTAAGATACTATTTCTTAAAAGCTTTTATAATAGTAGATAGCTCTTTATTATAGATCTCTTAGTTCGATTTATAGCTAACTAGGACGTGTAAGTAGAACCTAATAAGGTACTAAAGGCTATTATGTTATTATAAGAATATACCTACTATTACTCCTTTTAAGAAGTCTATTTCTACCTTCGTATTATAATTAGAGTTAAAGTAGTATAAGGTTTATATAGTAAGTAGCTAGGTTCTTAGTATTTTAAAAGCTTTATTATATTTAAGTATTTATAGAAATAGCTCTATAAGATGTATTATTATAGTTAGAGGTTTAGTAATTTTAGTATAACCTTTAATAAATTATTTATAGAATCTTATAAACCCTAAGTAAGACTTTATACCTATTATAGTATTAGGTTAGACCTAGTTTTATAAAAGCTCTACTTTTTCTAGATTAACTTCGAATCCTTTTATAGTTAAGATAAATCCTAAGTATTTAACTCTAGTAATACTAAATTCGCTTTTCTTAATATCTATCTAAAGTCCTACTTCTTAGAGCTAATTTAGAACCTTCCTAACCTATTCCTTATATTCTTTAATAGTATTTAAATAAATTAAAATATTATCTAAGTAAGTAATATAGAAGTTGTTTAGATAATTAATTAAGACGTTATTTATATAACGTTAATAAGTAGTAGAGCTATTATAAAGTCTAAAAGAGAGGACCTTATATTTATATATATTATACCTAGTTTTAAACGTAGTTATCTCTTCTAAGTTAAGGTCTATTTAGATATAATAGAAAGCTTATCTAATATTTAATTTAGTAAAGATTTTAGCTATCTTTATCTTAGAAAGGAGCTTATTAATATAAGAGATTAAGTAGGGATTATTTTAGGTTAAAGTATTTAACTTCTTATAATTAATATAGAACTATAACTTATTACTATTAGCCTTTTTAACAAAGAGTATAAAAGAGGTAAAAGAGCTATTACTATTAATAATAAACCCTTTATCTAGGTTCTTTATAAGATACTCTTTTATAGCTTTAAGCTCTACAGTTAACTATTAATATAGAGGCGAAAAGGAGTTAAGAAGTAGCTTATTTAAAGTAATCTTATAATTATATTTATAATAAGGAGGAAGCTTATTAAAAGCTACTTTTAAGAATATATCTTTATAGAATAAGTAATACTTTAAGAGTTAGGCCTATATTAGAGCTCTTATCTTATCGTCGTCTTAGAGAGAGGCTAATCTCTTATTAATAACCTAATCTAGCTTATAAAGGCTTATTATATAAAATTCTAAATTAAGCTATTTTATATTATAATATATTATATTTATACTTATCTTATAGATAAAAGAGTATAAGGTCTAGCCTTTCAAGGCTATACTAGTAGTTTATAGAGGCTTTAGACTAAAGTTAGATATTAAAATTCTAAGAAGTATTATTATAAATAGAAGTAATAACTTAGCTATATATATAAGTTTACTCTTTTTACGTCTTTCTTATTACTAGATAGTATATTTTCTTTAGTTTATATTTAACTAGTAATTTAAAAAAGGTTTCTAGTTCTAGCTAGAAAGAGAAAGTAAAATTTCCTTATTATAGTAGAGAGTTAGAGGGTATTTAGCTAGCTAAGTAATCTAGTTCTTTAAGAGGTTAAAGAGAACTTTAAAATAGTTTAACTACTTATTACTAATAATTAAGTCTTATTATCTAAGGTCTAGAATAATAAAGAGGTAGTTATAGATATAACGTTTATCTATATTTAGATATAGTTATATAAACTAAGTTACCTAGCTTTTAGTACTATTATTATATCTATAAATAGATACTAAATAAGATAGTTTCTAAATCTTTAAACCTATTACTTTTAATAATTATAAGGCTAGAGGTTAATTTAGAAATAAGTACCTATTTACTTCTATATCTACTAAAGCTTATATTTTAATACTATATCTCTATATACTAAGAGTAGTATTTATAAGGAACTGTTTTCCTTCTATAAGCTTAGAAAGGTTAAGTCTAGATAGATTATATTTATATAAGCTTAGGAAGGTATTTTTACCTAAGCTTCTTTATTTTCCTCTTAACTTAGGTTAGAGTTAGAGTACTCTTTAAGTAGTTGTTCTTCCTTAGGTTAATTATCCTCCTCTATCTTATTAATACTAAGTAGATTAGAATAGTTAGGCTTAATATACCTAGGTTTCTTATAATTATAGCACTTTATACTAGTAGGGAGTTGGTCTATAGATAAAGTCTTTAATCTTTTACTAGTAGAAGAGGGTTTAGGAGATTAAGAAGTTTTTTAAGAAGTAGTATAAAGTCTATATAAGAGTAATAAGGGTTTTATTAAAGAACTAGATAAGGTTTGGTTAGTGTTAGGCTTTTAGTATAATAAGCTTATTATAATAGGTTTTTTAGTATTTATTATACTAGTTATATATAACTTAGTATTATAGTACTATTCCTTATCTATAAATAATAGGTCTCTTACTATCTTATTAAAGTCGATATTCTAGTACCTTTTACTATTAACTAATTAGGTTTAGAGCTAAGGTATAAGCTTATCTTATATATAGTAGAACTTATCTTACTTAGATACTTCTCTAAGTATTACTATACTTAAAAAGTAACTTTTAAATTCTATAAAACTTTCTTCTATATAACTCTTCTATCTTATCTAAAGAGACTAAAAAGTATTTTAAGTATCCTCCTTCTTATAACTTATTAGATAGTAGGTATTAAGAAGCTTAATTATCTCTTTATAGTCTTTAAATACTATCTTACTTATATTAGACTTATATTAAGGCTCTAAGTAGTTCTAAGTAAGTTTCGTTATCGTTCTCTAAATAAGAGCTTTATAAGTTAAAAGTGTTTAATAATAGTTAGCGTTTATATAGAGTCGATTATATATTAATATTCTCTATTACTTATATATAAATAAAACACTATTATCTAAAAGTTTAATTTTTTTTATAATCTTACTTTTAATAGATTAAAAGGCTTTTAGAGTACTTTTAAGTTATAAGTATAGAGTAGGTTATAGTAAGAGATAAATATTAGAGGTAAGGTCTTACCTATAATAGTAGTTTAAAGAGGTAGAAGGAGGTGTTTATATAGGTTAGATAAGACTTAAACTTTAGTTATTATTTAGTAGTTATTAACTAATTTACTATACTAGGTTTAATAATTAAGTAATCTAATTATCTTACTCTAAAATTCTCTATTCTTTTTCTTAATCCTTAGCCTTTATAGCTTAGATTATACTCTATATCTTATCTATATTAGAGAAGTCTTATTAATCTCTCTAGCTTCTAAGTACTAGGCCTTTACTTTTATTATTCTTAAGCTTCTTACTATTCTTAGGAGTATAGTACTAAGTTAGGGACCTTTTAGTAGAGGCTTAACTTTATTTCTTAAGAGGTTGCTCTATACTTAGAAGTAGAGCTTAGAAGGGACTAGGGGTTACTCTAGATTCTAATATATTAAATATTAAATTAGGAAAGGGGGGGAGTAGGATTAGATTTAGAAGCTTTCTAGATAACTATTATAAGTCGGCTTATTTACTAAATCTAGGGTTATTAGGACTCTTAGGAAATACTTAGTATATTCTAATCTCTTAATATATACTAAAACACGATTTTTACTAGCTATCTATATAGATAATAAACCCTACTATTACTAGCTATCTAGGTAGTCTCTAATTACCTAGCTATATAAGGATGTCGTTGTAATATTCTAAATCGAGTATAAATCGACTTCTAAATAAGGAGTAGCGACAAGCTTGAAAAGAGATATTATTAAGGCTATTACTAGTGAAGAAGAGTTATTATTTTTATATAATAGTACGAAATATATATAACTATAGTAGCGGTATATAAGAGTACGTATAATAGAATAACGTATATAGATACTAGGCTCTAATATAGAAGAAAATAATAACTATCTCTCTACTATACTAAATATAAACGTCTATATATAAGAAGGTTAGAAGCTTCTAAGTTCTAATAATAATAATAACTAAGCCTTGCCTAATATAGCTAATACTAAATAATAAGAGCTGAAAAGCTAAATATATAACCTCTAATCCTTTAGAAAGCTAAATATATAATATCTAAACTTTAATCTCTTCTATATATAAATGTTAGATATTAATACCTTTAGCACTTCGCTTATATAAGTATTAGTTATTCGTAATCTCGGCTCTAGAGATATTAGAGGTATTAGCACTACTTAGAAGTATTAGCAGTTTTATAAATACCGACAATTCAGAATAGTACTATTATATAATAATCTAGCTGTTATATAATAATCTAGGATAGTATACTATCACAGTTTCTAAGAGAATACTACTTTCTAAGAGTAGTATAAGCAAAGCTTATACTAAGCCTATCTAAGACGAAATTTATAGTTACTAAATTAAACTATCTAAGATATTAGAAGCTAGCTAAAAAGGGCTTAAAGCTAGTACTTAATAAGCTAGCTATAATTTAAGATTATATAGTTCTTAAAAGTACTAAGAAAGTAGAACGATTCCTATTTATACTACTATTCTTAAAGAATTATATACTAGGACATATAGACCTTTTAATAATTATTAAAAGTTTAATAACCTATATTATAGAAGACTACTAATTAAGAGGAGTAGTAAAACAGTAATAGAAGGTTACTAGTTTTAAGTAGTTAGAAAAACATATATAGGCTTTTAAGAGAGTAAAAAAGAAGGTATATATAAATATTATTATAGCTAGAGATAGTAATCTATAATATTACTTAGTAACTAACACGTTAAAGACTAGCTATAAAGGTATTCTTTTTCAACTACCTAAAAGTATAATTAAGATAGAAGCTAAGTTTATAAAACCGTCTAAAATAAATATTATTATGTTTATATCTTTTTAACTTATACTAATATAGTAAAAGTACTATACTACTAAGTAAGAAGCTTATATAGTACTTCTAGGCCTAGATTAAATTATGTTATTTTATTTAAAGAATAAATATCTTAGTAAAAGTATATACTAATTACTCTACTTTAATAATAGTAATTTAAAGTAATAATATAAAAGGATAGATTATTTATTAGTAAATAAGACTTACTAAGTATAACTTTAAAATTATTAACGTACCTAGGAAATTATTAGTAGTAGTAGATAAGTTATTTAGAATTATTAAGTACCTAGCTTATTAATATCTAATAGAGTTTAAAGAATTTACTCTCTTAGCTATAGTATTAGAAATTGTAAATAGAGAAGTAGAGATAGATAAAACTTTAAGACTTAAATTAATCTATAATAATATCTAGGAATAAATTTAAGAAAAGAAGAAATAATAAGTAAAGTAGTTTATTCTATAGTATACTAATACTCTAAAATATAAAATTATAGGTACTATACTATATATAGAAATATTAACTAAATTGTTTAAGAAATTAATCAAGAAGTAAGCTATAAATTTAATAATATTAAAAGAGAATAAACTATTATACCTAAAATTAGTATTTTAAGAATAAGCTAAGAAACTAGTATTCTATATTATACTAGAGTAGGTAGTAATAGTACTTTAGTAATTATATAATTCTTATAAGTACTTTATAAAAAAACTTATACTAAGAAGAACTATTAGAAGATTCTAGTAGTCTACTAGAACTAAGAATATTACTATATACTACTGTTTATATCTAAATTACTAATTCTTAAGACCTCTTAAGCTAATAAAAGGACTTATACTAATCTTATACTTATAATTATAGGATTTAGTAGAATTCGATTATATTAGTCCTATCTTATTAGTAGTAAAGTTAAAAGCAAGATTTATACTATTAATAGTTGATTATATAATAAGATAGGTAACTTTTAAACTATAATAAGCTATAACGTTAGTAAATATATTATATAGTTTTTAATAATAGGTAGTAAGACTATTTAAGTAGCTAAGAGCAGCTTATAATAATAATAGTACTTATTTTACTAGAAAGGTATTTCTTATAAAGTTAGCTAAGAATAGAGTATACTAATACTTTATACCTATATTATACTCTTAATCTATAGAGTTAGTAGAAGTATATATAAAGATGTTCCTAGAGGCTTTAAGAGTAGAATTATAAGCCTTACTAGTAAAGATATTCTAGTAGAATAAGTATTATATAAGAATTAAAGTAGCGTTATAGTTAAGAGATATATATGTTTATAGATTTACTCTAGCTTAACTTATACTTAGAGAAAACTCTTAAGACTTATTATTTAACTAACTAGTAGAAACCTAGCTATAGATAGTATTAATAGAAGTAGTAGTATAAGAAAAAGGAATTAAGTTACTTATTATAATAATAGTAGGCTAGTTAACAGAAGAAGCGCTTAAAGAAAGGCTTACTATATTAGATAAAATATAAGAATTAGTAAATCAGAGATAGTTAGTAGAGTAGGCTAAGATAGTAGAGGTAGTAGTAATATAGAACCCTTTACTAAAACCTAGTAACCTAGTATTATTATAAAGGTTATAATAGGATAGTTAGTACTCTTATAAACTAGAGCTAAGATAGTTAAGGCTATACTAAGTTAGAAAGATAAGTATAAATAATATATCTATATAGCTAGAGGATCTTATAATATATAAACTAATAGATAAATATTATCTTAATTATATTAAAAAATTTATTAAGAAGTTAGAGAATAATTAAATTATTAGCTATTAAAAAACTATTATAAAAATTAATAAAGACTTAAAACCGATTATAGTAAATTATATATATATAGTAAAATAGAGTAAAGAAGAGTAAAAGGTAATAATTATTAAAGGAAAGATACTAGTAAAGTAAAGATTAAAAACGACGAACCTACCTAATCTACTATATACTTATAAACACTCTTCTAATAAAGGAATAAGAGAAGCTATAAGTAATAGATACTAGTAAGATTAAGCTATAGACTTATATAGTTTAGTTAAGAGACTAAACCTTCTTTAAAAAGGAGGAGAGGAGATTAAAGTATATTAGTAAAGATATACTTTATTAGGTAATAGAAGGATTATAGAATATAATTAGAGAAGAAGGTAGAGATATTTAGAAGTAGGAAATATTAATATATAAGGAATAATAAAGAGATTAAGTATTAGTATTTTAGAATTATAGTTATAAATAGTTAAGAGGAATAAGGTATTTAAAGAGAATAGAGAGTAAAAAGATAAACTTTACCTTTAGGTAATAGAAGCTAAAAGAAAAAAAGTAAGGCTTTAAAATAGAGCTTAATATATATATATCCTCTCTAAGCTTAACCTAAGATCCTATAATATAATATAACTTTTCGTTATTATAATAGATTAAAAACTTTTAAATTAAGTATAATAACCTTTCTTTTACTTAATAATAAGTAATATTAAACTTAAATTAAATACTTAAGAGGTAGAACTTCTTAGGTAGATTAGAGATAGATAGAAACTAGCTATAGATTAAAGATAAAGGTAAAGGTACTAATATCTTAAGTATTATTAAGATTAAATATACTACTATAATATAAAAACAAACCTATAATAATTAAGAATAACTTATAAATTTAATAACCTTTAATATAACTAGGATAAGTAATATTTTAAAAGTTAAATCTATACTTAAATAAACAACTACTATAAAAGATTAACTATTACTAAATAACTATATTTTAGTAAAGTAAAGTAAGAAGCTATTCTATTACTCTATTAAATTAGATTTAAAGAGAGAGATAGATTATAAAGTAGATGATTTTTTAAGTACTAAAGACTATTACTTAAAACCTAAAGAAGCTAGCCTTAGTAACTAGCTTAAGCTAGAAAGCTAATTAAGTAAGAGTAGAAATATAATTAATATCTATCTAATAATAAATAGCTAAGTAGAAGAAGAAGAAAGCAAAGACGATATAGATAGTAACTTAGACTTTAATTATAACTTATATAAGTTAGGACTAGTTATTAGAAAGATAGATAAGGCAAAGAAGGAAGAGGAATATAAATATATAGTATTAGAAGATAAGATAATAAGCTAGTCTAAAGAAGACTTTAATAATCTATATAAACTTAAAGAATTAAAGAAAGAGGATAATATAGCTAGTAAGCCTAATATATATCTACTCTATTATACTAAGAGGGGTAAAATCTATCTACTAATAAAATACTAAACTTTATAAAGACCTTTAGTATACTATATATAAAGTAAGGTACTACTACTATAAGGAAAACGATTTATACTTAAGCTAGAGAAAAAGTATAAAGAATTAAAGATATTATAAGAGAATATAACTAAAATACTTAAGAATACTAAGTTTATAAATATATTCTACTAAGGACTAATAGCTTAGGAGTTAACTAATATAATCTATTAATTTAATAAGAAAGATCTAAAAAAAGAATTCTTAATATAGACTATAGAAGATAAGAGATTAGGTAATAATAAACGTAATACTATTAGAATTACGTATCTTAAAGAAGAGATTTGTCTTAGAATAACCTAGCTCTTATAAATTATTCTAAAAACTAAGAGAGTAGAATAATATTAACTATTAAACTAACTTTATATACTAATTAACCTTTTCAACGTTATAAAAGGAGATTCTAAGTAGTTAAACGTTATTAGATAGAAAGTCTTAAATTAGTTAGAAATAATTAATATAAAGATTTAAGAAGCCTTAAAAAAGAATAATTTAATATTTAATATACTAATACTTTATCTAATATATTTAGGAAAAGAGAGACCTTATAACTATATACCTTCCTACTATATAAGTTAATAATCGTTTAAGAATATTTAGATAGACTTAAAGACTTAAGCTAAAGTAAGAAAGGATAAGAAGGACCTTTAGTATAAAATAAAGCTAGTAATAGAAGGTTAAGAAACTCTTTTAGAGAGAAAAGATAAATTAGATAACTTAATTAGTAAAACGCTAGAAGTAAATCTATATACGCTTCTCTTAAGAGTTATAAAAGGAAATTATAATATATTATAAGTACTATATATAAGTTAACTTAAGAAACTTATATAAGAGGAAGAGGTAGAAAATAGAAGAGAGGAGTTAGATAATAATAATCTAAAACTAGATAAAAGTAGAGAAAAGGTTACTATTACTTATAGAAAGAAGAAAACAAAGTCTATAGTTTAATTATTAGTATAAGCTAGGAAGGATAAGGTATTAAAATATAGAATAGAGACTAGAGAGGATCTTCTAATATCTACTTTAAGAGATATAGAGATATTATTATTAAGTAAAAAGAAATATAAGTATATAAGTAAAGTGTTTAATAAGAAGAGACGTTATTTAGAGAGGTATAGAAAGAGTATAATTAAATAGTAAAGAGATAATTAGCTAACTCTTAATAATAAAGAGATTAATAAACTATAAATAGAATTCTTAAAGTTAGAGCTTATAAAGCTTTATCTAGATCTTTTTAGAATAAAAGGATAGCTATTAGATAAATATAAAAAAGATCTTAGATCTTATAAAGAAAAAGAGTAATTTAAGTTACTAATCTATATATAAAAAAGAAAGGCTTCTAACCTTCTAAAAATAAATGTCTAAGAAGAGGTATAGTAATTATTTAAAAAACAGAAGTTATTAAAAGACACTTAAGATCGAATTTAAGAAAAGAAGACTAAGATATATAAATTATATTAGAATCTAGTATTATACTTAAAACATAGTTATATAGACTAAATATACTACTTTATAGAATTATAATAAGAATTAAATAGTATAGCTAGAGATTATATAGCTACTCTTAGATAATTAACTAATAAAAAAGAAAGAGATAGTATAGTATTAATATTTAAAAAGAGATTAACTAAGTTAGAAGGAAGAGATTAGGCCTAATAAGTACTTTTTTAAGAGGTAATTATAAGAGGATATCTAGTAATATATAATTAATTAGACGTATACTAGACCTTAAGTAACATCGATTATATTTTAAAGATTAAGCTAGGAGAGTAGACGAAGATTCCTTAACTAAAGATAAAAAGCTAAGAAGAAAAAGGAAAAGTACTAAAAGCTAGTAAGAGAATACTAAATAAGAATACGTCTAAGGAGATACCTACCTCTTTATAACGTTAGGTATTAGGAAACTAAACTAAAAAGAAACTAGTATTCTTAAAAAAGAGAGTTATTAATATAAGGAGCTAGTCTATAGTTAATAGTCTACCTAGTAATAAAGAGCTAAGTATAACTCTTATACTATAACGCCTTAGTATTAAAGTATTTAATAATTTTAACCTAAACCTAAATCTAATATTAAACTCTATTATAATAGAGGCTTCTACTCTCTAGTTTAATACTAAGTTTTTTAATCTAAATAGTAAGATAGAACATAAGTAATAGATAGAAGAAGTTAAGATAATTAAAAAGACAAAGTAAGAAAAGGCTAATAAAAGTAAAATAGAATAATTAAAAGGAGTAAAAGATAGATAAGTAGAATTAGTACGTTATAAACGAGTATATATTTAAGGTTATAGGTTAATTTATAAGGGATTATAATATAAGGAAGACTTTAAAATATTTATAGGACTAATTATATTAGTAATATAGGTATAGGTAAAAGGACACCTGCCTAAAAAGGGAGAGAGATAGTTATTAGGGCAATAATCGCTTTAGCGCTTATCTAGCCTAATAATTCACTTTACCTATACTTAGATGTTCAAGGCCTTTCGTAGCTAGTCTCCTCTTTTATCTTCACCACATAATACAATACTTTGACCCCCATCTCCGGATACTAGGCCACTGCTATACATCACTCTCAAGGGTCCGATCACCTGACCCGCGGGTTCCTTCCGCGTTTTTGTAATCGCCTCAAAATCGACATACGTTACCAACCACCAAACCCTACGTGAAGATTATGAACAAATTCTCCAACCAAAAAACGTGCTCAGCGACAATTAATAGCAGAAATCAAACTTTGTAATCCAAAACGAACAAATTCCGCACTGAAAGAGTTTATGCAAGCCCACTCGTATGCAGGTCCCAAGCGGGGCAAATATGGGGCATAGCTGACAAAATCCGTGAGGTTATTACCATCTAAATCCAAAATATGCATCAAGATGTCAAAAATGAAGAAGAAATGGTTGGAGGTGGAAAGGTATATAGGAAGGGGATGAGGAGCCAAGGGGGGAAGCCCAAATCTTTCTTTCTTCATCAACTCCTGAATCAATAACTTTCTCAACCCAAATCCGGTCCCATTTCGCTCAGCAAGCTTCGCTTCAGTATAAAGAAAATGTCAATTACAATCAAGAATGTCATCGTCATTGGAGTGAGTTCTCTTCCCCTCGCACTTGTGCTACCCTTTTTCAAACTGGAGAAAACTAATCTCTTTCATAGGGAAATGGAACAATCGGAGCTCCCATCCTCAAAGCCTTGGAGAACTCACCGAAGTTCAACATCTCCGTCCTCGCTCGTCCGGAGTCCACAAACAAGTACTCGGCCAACATCAAAGTAGTAGTCTCCGACTACAGCGATGCCAGTCTCATTGCAGCCTTCAAAGGCCAAGATGCCGTAGTTTCCGTCTTGGGATTTCACGGCTTGAAAGACGAGCTCAAGATAATTGATGCCGCCGCCGCAGCTGGAGTAAAACGCTTTTTGCCCAGTCAATTCGGAAATAACTCGCAGAACGCGCCAACTGTCGAGTTACTTCCTATTTTCCAACTCAAGGTTCAAGCGATTGAGAAATTGAGAGGGTATGAAGCTGGCGGTATGAGCTGGACTGCTATTCCCACTGGTCCATCATGGGATCTTGTAAGTTGGAATTTGGTGTACCACTTGGCTGACGACCATCTCCCATATGAGAGATTCTCGACTAACTTTGTCAGGGTCTTCAAATGGGACTCATCGGCTTCAACATCAACGACCACACAGCCATGATCCTCGACAGCGGAAACCAAAGGGTCTCAAACTCAAGCGCTACCCAAATTGGGAATGCCGTCGTAGCTGTCCTCTCAAAGCCCGAGGCAACTGCAAACCAGTTCACCTACGTGGACTCCTTCACCGCAACTCAGAATGAGATCCTCGCCGAGTTGGAGAAAGCAACCGGAAAGAAATGGGATGTGACACACACTACCACGAAGGCTTCCATCGAGAAGGGAAATAAATTGTTCAAAGTTGGAGACTTCTCTGGGTTGGTTTTGTTGTTGAGGGCGGTTTGTCTTGGGGAGGACTTTGGGTGTGATTATTCTGCTTTCTCGGCGAATGAGAAATTGGGACTTTCTAGACAAAGTCTGGAGGAGAGTGTTGCTACTGAAGTTGCTAAGATGGCCGGGAAAGCGGAGGCAGCATAGAATGGTATTATATGGGTAATTCAGCTCGTGAAACGTGATGCTGGAGATTTATGATTATATTAGCTAGGTGGAAATAGGAGGAATTTAAACAAATGGACGGCTGATACAACCACCCTTTGATGTTGATGACTGCTGCATAGATCCCATCCTATTGTAAAACTATTATGGACATGCTTCATAGGTATTTAACTTGGAAAAATAGGTATAATTGCAGAATCATGGTAGCTCCGAGGGTCACTCCGCGTTTGTCAGGCTAACCATATTGAGCCATTCTGCCACTTCACACCGCCAAACCCAAAGCCAAATTTAAAGCGCCCCCCTTTTTTGCCAACCATCTGGCCACCAGCGGTATATTCTCAAGCGAATCGTGATTGACACTTTTAGTTACTGCTATTATTTATCCCACCACTCACAAAAACAACCAGCACAGCAGCACACCCTGCAGAAACAGCGAACATCTCCGCCCTCCTCGCATTCGTGAAAAGGGTTACGCAGGTTGCAAATTCAACCGTGTATACAACAATGAGAGGAAGCTTGACCTGCGGATTCGAGACGTAATAGAGATCATATATGGTACCGAAGAGGAGATCAAAAGCGATAAGGCTCTCACAGGATCATTCTACTCAGAAGCAACCGAGAAACCATTTCACGTTTTACCGTTTTTGACGTGTTCTACACAGGAAACACTGGAGGAGCTAAGCGTTTTTGAGAAATACAGTAAGAGCTTTATAAAGATAAAAAAGAATGAAAGTTGTTCGGAAGTTCGCACTATTCTGTGGTCCGACACAATTGACTATTTCTTCAACGGTGGTGTCAAAACACCACCGCCGCTTTCAAGTAGGCCCTATTCCACCATCCACATTCCGGAATAATATTGATTCTTGAAACTCCCGTAGACGAAGTGTCAGATATGAAGAGGGTCAAGAACATATTTTCTTCCAAGATGAATGGAAATTCAAACCTTGAAGATGACATACCTAGGTAAGCTAGCACATTTCAATTATCAAATTTCCAAATACACTCACTTATAGGTGGCTTACGTTTGACTACAGAACAACGACCTTCATTTGAGCAGCGGCTTAGGGAGCGTGATACACGTGAGAGCTATCGGCACGAGGTAGCAGACGCTACCATCAAGAGAATGCCCTCTGGGCCCGAGATGGACAGGAAAATATTGGAAGAACAAGCTAAAAGCAATGAGTACGAAGAAGATAAGCAACGTTTGCTTCAAGCTAGATCACAGTCAACTTGCGGAAACCTCTGTCTAGGTCAGGAAACAACAGAGGGCAACATATCACGGAAGTGTTTGAGCTTCCGACAATTGAAGGCGAAGAGGAAGACCTGTATAATGCATGAGCATACCTTTCTCAGATGGCGAAAGAAGTTTTTGTAAGTCTTTCTGTTTGTTTTGACGGCCCTTCTTCACAAAATAATTGAGGAGTTGATAGCGAGCTATTTGAAAACTCCTCTTCAACATACTGAACAGATCTATTAAACCCTTCTACCCTTCCTCTAAAACTTCCAGACCCGCTGAGTGCCCTTTACCCTGTTCGCTTAATAACAGCAACGAGCCCTCTCAATTTTGAAGTCTCCGCTCCGTCCCCCAAGCGCCTTACCCTTCATAACATCCAGCCACCGATCATCCCGAATGTAAGATTCTAGAGCATTTCCCCCATCCATTCCCCATTCCTTAACAATTATATCTGCTCTAACATGTTATGATGTGTCCACCTCCTTCTAGTCTTTCAGGTCAGTTGATTGGTTTGTTAAACATGGAAGTCCAACTACACACGAGGAACTAAAAATATTCTATTTAATTCCCGCTTTTGGAGTAATCGTAAACAATTCCATTACTCCATACATATTGCCAACACGCTCAACATTAAGATCTCCCCTCCCCTCCACACTCATCCTCATACCTAAACAGGAACAGCAATCTTCCTCCCAGTCAAAACCCGCTCACGATCCCCACACTCACGGTCCCCAGCTTTCTCATTATGCTCTCCCAACCTCAAAGCCCCAAATTTCTTCATGATCCACTCCCTACTAGTCAGAACCCTCTCATCCCTTTTCTTCTTCTCGTAAAACTTGCTCTCCAACCCCTCCATCCTAGTCCACCCCTCAGCACGCTGCAAATAAGCAAAACTATATCGTTCCCCCATCGCCCTCCCTGGCAAAGGTCCCACACGATGTAAACAAGAATGAAGATACCCATCGGTGAGTAGACTCATTCCATCACCGAGATTGACGATTATATGTCCTTCTTTTGGTTCGACCCATGCCCATTCTTTGCCACCACCTTCACCTCCGCCAGCGCCGCAAAACTCATTCACATCCCCCTCTCCATCTTCCAAGATCTGTAAACCGGGTTGTTTTGTAAAAAGAAATGTCAAAGAACCGAGATCAGTATGAGGTGTATGACTAGCGCCCCTCTCCTCCACGGGCTGCTTATGATACTTCAACAACCGAACAATATCAGGAGAGGGATACATCATCCGATGATGGTCTTCTAGCCCTCTTCCATGTGGTAATTCCAAGGAGGTACTCAGAGAAGACATGATGAGATGAGAAGCTTGACCGATGAACTGTGTGAAAGTCCGGAGGGAAGGGAGGTGTTCATCTATCACCGGTGGATGGGGAAAAGGTTCATTTGTCAGGTTGAGAATTGCGTCTTTTGGGTACTGTGAGTTTAATGGTTAAATAAGGATTTAAGGCGGGGGGATGGAGGATTCAGGAGGGGGTGGATGGGGACATACGACATAAGTTTCAAACCCATCTTTCCTCCCACCAATTCCTCCGAAGTTGCGACCCACGGGCTTATAACTGATATAATCATATTAGTCGAGTTGTAAAAGGCTGTGCAGTCAAGTGAGGTTTTACTCACCCATTGATCTTTATTTTCGACAACTTATCAACATCATATGGTAATTTTTCTTCCAGTGGGAGATCATATAACACTTTAGCGAGGTTATATATCGAACCGATGACTTTCGGGATTTCAAGATCATGATCTCGAAAATCAAGGTAGAAGAAACCATCGTTCTTTGCTGCTAAGAATAGAGATTCGTTTTCTTTTGGATCTCCATTTTGAAGACGTGAGAGATTGATGGTTCTGATGCGAGCAACCTTCAATCCAGGTGGAAGTGACACCACCCCAGAAGACAAATCGGTCGATGGCATGTTTGAGATGAGACGAGAGATGATTTTCTGGGGCAGAATTTTAATGATTTGAAATCCGATACCGTCTATTTGTGGAGAAAGAACACCATGGGGAATTGAGTCCCCACGTTCTCTCATATAAATCAATGGGGACTTCCAGTTTCCGATTCCATGCACACGAGATGTGATATCGAACTTGCCATGCATCTAGCAACTGGATATACACTTGTTCTACTATCTAGTGCATATTCTTCTGCTACACCCGACTTGAAAAAATATACAACCCGACGAGCGGAAGCGGACCGACAATCTCATAGCGGTACGTGATGTCCGGGTTGTGCAACATCTTCCTCGAGTCGAGATGTACGGGGTCGACAAGTTCATTATTTCAAAAGCCCCCTGCAGACACGAACAGTACTTTGATGAGATTGTGTATCGATTTCAAGATAGTGGTGACGATTGCGAGAAATAATCTTGAAGAATGAAGAACATGATTGTTTCATTTTTCCAGCCGCTTTCGTAAGACCCTGCTAAAAGCTTGTAAACATTGAAAACGCTAGGTATACATATACCGATGACCGAAAGTCCTACAAACGACCCGTAGCTACCGATCCCGTCTTGTAACATTCTGGTGATCATTCCACACCTTACACTGTGCACACTCCCGGCTCGCATCCGAGTGTACTACAAGTTGGAATATCTAAGATACACGTTACACTGGTACCACATAGGGTACATCTGCGAGACAAATACAACATACGTAGACTCAAATTCCAATTTTGTGAGGCTCCACACGGAGTCATGCATGATCAAGATTTCAACCCGTGTCAATCAATTCAGTGATCTCGTGCAACATATTGGAAGCGCGGGAGAATATAAGTGTCATCAAAGCTGATGTGCAACTAAGCATCCGGCGTTATACATGGACGATATTCCCAACGAAAATCAACGGCACAGGACGCAACTTTCCGGACGACGAAAGTCTGATTTCTCACATGATACCCTTGACTTTCCACATCCCGATGAATGAAAGGTCACAGATAAGCAGATGAACAACTGCTGGGAAGTTTTCAATTTCCACATCCCATCCGCTGTACTCCGGCTTTTCTTCGAAAATGAAACCTGCAAATCGAGTTCTGGTGACCAAGGAATCGCCCATCTTAGCGTTACACAAAGCAATTGGCGAGTCATCCCTCGAGTCTGTTGTCAATCTTGGACTAGGGGCTTTGTGAGAGATTTCTCGTTTCACTCTGCATATTATGCAAAGGTCATACTGACCGAGTTTTGCCAGTGGATACAACCCCCCAGATTTTGTACTAGACGCCCTGAAACAGGCCGTAGAGAGAATTGATGTCAACCAATACTCTCCTAGCAAGGTAATCAAGGCGCATCTGGTATAATTCAACTGAAAATGACCGTCTAGGGACGTCAACGATTGCGAAATGCTCTCGCAAAATCCCACTCCGGTTTGTTTGGACGAGAGCTCAACCCCGAGACCGAGATTTTAGTGACCACGGGTGCCAATGAAGGAAGCATAAGTACAGTGATGGCATACGTGGAGTCCGGTGACGAAGTCTTGGTGATGGAACCTTATTTCCCCCCGTAAGCCTATGCATATCTTGAAAGTTTCAATCTTAACTCACAAGCTAGTTTCTTGGAGAAAACCACCATGGCAGGTGGGGTGGTAAAATTTATCTCCTTGAAAGCCCCCGCGGAGAGTGATTCGCGTAATGTCTCCTCGGCAGACTGGATCCTGGATATGGAAGAGTTGGAGAACGTCGTCACTGTTAAGACTCGAATGTTGATCCTCGTGAGTTCTGTCCTTGATCTTGATCAAAACAATGGTTTCTGACGACTAAATATCAAGAACACACCCCACAACCCGACGGGAAAGATCTTCTCTCAATCGGAAATCAAGGAAATCGGGAATTTTTGCAAAGCCCACTCATTGATCCTGATGTGCGATGAGGTATATTCCCGTCTCGACCACCGAGTTGGGAATAACGACAGTGCTTTCGCTCACCCCGGGGTACTTTTCCCTGAGTTGACCATCACAGTTGGTTCTGCTGGAAAAGACTTTGCCGCGACTGGATGGAGAGTCGGCTTTTTGATCGGGTCACCAGAAATACTGGCGCCTGTTGCTAAAGCACATTTATGTCTATGCTTCTGTGCTCCAGGTCCCCCACAAGAAGCATTCGCTGTGGGATACGAGTTGGCAGAGCAACACGGGCATTGGAATGACCAGCGTGTAAGGATCCAAAGAAATTTGAAGAGCCTGAATGAGACGTGGCAAGAATTAGGGCTGCAGGTGTGTTGACTCAGAAGTAGACATCTAGTTCCACGTACTGTACTGATGTAAACTACAGTACGTAGAACCACAAGGCGGCTATACAGTGATGGTTAGCCTTTCGAAAGTTCAAATTCCCCACAGCGTTCGCTTCCCTAGTGATATATCCAAGGATGACCTCAACGCAAAACTCTGCTGGTTTTTGATCAACGAAAGTAAGCTCCCGTTTCCATCTTTGCCTGGGTTGGTGCTTGCACTGATATATATGGCGATATAGTTGGGGTTGTTGGTCTACCACCTACCTTCTTTTATACAGCGGGGCATTCTGATTTGAATCGCAACTGGTTTAGATTCGCGGTAAACAGAGACGACAAGACAATGAGGCTGGCTAAGGAAAGGCTACTGGGGCTGAAAAAGTATATTGTTGGCTAGGTTTGAGCTTGTGTTCAAGCTTACCTAGGTTGTGGTAAGTAGAATAGAAAATAGGAGAAAAGGATGTTCAAGTAAAGTAAAGAAATTTTCAACCATTAGGCTGCACTGCGCGTCCAGAATTGAGTGATATGCGCGCACTTCCCGCAATTCATTTTCAACGACAAGATTAGTATATATAGAGAGGGGGACTCTACAGAGTCGTGCTTGCTCTCCGTCGTGGTTAAAGTGGGTTAACCAGGTTAAGTCGAGGTCTCGGTAGTAAGAGAGAAGGAGCTAACTCTTAATACCTTAATCGAGTATAAATAGGTTACTTCTTTACTCTTTTTCTCAATTTAACCTTATATATTAACCTAGAGAGAGTAGCTGTTTTAAGACTACTAACACTGACCTCTTTTATTCTATAAACCTAGTGTATTTATACTTCTATAGCGATTATTTATTCTGAAGAATTAGTTTATTTAATTAATTTCTATCTTTAAAAGACCTTCTCTTTTCTCTTAACTTAAGACGGTTTATTAGTATTTCTAGTCTAGAACTAGGCTATAAAAGTAGAAGAGACGAATAATTAATAAATTATATACTTATAATAAGTAGAGAGACTCTATTAAAGTAATATATCTGCTCTATTTAGAGTATTCTATACTATAGAGAATATAGTCTATTTAAAACTCTAGTTATAGTATTATAAGAAAGCTTTAAATAGCTAAATAGTTTTAAAAAGTAAAATTATTCTACTAGAGTTTAATCTATTCTAGCTTATTATATAACAGCTTCTAATACTAAGATAATTTACTTATCTTTATAGTAGATAAAAAAGTGTAATATTTATATACTATTTTATAGTTACTTTTTTATAAGAACTCTTTTATATTATACTTTATATAATAGCCCGCTATTCTAAATTACTAGTATTTATAAAACTATTAATACCTTTATACTAAGATTATAAACTACTAATACTTATATAACTAAAGATACTAAAAGTATTAATATTTAATATTTATATATAAAAAGAATTAAGGTTTAGATATTATATATTTAGCTTTTCAGCTCTTATTATTTAGTATTAGCTATATTAAGTAGAACTTAGTTATTATTATTATTAGACTTTAATCTCTTCGATAGTCGTATATATTTCGTATTATTATAGTTTAGTATAAAAAGCTTATATATATTAGTACTAAAGTGTTATTCTTAGAGCTAGTATCTTATATATATATACTCTCTATTTATATAAATAACTTAAAACTTTCTCTTTTAATTATTCTACTTTTAACTAGTCTATTATTTTCTCTATTTAAGAATATTCTGCTTTTATATAAATAACTATTTATAAATCTCTTAATCTACTTACTAGTCTAGTATAACTACTAGATCTCTTTCTTAAACTAGATTACTTTTATAATATACTCTTTTTAAAAAGAATAATAAAATAAGAACTAATAAAATAGATAATAGAAAGAAATAATATAAGAAATTTGAAAAATACTCTTATAATTCTCTCTCTAGTTTAATTAGTAGCGCTCTCTTTTAATTATACTTTTTAAAGATCTTCTTTATTTTAATTTTAGAATAAGAATTGATATTATAAAAGAAAGTACTTTAATATAAAGTCTACTTCTATTTCTTAGTTTAAGTTATATAAGAGTATAATAAAAATAATTAATAAGTAGTTTAAGCTAAAACTAAGTATAATTAAGCTTATTTTAAATAAGCTTAAGTTAGTATAAGTCTTTCTAATTTTATCTCTAAATAGTATAAAAAGAGTCTAAAGTTAGATCTAAATAACTTATAAAGATAAAAGTTTAAGTTTAACTAGTTCTATTTTTAGATTATAGAAGTTTAATAAAAGCCTAGTCGTAGACTCTAGTTCTAGTAATATCTTCTTTTTACTTAAATTAATAATACTAATAAAGATAATTAGAATTATATACTTCTAGCTAATAGTAGTCTCTCTTTTTAATAGCTTTATATAAGCTACTATAATATATTATAAAAAAAATTTAAATATTAGAGATATTATAAGTATATCTAGTAACTCTAGTAGACTATTTATAATAGAGATAATAGATATTATACTTAGTATACTAGAAGTAAATACGTATTATATATATATATTAGTATATATAAGCGTTATTATATAAGATATATTTCTATTTATTACGTCTATTATACTTATATATATATATATATATAGAAAGCTTTCTAGTAAGTAATCTTTTACTAAATCGCTTAATCTATTACTTACTTTTTTAATTTATTATAGTTTTTATAAGTATATAGTATATAAAGAACTAAAAGACTTCTTATATAATTATAAAACTCTAGAACTTAGAAAGCGACGTAGTCTTAGTCTCTTAGTACTAAGCTTATAATATATAATAGATAGTATAAATCACTTAGTATATACTTTATAGCTACTAGTATATTATAAAACTCTTTTATATACTAGATATACTATTAGTATACTTAATATACCTAGTATATCTAGTATACTTAAGCTTTAAGTATACTATTATAATACTAGTTATAATAGAGATCGTAGCTAGTATACTTTATACTAGCTATTCTAAGTATACTAGCTATACTAGCTATACTAGTAATTTAAGTTTATATTATTGTTTTAAATATATCTATCTATATATCTAACTCTACTTATCTCTACTTATCTATCTTTCTATCTATCTCTATCTACTCTTTTCTACCTCTATCTATCTATTTATCTGTCTATCTATATACCTTATTTATATACTCTACTTATATAAGAGGTATTCTAGAAAGTAAACTTTAGCTTAATCGCTTAATTTTATTACTCGCTTTTTTAATCTATTAATATTTCATAGAGCTAGATAGTATATAAATAGATAGAAAGCTAGTTATATAGTTATATATATCTAAGAGTCGAGTAGTAGATTAGCCTTAGCGCTCTTAATACCGCGGTTAGATAGCGAGTTAGTCTTAGTAGACTTAGCGCTAAAGCTAAATAAGTAGGTACTTTAGCGCTAGCTTACTTAGTATACTTAGTATACTTTATATAGTTAGTATAGCTAGTATAGCTAGTATATCTACTATAGTATACTTAGTATACTTAGTATAGCTAGTATAAAGCTATTCTACTAGTATATAAAAGTTTTTTATAATATATACTCTATATATCTAGTATAACTAGTATAAGACTATTCTACTAGTATTTAAAAGCTTTTTATAATATAGATCTTAGATATAATCTTATAAGCTCTAATAAGTTACTTAATAAGAGTACGATTATTTAGTATAGAAGACGTATAAAAGTGAGGTATATATACTATCTCTCTCTCTAAATAAAATGTAAACGCACGGCCGCTATACTATACTAAATGTCTATACACTCTATATTTTATTTAGAGAGAGAGATAGTAAGTGCGGCTAGCGAACGAATCTATTCCTATTTTAGCTAGCCTCGACCTACTTCTCTAAGAGGCGCTTAATTATCAAGCTCTACTATAGCGCCTTTCTATCTTTCTATCGTCTTAACACTAATATAACATATACTAGCTTACGTAAGAGCTATCTTTTATAATATATAGATCTTTTAGCGAAAAAACGTTATTAATAAAAGGAAATAATATATTCCGATTAGTACTAAAGAGTAAAGGAAGGTTAAAAAGAAGACCCTGGCAGTAGGCGACGTCACGTGGTAGAGCCTCAAGTCTATCTATTATAAAGTAGATAGAGTAGTAGAAGTGTAAGCGGTTAAATACTAGCGTAGGCCGGCTAGACTTTAGTCTAGGTCGGACGGAATCTAGTACTAATTAGGCATAGTGTGAGCGTAGAGGCGTTGTTATATACGCCTTACTTTTATACGTCTTCTATACTAAATAATCGTACTCTTTAATAAAGTATATTAAAATAAGCTAGTTTATATATAATAAATAATTTATTATTATTTTTAAAATTATTTTATAGAATTTATAGCTATTTGATAATATAGTTATAAATAAGATAAAAAGTATAATAGTTTATATCTAAAGAAGTGCTTAGTCGACTAATCTTTTTATAATATATAATTATATAATCTAAATATATAATCGAATTAAATAGTCTTTTGAAAAAATTACTCTATTTATAAACTTAGACTTTTCTTTTTAGTTAATTCTTTCTAGAATATAGACTCTATTTAAGTTATCTATTATTCTGTTTATATTTAGTTTATAATAAAAAGATTTAATTAGAGACTAAAGCTACTACTAATAAGAAAGTAGTTTAGGAGAGAGATAGACTATAAGAAACTATACTAAGTAGAGTATATAGATAATATAATAAGTTAATCTTAGTTTATAAAAATAAGAGTTAGTATAAGTTTAGTCTATTAAATATCTTTCTAATATAGTAATTATAACTATAATACTAGAGAAGTTTTAAAATATACTTTAGAATAAGCTATATAAATATAGCTAGCGTATCTAGACTCTTAAAATATATTAGTATAATATTATTATAATTATTATTATAATTACTATATAAGCTATTTACTAAGCTCTAAGATTAAGTAGTACTTCTTCTAGTCTTATTTAATAAAGTCTTATAGCTTATATTCTAATATATTTAAGTTTATTCTTAAGTATATAATACTCTTTCTTAGATTCTATTACTATCTATTTAAAGCTTATTTCTCTAACTTAGTAATATAAAAGATAGTCGGTTAGAGTACTTAACTCTTAAAATATATAATAGTAATATAATTTCTATATATCTTAAGCGCTCTCTTAGAACTACTAAAGTAGTATACTTTAACTACTTCTTTCTTATTCTCTCTTATTCTTACTATCTTTCTATTTTCATCTCTATTCTTCTTTGAAAGTTCTAGAATAAGTTTATACTCTTAGAGCTTTTCGAATCTAACTAGCTAAGTAGTAATTCTTAGTACTATTTTCCTATCTACTAGCGTCTCTCTTAGTTATCTAAAGTTCTTAATCTACTTCTTAAGAGCTTCTATAAGCGCTTCTCTCTCTTATAGTATAATATAGTAAAAATAACATAAGATAACCTACTTTCTCTCTTCTATTTATATATATATACTATAGTTTAAGTTAGTTGAAAACTCTTTTTAAGAAGATCATAGTATTAAGCTCTATTATCTCTATTTATAATTATATAAGTAGTAAGCTCTTTGTTTTAGTAAGTCTCTTATAAACTCTGCTTAGCTCTTAATTATTAAAGTCTACTTTATCTATACTTTAGTATATAATATCAGGTTTTTCTTTTATATTTACTGTCTTTAGACTTTTAAATACTCTTTCTATTCTTTAAACCTAGTATTATACTTAAAACCACTTCTCTCTATTTTCTACTTCTCTTTTTACTTCTATCTTACTCTCTAAAAGTATAATATTACCTTTTCTAGTTTTAATAGTCTTTCTCTTTCTCTTCTTAACTATATAACTATACTCTTATAAGTACTCTAGATTAGCTATCTTAGCTTAGAGAGTAAAACTTCTTTTTAAATATAGCTACTCTTAGATTATAGTATAAGTTAATTAAGACAGAGTTAGCTCTCTTCTAAACTTCTTACTACTAGTAGAGTAGCTTTATACGTCTCTTTTACTATTTATAAATACTTTAACTACTATATAAAGAAGCTTTTTACTATTCCTTTTATACTCTCTCTTTTTAGTATAGTATAGTACTAATACTTTATATCTAATAGTACTTCTTACTATTACTATATATATTTATTATACTTATTAGTAGTTTACTCTCTATATCTTACTAGTAAGTCTTAGAAGTATAAAAGTTTAGATTATAAGCTTTCTTTTTATTCTTTCCTAGTATACTTTCTAGTTAAGCTTTCTACTAAGCTCTAATATTAAGAACCTTATCTACTTAAGTAGTATAAGCTTATATCTCTAAACCTAGCTATCTCTTTCTATAAAACTCTTATTCTTATAAAGTATATAAGTACTATCTTTTCTAAGCTAAAAGCTATTTCTACTTATTTATCTACTTATTATATACTTTTAAGACTACTTCTAGTATTCTATAGTTTACTTCTATACTTTTTAATATTATAAGTAAGTTTATATTATTTATAAATTCTACTATTATAAGTTTATTAACCTTTACTAATTTATTATATAGTATTAAGATAAATAGACTAAAGACTATTAAAATAGTACTAACTCTTATAATACTTCTTAATCTAAGTCTCTCTTATTTATAAACCTTTTATTAAAGAATAATATAGCTTTATCTTATTAAAGAAGAATTCTTATCTAGGTTATAACTTATTATACTCTCTCTTTCTCTCTTAAAAAATAAAGTAGCTATATATAGTCTACTTAGTTAAACGCCTCTAATATATCTAATTAAGCTAGATAGATATATAGCTCTTATTCTTCTAAGTTATATATATCTTTTTTAGTACTATATTATATATAAGTTCTATATTCTAGTACTTTTAGTTATTTATCTATATTTCTAGAAGTATCTTTCTATTCTTTATAAGTTATATAATTCTCTATACTATTATATTCTTTAAGATCTTATTTATAGTTAAAAGTCGTATTACTAGCTATTTAGTATTTATATTACTCTATTTCTTTATTATGTTATCTAGCTTTCTTAGTACTACTACTTTAATCTAGTAGAAGTATAATAAAAAGTATTATAAGTAAAAACTTACTTTTATAATTATAATAAATACTTTTTGAAATAACTTATTATATACTTTTAGAAAGCAATTTACTAGTATATTAAACTCGAGTATCTTTTATAATAGTAATTATATTACTCTTTTAATATACTTCTTAGTTATATACTAACTTATTTAGTACTTTTAAAAGAAGCTTCTAAAGTTCTAGTTTCTATTTAAACTTAAATAGTTAGCTATTAACTCTAAGAAGAACTTCTTTATAAGAATATAAGTCTTATTCTTATATTTTTACTACTAGTTCTATTAATTAAAGTAGATATTAGTATTACTAGTACTTTAAGCTTTATATATTATTTTAAATATATTTATTTCTTAAGTATTTATAGCTTTATATTATCTTTTACTACTTCTATATATATCTTTCTCTAGCTCTTTATTATTAAACTCTTACTTATAGTTTAGAGTTCTTGAAAAATAATATCTTTATCTAACTAGTTTCTAGAACTCTTTATATAAAGTTCTCTCTAAGTCTTTTTATATGTTTTTACTTTATTTAATACTTCTTTAACTTTTATATTCTATTATAGTTATACTCTTTCTTTATCTAGTTTCTAAAGTTATATTATAGCTTAAGCTATTTACTAGAGTTCTTTTATAAGTCTCTTAATAAAACTTCTAAGTTCTTAAGTATTCTTAATAACTAGATTTTTAAGATATAAGACTTTTATCTTAAATAGTACTTTATCTATTAGTCTCTAGCTAGAACTAAGTATCTTAATATCTCTCTCTTCTCTTCTACTATTATTATTAAGAGTTAAGTTATATAGTCTAAGTCTAGTAGATCTAGTAGTCTATACTAAGTTATTATATTCTTAGTTAAGAAAACTAAGTTAATTATAGAGTTATAAGATCTCTCTCTTCTTTAAATAATCTTATTATAAAGTATATCTCTTTTTAGTATCGATTATAATATATATTTAAAAGTAAAGTCTATATTCTAGAGAGAGTAGTAGATATTTAAGTTCTCTATTATAAACACTCTCTCTCTCTTAAGTTATTCTTATACTCGACGTGATTTAGTAGAACGCGGTTCTAATCTTATATTTCTAGCTCTAATATAACTAAATATTTAAATTATTATCTTATTCTTTAAACTATACTAAAGTGTATAATAATATAGAAATTTAATAATAATTTACTTATAATCGTATATTTAAAAAGCTCTACTAAAAAAATAGTTATTTTAGTATAAGTTAGTATATCTATAATATAACTATATAAGCTAAGCTTTCTCTATCTGCTTCTACTACCTCTACTATTACTTTTATACTCTTTTATTCTTTTTTTACTTAATATACCTTCTCTAGAATAGTATAAGACTAATACTACTCCTAGTACTAAAAAGTCTACTAAAAGAGTCTTAAAAGCTACTAAAGAAAGTCTCTTAAAAAGAAGGCCTCTTAAGTATATAGCGCGTCTGTCTTATATACGTTAAACTAAGAGCTAGTATAAGTAGTATAATATATATATTTATAGTAGTAATTAGCTATATTAGAAAGAATTCTATAAGATAGAAATTATTAAGTATATAAGAGAGCGAGAGAGAATAAATAAAGAGGTAGAAAGAGACTTAAATAGCTTTAATTTAGATTTTAATATCTTAGTATTTCTAAGTAGTTTAGTAATATTATAGTTCGAAGGTATCTATATTTTAGTCTTAAACTACTCTAAATAAGAGTAGTTTTAAACTAGACTACTAAACGCGTCTATATATAGAGTATAAGAATAGCTAAAGAGATAGTTATACTTATTATAGTATTTTCTTTATTAGTATTCTCTTTACTTATAAGTTATATACTAAGTAGATTATTATCTTATTTACTTCTTCTTCTATTATTACACTTACTTAGTTTTTATTTATAGTATATATCTAGCTTATTTTAAATTATTTTTTATTTATAAAAAGTATATATCTTAAACTTAATAAGTAGTTAAAAGAGTCTCTTATACTATTCTATACTAGTTCTTAAATTACTAGAATATTATATTCTTTCTTATAATTTAGAGCTATGTCTAGTATCTTTAGTCTTTTCTTTATATTCTAGTATAGTATAATTAGACTTATTACTATTCTATAAAGCTTTAGCTTACTTCTATTTCGTTATTATTAACTAATAGCTCTCTTATTATACTAAGAGAGCTTCTTAGTCTCTTAAAGAGCTAGATAAGATTACCTCTCTTATTTTACTATATTTATTAGTCTTCTAAGTATATAGCTCTATTTAAGCTTCTTTAGAAATTCTATATACTCTCTTTATAACTAAAAGTAAATAAGTATAGTATTACTCTCTTCTCTTATTTTAAATCTTTTTATAAGCTTATAAATAAGTTTAGATAATCTAGATACCTTTCTATTTATTACTTATAATACTACTCTTCTATTAGATATTTAGTTATAAATAATAAGTATTCTTCTTTTTAGTTCTTATACTCTACTAAGTATTCTTTTAGATTCTTCTTACTTAGATCTTCTTTCTTCTCTTCTTTATATTTCTTATATATATACTAAGTATATTTTTTATTTTATTTAAAAAAGTAGGTTATATAACTCTATTTTTAGTACTTAAAGTACTTTATAGTAACTACTTCTATTATATATCTCTTATATAAAAAGTATAAAGCTTTCTATAATATCTCTCTTAAGTAGAGCTTTCTTATCTCTTTAATTATTACTATATCTAGAATATAGTTCTAGAGAGCTAGCTTATCTTATTTCTAAAACTCTTTATCTCTACTTTTTTATTATATAATCTTTAGTACTTTTATATTAGAGACTTATAATATACTCTATATTATACTTATTATTTCTTTCTTAAGTATATTTACTAAGACTCTCTTTATAAATACTATAAGTATTCTTATAACTACTACTATCTCTTATTAAAATATCTTCTTTATCTAGCTATTATCCTATATATATACTATCTATTTTTCTTTCTTAAACTATATAATAATAGTACTACTTAAGAACTTCTTTATTATAATTACCTCTGTTCTATATCTATTTATATTTATAGCTTTTAGTACTTTGTTTAGTAATATATTTATTATAGAAAACTTTTAGATACTAGAGATACTATTAGTATACTTATTATACTTAATATATCTAGTATATTTAAGCGTTACTTATTCTCTTTACTACTACTATACTTTATAATACTTTATAGTATATATTAATAGTTATTTCTTCCTTTATAGTCTATTAGAGATATAGTCTAATATACTAGTTTTTACTAATATATTATTAGATATTAGGTCTAATATTCTATTTTATTATCTATATATAGTACTATTTATCTACTAAGGCTAAACGTAGTAGCTTATTAGACTATTATAATATTATCTCTATTCTCTCTTAGAAAGCTAGATATATTACTATATATTAACTTAAATATTATTATTATTATTATTCTTACGCTACGTAGGCTATAGGTCGAGCTCTAGAAGTAAGTAGTATATCTTCTAGTCTAGTTTATAGAGCTTTATAGCTTTATTCTTTATTATACTTAAGTCTTTCTTTAAGTATCTAATACTTCTTTTATTACTTTCTTTTACTATCTATTTAAAGCTTATCTCTCTAACTTAGTAATAAAGAAGATAGTAAGTTAATTAAAATACTTAACTACTAAAGCGTATATTAGTAGTATAAAAGTATAAATAAGTATACTTACTACTCTATATAATAGCCTATTACCTAAGCTATTCTAGATAGCTAGGAGTACCTGCTATATCTATATTTAGCTTTTAGCTGTTATTATTTTATATTATCTAATTTAGAAAGGTTACGTACGTCTAGACTCTTAGACGTACTTCGTAGGGTTTAGGCTTTTATATTAGCCGACGTATATCGTTGTTTAGTATCGGACTCTTTTATACTATCTGAACCTCTTATATATAGCTGCCTACTCCTAGAGTTAGAAAAGGCTAGTTTAGCCTTTTCTTCTATATTAGAGCCTAGTATCTATATACGTTATTCTACTAAACACACTTCTATATATCTCTTCTATAGTTGTATATATTTCGTACTATTATACTCTAGCGCTTTTAAATCGCTCTTAAAATTATTAAAGCTAAGGTCTTACTCTTTAATAAGCCTTAGTAGCCTCTTCCTTATTCTCTCTTTTCTCTACCTCTTCCTTACTCTCTCTCTTCTCCTTCTCTAAAAGCTCTAAAGTAAGTCTATATTCCTAGAGTCTTCCTAGCCGAAGTAGTTAAGTAGTTATTCTAAGTACTAGCTTTCTATCTACTAGTATCTCTCTTAGCTCTTAAAGGTTACTAATTTACTTCTTAAAAGCTCTTACTAGCGTGTCTCTTTCTTATAAGATATCTTAGTAGAATAGTATAAAGTATTCTATAGTCTCTCTATCTCTTATATATATATACTATAGTAATAGCTAGTTTAGTACTCTTTTTAAGAAGAGGAAGGTATTAAGCTCTATTACTCTTATTTATACTTAAATAAGTAGTAAGCCTCTTATAAACCTTTTATAGCTTCTAGCTATCTAGGTCTACTTTATCTAATATCTCTATCTACTATATTAGGTTCTTTTCTTAAGCTCTTCTCTTTTACTCTTTAAGACGCTCTTTCTACTCTATAAGCGTCGTATTATACTTAAAGCCTCCTCTTCTCTACTTCTCCTCTTACTCCTATTTTACTTTTTATAAGTATAGTATTACTTTCCTAGCTTTTAATAGTTGTTCTTTTCTCTTCTTTAGCTATATAGTTATATACTTATAAGCGTTTTAGATTAGCTTCTCTAGTTTAGACGTTTAGAACTTCCTTTTAAAAGTAGCTACTTTAAGATTAAGATATAAGTTAACTAAGGCGTATAGTACTAGGAGATAAGTCTAAGCCATTTGCTCTTTTTATATAAAAACTTAGCGATAACACTTAAGAATATAAAATAGAAGAAAGAATAGAGTTCTAATTTCCTTTATAGAATCTCTTAAACGTAGTATTTCTTTTTATTCTATGTCTTTGAATTTAGCTAAACTATAAAGACTATATAAAAAATTAGCTATAAAGTATAATACTTTTTTTTTTAAAAAAAAGTAGTAATTTATACTAAAAAAGACTAAAATCTAGTCCTAAAATTACTTTTTCTAGAAAAACTCGATAACTAATAATAAAGAACTTCTCTACTATAAGATATATAGTTATAAATAGCTTAAGAAGGTAGTTAGCTATAAGTATATAAGAGAGGTTAACGTTTTAGCAAGTCTATATAAAGTTATAAGTGATTAAAAAGTAGGTAAAAGAGTAATTTTTAGTAGAGTTTACTAAAATAGCTTAGACTTTCCGACTAGTACTATAGTTAGCTTTAACCTCTAAACTCTAGATAAAAGTTGCCTTATATACTCTTATTACTACTTATAAGCACTTTAATTACTATATAAAAAAGCTTCTTATAATCTCCTTTACGTTCTCTCTCTTAGGTATAGTATAATACTAGGCTAAGGCTTTATAAGCTATTATACTTCTTATTACTACTATATATATTTACCTTACTTAGTAGTAGTCTACTCTTTACGTCTCTTTAGTAAGCCTTATAAGCGTATAAGTCTTTATAGTTAGCTTCTTCTATACTCGTTCCTAGTATATCTTCTAGTTTAGTTTCTTATTAAGTTCTACTCTAAGGAACCTTATATACTCTACTAGTATAAGCCTTATATTCATAAACTAGGCTATCTCTTTTTATAGAGCCTATGTTCTTATAAAGTATATAAGTACTACCTTTTCTAGGTTAAAGGTTATCTTTTACTTATTTATCTACTTATTATATACTTTCTAAGCTACTTCGAGTATTCTATAGTATATTTCTATATTCTTTAATATTATAAGTAGGTTTATATTATCTATAAAGCCTACTATAATAAGCTTATTAATCCTTACTAAGTTATTATATAGTATTAAGGTAAAGAGGATAAATAGTATTAAGAATAGTATTAAGTCTTATAGTACTTCTTAACCTAGGTCTTTCTTATCTATATATTATCTATTAAAGAATAGCGTAGCTTTCTATTTTAAGAGAAAGCTTCTTATTTATATTACTACTTATTCTAGTACTCTTTTTATTCTTAGAGTATAGAGTAGTAATATATAGTCTACTCTATTAAACGCTTCTACTATATTTAGCTAGGCTAAGGATATATAGCTTTTATTCTCCTATACTATATATACTCTCTCTATTACTATTCTAATCGCTAGTTCTATATTCTAGTATTTTCAGTTATTTATCTATATCTCTAGAAGTATTATTACTTCCGCTATAAGCTATATAAGCCTCTATATTATAACCTTTTCTAGGATCTTTCTAATAGTTAAGAGTAGTACTATTAGCTTATAGGCTCTTACTTTACTCTATTCCTCTATTATCTTACCTAGTTTCTTCTAAACTACTACCTTTATATAATAGAACTAAGATAGAAAGTATTATAAGTAGAAGCTTACTTTTACTATTACTATAAGTACTTCTTTAAGTAGCTTATTATATATCTTAAAGAAGCTATTTATAAGTATATTAAAACTAGGTGCTTTCTATAGTACTAACTTTATAGCTATCTTAATATACTTCTTAGTTATATATTAGCTTACTTAGTATTTCTATAAGAAGCTCTTAGAGCTCTATTCCTTATTAGAAATACTTAAGTAGTCTATTATAGACTCTAAGAAGAACTTCTCTATTAAGATATAGGCTTTATCTTTATAAGTCTCTCTTCTAGTTCTATTAAGTAAAGTAAGAGTTAGTAGTACTAGAGCTTTAGGTTTTATATATCTTTTTAAGTAAGCCTACTTCTTAAGCGTCTAAAGCTTCCTATTATCTTTTACTACCTCTATAAGCGCCTCTCTCTAGCTTCTTATTTTTACTTTCTTACTAGTAGTTTATAGCTCTTAGAGAGCGTTATTAAGCTATTACTTAGAGCTCTCTATATAAAGCTCTCTTTATACTCTCTTATACTATCTTACTTTATCTAATACTTTTTTATCTTCCTTACTCTACTATAGTTATACTCTTTCTCTACTTAGCTTCTAAAGTAGTATTAAAGCCTAGACTATTTATTAGAGTTCCTCTATAAGTTTTTTTATAGCTTCTTTAAGTTCTTATATATTCTAGATTATTAGTACTTCTAAGTAAAAGACCTCTATCTTTACTAGAGTCTTATCTATTAGCTTCTAACTAAAGCTAGGTATCTAAAGCTTCTCTTCTACTAATCTAGCTACTATTATTAGTAGTTAGATAGTATAGTCTAAGCCTAGTAAGTCTAAAGAACCTTACTAGGTTACTACGTTTCTTATTAAGAAGGCTAGGTTAACTATAGAGTTTTAAGAACCTGCTCTTCTTTAGATAACCTTACTATATAGTATCTCTCTCTTTAGTAACTACTATACTATAAGCTTAAGAGTAAGGTTAGCGTTTTAGTTATATCTCTTATATATATTCTAAAGAAGATAGTATATATTAAGGTTATTTATTATAAGCGCTCTCTATAGCCTTATATAATAGAGTATATCTTTAATTAGTATCTACTCTATTTATAGGTTATATATAGAGTAAATTATTATCTTATTCCTTCCTTCTCCTATTATTATACTTACTTAGTTCTTATTAGTAGTATATATTTAGCTTATTTTTAAGTACCTCTTATATATAAAGAGTACTACTACTCTATCTAATTATATTATATTATATCTTAAGTTTAATAAGTAGCTTAAAGAGTCTCTTATACTATTCTATACTAGCTCTTAGATTACTAGTATATTATCTTCTTCTTTATAGTTTAGAGCTATATTAAGTACTTCTAGTATCTTCTTTATATTCTAGTATAATATTATTATACTTATTACTATTTTATAATAGTTTAGCTTACTTCTATTTTATTAGCTAGCTCTCTTACTCTACTTAGAGAGCTCTTTAGTCTTTTAAGAAACTAGGTAAGATCGCTCTTATTTATAAGTCCTACTTTACTTATATCTATTAGCCTCTCTAGTATAGATCCTTATCTTAGTCTCTTTTTTAAGCTCTATATACCTTCTTTTAAGTTAAAAGTAAATAGGTATAGTAGCGCTACCTCTACTTTAAGTAAGGCTCTTTATAAGCTTATAAATATAGTAGGTCTATCTAGATACCTCTATTTTACTTACCTATAGTACTATTCTCTTATTAGGTATTTAGAAGTAAATACTTAATATCCTTTACTATAGTTCTTATACTTTACTAGGTACTCTTTTAGGTTCTTCTTACTAAGGTATTCCTCTTCCTCTCCTTTATATCTCTTATAAGCGTACTAGGTATATCTCTTAACCTATTTATAGAAGTATACTAAGTAGCTCTATACTTAGTATTTATAATACCTCTTTACTATAACCTCTACTATATATCTTTTATATATAAAGTACTATACCTTTTATAATAGACCTCTTAAGTAGAGTTATCTTACTTCTTTAATTATTACTACTTTTAGAATATAATTCTAGAGAGCTAGCTCTTCTTATTCTTAGTACTTCTTTTACTTATTCTCTTAGTATATAATCTTTAGTATTCTTATACTAGAAGCTTATAATATACTCTATATAGCTCTTATTATTCCCTTTTTAAGTATATTTACTAGAACCCTTTTTATAAGTACTATAAGTATTCTTACTACTACTACTACTTCTTATCTAAATACTTTCTTTACTTAGCTATTATCTTATATATATACTACTTATTTCTCTTCTTTAAACTATATAATAATATTCTTATTCTAGAGCTTTCTAGCTACTATTACTCCTATCTTATATTCTTCTATATTTATAGCTCTAATTACTTCTTTTAGTAATAGCTTATCTTTCCTCTTATCTATTCTTATCGCTCTAACTATAATCTCTCTTATATACTTACTTAATACTATATATTCCCTTTATAGTATAGTTCCTACCCCTTTCTATAGTCCTCTAGCTCTAGCTCTCTCTACCTATATTAAGCTATATTCCTTTATTCCTTTTATCTTCTTAACTATAATAGTAAGCTCTTTTTATAAGATTCTATATATAATTGTTTTATTCTCTTCGCTTCTTACTCTTCTATACTTAAGCACCTTTTCTACTACTTTAATAATAGCTTTAATACCTCTTTCCTCTATTACTAAGTTAAGTATTATTTATATTAGGCCTTTCTCTATTACGTCTATATACTCTAATACTCTCTTCTAACTTCTCTTACTTTACTCTTTCTTATTTACTACTCTACTATCGTTAGTTGTTAGCGCTTTAAGAGAGAGGATAGAGGCTTTTTATAAGCCTTCTTTCTCCTTTCTACTACTACTATGCTTACTTAATATAATTATAGAGTATTTTAATCTCTTTCTAGACTATCTAATAGTTATTTAACTATATTTTAAGGCTTTTAGAGTTGCTTTATTAATTCTGAAAAAGTTTTAACTTAAATATTACTTTAAGTATTAGTAGAGATACTAATTTAATAGTTATTAATAAGAATAGTTAATATTTTATAATTAAAAAATATTAAATAACTTTTATACTTTTAACTATATAAGTTATAGTAGTTAAGTAATATACTTCTCTTAGTAAGTCTATTTTATCTACTACTACTTTATAGAATAGATTTGATAGCTATTAAGTAGCTAGTCTTTTTATAACTTACTTAGATTAGTATAAAGTAGCTAGTTTTTTAATTCTCTCTTTAACTTACTAGACTTATCTTTATTAGATAAATTATTAGAGAAGTTCTTAGTTAGTTAGACTTTTATTTATATCTTAGTTAGATAAGAATTACTATTTAGTCTTAGGTCTTTAAATAGTATCTATATTAAGTCTCTTAGATTTTTTATCTTTAGATATAGAATAAGTTTATACTTTAATACTTTAATAAATTTAAGCTTAATAATATATTTAGTTAACTTACTAATATTCTTATTCTTAATTATAACTTATAACGTTTAAATATCTAGTTTTATATCTACTATATATAGCTATAGAAGGCTAAAAAGAAGGTATAGGTCTTAAGTCTAGCTTCTTAAAGTATTAGTTAGTTAGATAAAAGCTAAGATAGCTCTTTATATTCTATATACGTCTATCTTAAAAAAGATATAGTATATAAGTAGTTTATATCTACTAACTAAGTACTTTATTAATAGCTCTCTAAAGCCTTATAATTTTAGTAAGATTAGAGTATAGTCTATTATTATAACTAGACTTAATAAATTTATATTTATCTTAGATTCTTAGTCTATATAGAGTACTAATTTTAGTATAATAATATTACTAGCCTTCTTATCTTTTATTTCTTTTAATACTATTAGTACTTAGAATACCTTCTAGTTAGCTTATAGAAATAGAGTTACTTCTACTAGTAGTAACTAAATATCTTTATTAATTTATTTCTTAATTTAATTTATAGCTAACTTAAAGTTCTTAAGTTTAGTATTTCCTAATTTAGAGAAAGACTTCTATTATATTTACTATATATTTCTTAAGATTATTTAGTCTCTAGGCGTTAGTAGTACTTAATTCTATAAATTAGTAGCTTTATATTATTAATTAAAGTATTTTATACTTTCTTCTTTTAGTTTACTCTTATAAATATAAGTTTAAAGTATTTACTAAGATCTAGGAATATCTCTATTAGGTCTAGAATACTTACTAGTATAATCGAGTTAGTTACTAAGAATATAGTTAATAGAGTTTTTTCTCTCTCTACTTATAATCTCTTTAAGAGCTTTTAAACTATTTAACTTCTTTCTATTCTTCTTAGATTTATTCTTTAAGTTATTATTATTTATAATAGCTTTAATATTAATCTTAGCTTAATTTCTTACTTTCTTAGTCTTATATAATTTAATTATTATATATACTAGGTTATAATTCTTTAAAGAGTTCTCTAGTTCTACTTTTATAGTACTACTAGATACTATATATAAGCTTATTAGAGATAATATATTCTAACTAGTAAACTTATCTAAAGTTATAATATTATTCTTCTCTAGTATATTATTATCTATAAACTCTATATAATTTAACTTAGCTATTAGAAACTATAGGATTTTATAGATTAGATTATTATAGATTATTCTCTTAGTATAGTAGCTAACTATTAATCTATTATAGATAATCTCTTTTAAGTAGACCTACTTCTAATATAATAAGTAGTTCTTTTAATCTAGTATATATTAGAGTCTCTTATATCTAGTCTCTTTATATTATATATATATATATCTATTATATTAATAGTTCTAATTCTTTATATTATTAAGAATAAAGTATCTACTAAGTATCTTAGATAGTAGTAATTTATTATCTTAGAATATAACTCTATAGTTATTTATAAGCTTAGTATTAGATCTATTAATAGAGGGTCTCTAGTTCTCTAAATTTCGTAAGTTATAAAGACTATATAGATTTACTAGTCTAGCTTAGTTATTCTATATACTTATCTTACTATAATACTTACTTTCTAATAAATATTTTCTATTATATCTATTTCTATCTAAGTTCTATTAGATTAGTATATTATTATAATTACTTTAATTACTATATCTATTATATCTATTAGAGCTATTATTCTAGCTCTTTAGTATTTAATAACTTTAGAACTAGCTATTAGTACTTAAGCTACTAAATAAGATTAAGATATTAGATACTTATACTAGGTTTATTATTAGAGCTAGGAGAAATATTCTAGTTAATCTAAACTCTTAGAAAACTTTTATAACTAGTCTTTTATATATTTAAAAAATAAATTATTATAGCTATTCTAATTACTACTAGTTTATATACCTAGCTTTAATCTTCTTATTAATCTTAATTACTTAGAGAGTATTCTTTATAATTTTATAAGCTTAGTAAAGTAAGCTATATATTATAATAGATTATTTAATTACTATATCTTAAAGTTTCTTATCTTAGAGACTCTCTATAAATACTATAATAATATTTTATAATACTAGTCTTTTAATTAATAGTAGGCTCTTAGATAGTAAGTTTTTTATTATCTTATAATTATCTTAGCTATATAACTATTTTAATAAATAGACTACTTATTAGTAGTATATTAGAAGAGATTTATTCTTTTATTAGATAAATAATTTAACTAAGATAGTTATATTAGCCTAGTTATACTTTATAATCTTTAATAGAAACTATTAATAAAGTGTCTTCTTAATATTATCTATATCTAATTCTAGAGTTTTATATCTATTATCTATCTTTTTAAAAAATATTAGATTTATTACTTTTTATTATATATACGTATTTAAGGCTATTTTAAGAATTTCTATATTTACTAGCTAGCTTCTAGTATTTTACTCTATACTCTCTTATATACCTTCTTTTTAGACTAATTAGAAGGCTTCTTAAGTATCTTACTAATATAAGAGTAAAAAGAGTAAGTACTATTAGCTGTCTTAAGTAAGGTTACTTAACTAGTTGAAAAGAAGCTATTATAAATATAAGAAAGAATAAGGCTTTTTTAAAAGTAACGTATAAAAGACTACGAGTAGTGTAAATAGCGAAGTAATATAGTTATAATAGAGAATATACTATCTATTTACTATAGAGGTCTTCTAAAGCCTACTAGGCTAGGAGAGAGAGAGCTCTACTTATTAAAAAGTACTTATTTAAAAGGTATTACTTCTAATAGCTTAAGATAAAATACCTCTTAAAAGTATTTAAAGTCTACTTTCTAAGTATCTAAATATCTATATTTAATACCTTATTATTAGAAGTATATTACGCGATACCTCTATATAGACTATGTCTTAAGTATAATATATTATTACTAACGTCGACTATTTAGTAATAGTAGTATAAAGAGCTAATATATCAGTTTCTTATAAAGAAGCCGTCTTTCTAGCGAAAGAGTAGTACTATAGAAGATTAAGAATTAAAATTAAATAGTACTCGAAGTGCTATTATAAGGTATATAGATAATCTTATATCTAATAATAATATCTCTACTCTTATATACTCGTAGTCTAATTTACTTAATTATAGATATATAATTATATATTCGTCTTTCTTAGTAAAAGTAACGTCTTATTATTAGAGATATATATATATAACTACTCTATAGTTAGCTAAAGTAGTATTCTTATATATAATCTCTACTATATAAAGGAATCCTATAAAAGCTAGCTTTATTATAACTTTAAAGTTAAGGCTATTAATCTATTCTAATCGTAGAACCCGAGGCCTAGCTTCTAGAGCTTAAGAGATAATCTAGCGTAATTATACTATTAATAAAAGCTTTGCCTTCTTCTTCTTATAAGAGCTCTATATTACTTAAACACCTACTATAATTCGTTAGAAAAGTAGAGACTTAAATAGCTTTAGATCTAGGTTACGTTTAACGTATATTAATTAAATCGTAGAAAGGCTAATTTATATAAAGTCTATTTTTAAAAGTCCTTAACTAATCCCTCTATATACTCTTCTTAAAACCTACTTATAAAGTACTGAAGTTATTATAGACTATAGTTACTAGAGTCTTTTAATCTAGAACCTTTTAAAAGAGTATATATTTATACTATATACCTTCTAAGTATTTAGTAAGAGGCTATAATAAAGGAGCTTTATATATATCTTAGATATTCTAACTTTATTCTTTATATATTTAAGATAATTAAAAAAGAGATTATTAAATTAAGGAACTACTAGTATAGGTACTAATTAGCTACTATTCTATATAAATTATATAAGAGAGTATCTACTAAGATATTATCTATATCTAGTATATACTCTGATTATATATTAATATTATATTAGATAGCTAGGCGTAAAGTAGCTTATAAGAGGCGATTTTAGTAGAGGTATCTTAAGAACTACTTAAAGAGTCTAATCTATATAGTAGTATTATTTATATAGATAATTACTCTCTTTATTATCTATATCCTTCTCTATTATTTAAAGAATACTTTTATAATCTTAATCTTAAAAATATTTATATTAAATTAAGTATTCTTTCTATTCTTTAGAAGAGGTAACTAAAGAGCGTGTTCTTTTCGTAGCGTATATATATACTCTTACTAAATAGTATTAACTTATTTAGTAGCAGCGTCCTAGGTAGTATATTATACTTATATAGCTACTTAATCGTTATAGCGTATTTTATTAACTCGTCTATTATACTCGTCGTTCTTAATATTATTATCTTCTACTAGTTAAGCTCGAAACGCTTTAATAGCTCTATTACTAGCCTTAGTAATAACGCTCTTATAAACGACTTATTTACTATACTTTAGAGATATTCTCTTAGTAGAATCTATTAATAGATAGATAGATAAGAGTATTATTAGATTAAAAAGAGCTTAATACTTATAATAATATTAAAAGCGATAGAAAGTATTATTAATAGAATAGAGGTTACTCGGTATAAGAGGAGGTATATATATATCTCTCTCTACTTATTAAGCTAATTTCGTAATTTACTATAAACCTCTTCTATATAAGTTAAGCTATATAGCTACTAGACTCTCTAGTAGAATATTAATTACTTAGAAAAATAATAAAGACTTTATTATATTATATTCTATCTTCTAGAAGTTATACTCTAATTAGCTATACTATTATATAGCTAGAGTAGATCTATTATATTAACTAGTAAATATAAAGTTAGAGAGTCTATTATTACTACTATTATATAAGCTAGTAGTATATATAGTTATAGTTAATCTCTAGAGTAGAATATTTAGAATAATAATAGTAGTAATATTCGTTCTAAATTAAAAGTATCTAATCTCTCTAATATAAGTTTTATAGTTACTAAAGAGGCTTTATCTAATATTCTTTAATATAATACGATATATTACGTTTTAGATTCTTCTAATTTAATTTAAAAGTTATATATAAGATAATATTTTAAAGATATTAAGTAGTTTATATCTAGTATTAGTAGATTTAGAGATTTACTTTTGAAGATATTATTAATTAGGTTTCTAAAGAATATATTAGATTTAAAGTAATCTAGATATAGAGTTAAGTATTATAAAGCTAGCTTAACTAAGAATAAATATATTATTAAGAGTAAAGAATATTCTTCTTTTATTTCTAGCTAGTTAAACGTTTATTAAAAGTATCTTTTTAGAGCTTTTACTAATATATATAAGCTACTAGGTTTTAGAAGTAATAGATATTTTACTTAAAAGCTTTTACTATATTTAGTATTATCTAGTAAGTTCTTATTAAATACTTATAATAGTAGTAATATTTAATTATTCTAAGTAGTAAAGCTAAATAGTTTAATAGATATATTTACTAATAGTTGTTTTTAAGAAAGATTCTACTTATAATAGTTTTTATAGTTTAAATAATATTTTTCTTATAATATATAATACGTTTTAAGTATATACCTTAATAGGTTTAGGTTCTATAGTTATAAATTTAATAGTCTAGTTATATATATAGTATTTATACTTTCTAGCTACTATAGCTATAGTAATTTATCTAGGCTATATAGCTTCTTTATATCTCTAGTTCCTATCTAATAGAATAATAGTTAAATCTCTACGTTAGTTACTAAAGAAAGGTTCGTACTTATAAGAGGTAAATTAGCTATAATTAGAGAAAGTTATCTATAGAGGCTCTTAGAGTTATATAATATATCTAGCACTAACCTAGGGTGGATATATCCACTACCTGGGTCACCCTATTTGTCTCCCTCAGGTTGGACTCTAAACCTCTACTTCAAACTCGGCGGCAGCATCCATATCTAAGCGCCCCGATCCTGCGATTATCGTCAATATGCCCAGTAATTCAGCAACGTTTACGGTTTATAAGAGAAGGCGTATGCCAACACAGAAGAAGAAAGGTACGTCGTCGTAACTCTTGCAATAGTGCGGACCCATTCTGACTTTCGCAGCGCAGTATGTATCACGGTATCAGCAAAGCCCCGCGACGAAGTGAACGCATACTAGCAAACAAGGAGAGTTCTACATGTAGGACGAATACTAGACAGCAAGCTCGGTGCTCGACGAAACAAGAGGTCTGTTTACGCTGTTATCGTCATTGTCGACGATCTAACATGGTTTACGAAGAATCTATCGAGTCCATCGAATCCCCGACAAATCCAGAATCGAGCCCTCCAAACGAAAAAGCGTCCTCGCGATCCCGAGAACCCTACATCGATCGAACGGCCAAAGAAGCGTCTACAAACCCAGAGTCCTTCCCAAACGAAGCAGATTGAGAAGAAGCGACTTGGTGAAGAGCCGCCTGCGAAACGATTACGAACATCCGCAGCTTCGGTCAGCAAGCCAGTTCGGAAGACACTCAGCGAGGCTCGGACTGAGTTCTGGTTGGAGCACGAAATCTGGCCAACAGAAGAAGAAGAGTCGACAAGGGACCGTTTCCGAGATCTTGTTCAGCATGCGCGTGCAAGAAAACGGTCGCTGAGCCGTAAACGCTCAAACACCTCGGAAACAACCTCGTCACAGATTTCGGGCAGCATGTCGCCGGATCAGAAGTGTGCTCCTTACAGGCATCCACTGTTTCAACGTCAACTGCAGGAGTGTGGCAGCTTCATGGATGATCACGAACTCGGCATCACGATGGAAAGCGAAAAGCTTTGCCAGCAACTCCTGAAGGCACCGCAGCCATCGCCTCAAGATACCCTTTTCTCTGACGATGAACTGTTCAGGAAAACGTGTAAAAGGCTTAAGGGCGAGAACGAAACAAAAGTTGTTCTCCGCATTTCGCAGCTTATTGTTCCATCAGCTGAGATACTGGCGGACAAGGGATCCAAACACCTCGCCATTCTCAAACAGACTACCAATGCCTGCTGGACTAATTCCATCCCTTTCATCAATCCCCCTCGCTTGGGACCTCGACCGCAGCCAGACTTTGGAGTTGGACTCGACAGAGATGCTTTGAATCTGGAACAGCTGAAAAAGCTCCAACCTCTTCTCGGCAACCTCCTTACTGATTACTCGCCCTTTGCGGCCACTTATCAGATGTATTTTCCATTTCTCACTAGCGAGGTGAAGTGCGGAGATGGCGGACTTGACGTTGCTGACCGACAGAATGCTTATACTCACTCTGTTATCATGCATGGTCTACACGCAGCTTTTGAGCTGGTTGGCCGAGAGGAAGAACTTCATCGAGAGATCAATGGCTTTTCAATATCTCATAATGACGAGGATGTGAGAATCTGGGGCCACTACATAGTTATTAATGGAAGAGATGTCACGTTTCACCGGCATTTGATCTCCAAGTTTATTTTCGCTCCATCGGGGGAAGGGGATCAGAGGTGGAAAGCCTACAAGTTCGTGAAAAATATTTACGACTTGTGGCTTCCCAGTTACTTTGAAAGAATCTGCTCGGTCATTGACATGTTACCAGCTGATTTGACTTTTGATATCTCTGAGCAGGATCAAGCTTCTTCACGCTCAGGACTATCCCAACAATTCGAAGATTCCAACCTCGGCGACGAACGAGTAATATCGAACAGTCAACCAAGCGTCCAGCCAATCACTCCGGACACCACAATCCAGACTGGACCCAGCAACTCTAAGAGAAAAAAAGACGAAGGAATAACTTCCATCCACCATTCGTTATAGTCTCGGCTATACCTCACACGACAGGCATCTAATATTTGGGAGGAGTTGCCGTTGTTGAACGGAGCTGGCAGTGCGTGGGCCTGTGGTTACTGGTCCAGTTAAGATCCTTTGCCGGCTTGCACGATAGGGCGGACAAGCAAAGGAAACGAGAGACGAGAGATATTGCTGCTAGCGCTGGCGAATCTGAGATTGTAGGAGTTCAAATTGAGCTTAAAGATTTTGCTGGCTGATACCGAGCTGGCCGAGTTATTGTTCCGCGGTTCTGCATAATGGATGTATGTTGGACGCAGGCGACGATATTGTTAAATCTATGATCACTCTCCATAGAGGAGAAGGAGGAGCCAGAACGTTGGGGTTCTGGTCCGGTTACCGAGTCGTTAATAGCGTCGAGGCGTTCGTTACCTTATCTTTGCGTTCTCGCCTTCTCTGGCCATTCCAAGCCGAGGCCTACCAATCATCTATTCATGCCGGTCATTAAAGTATCACTATATCACATTTGAAAAATTTGTCTTGTCATCCATATGTAAATAGATGATTTGGATCTCACGTTCGGTATTGCCTTCTTGTTCCTGGGTTGGATTGCATAGTATAATGTTATATGGGTATGACGGTCAACGAATAAACCGCCTTTGCCCCCACATTTCTGAAAAAATCCCAATCACAAAATGGTATACCAGCAGCTTGCCGAGCGTACTTCCACTGCGAAGGGTTAGAGCCACATGATACGACAACTGTTGAAAGCCTAGTGAATAGGAGTATGTCAGTCACGTGGCTACTCACTAGCGTAGGCACTAGCGCCATCCTAGAGAGCATAAATAGTCGGCTTAGGCCACACTTAGCAAATTAAAGAGTTTCTACTATACATTTATAACAGGTTATAAGACCTAGGACGCTCTACGTACCTCTAATATTATATAGTATATAGAGCCTTCCCGCCCCTAGGAGCGAAGTCCTAAATCGAGGTTCCTTTTTAGGGGGTGAGCACAACAAGGTAGCTCAAAGTAACCGCCTAAATCGAGGTTCCTTTTTAGGGGGTGAGCACGATAAGGTAGCTTAAAGCAACCGCCTATTACTAAAAGTCGTCTTTTTAACAAGAACGTTAGTGCCAGTGCCAGATGCTGAGTAACGAAAGCCAAATCGAAGGCTAGAAACCGTGCTAGATGCGAGATGCTAAAACAATAGTTTATTAGTGCCAGTGCCAGATGCCGAGTAACGAAAGCTAAATCGAAGGCTAGAAACCGCGCCAGATACGAGATGCGAAAGAACAATAGTTCAGAACAGACAACACTTAGCAGCCATCTACAAAGAAGCTGCCAGATCAACGACGAAGGAACAGCAAGTTAGAAAAACAACAGTTCTACTTTACGCTAACCTACATTCACCTTCCTACCGGGTACAAGGAAGTAGGAAGTTATACTCGGCCACGAAGCGAGCCGAACTAATTATCAAACCCTTTAAAAGCCACAAAGGTCCTCCTAACTAAAACAGAAAACAGTTACTTATAATCTAGGATAGGGGGTGAAAAGTACTTGCTAGGGCGACGGATAGGGGGTATAAAACTAGATATTAGGAAGGGGGATAGCAAAGGGGTGGAAAGAGCATTTAATCAAAGCGGACTAAGAGAAGGCTTTAAAGCCTTAATCGGAATATAGAAGCTAGGTAGTAGGAGTAGCTAAGCGCCTAAGGGGGTGTGTTAAAAGCCTAGTAAATAGGAGTATGTCAGTCACGTGGCTACTCACTAGCGTAGGCACTAGCGCCATCCTAGAGAGCATAAATAGTCGGCTTAGGCCACACTTAGCAAATTGAAGAGTTTCCGCCATACATTTGCAACAACAACTTAGCTCAATTCAAAGATTTTTCAAAGCCGTTACCAGCTGGCTGGACTCGGATAGGTCCTGTCACGGAGAAGTCTACCGAGGACGAATGCTTGCTTTGGCCAGATGGAAGCGGTCCTTACGAGTTCAATCACTGCGATATGCCAGATGATAATTGTGACACTTGGTACTATCCGTTTCCCGATGCCAAAATCGAAGAATCCACTCCTACCTTCACCCCTGAGCAAACGCAGTATATATTCTGCCACACAAAAAGAGTATATCCTGCTTCCTTTCCGTTTCGGAGACCCACACTCAAACAAAAACAATATTGTAACACTTTTCAATGGACCGAGAAAGAGAGTCGGGAGTTTGCACTTGCACAATAAGACCCAAGCAGAGCTCTTTCCACGAGGTTCACGGGGTCTGCCGAATGATTCTCCAGGAAAGACAGTTGAGTTGGTGGCAATTTGCAGAACACGAATCCACAAGAGAACATGGGATGAAGAAGTAGATCGCCCCTGTAAGACTAGCGAGGTGTTTGATGTGTTATGGATAGAATGGGAAGATGGCATAGCGTACCTCCTCGCGAGTGGAACAGTTGGCAAAGAAAGTTGGGAAGGGTTAGAATTGGAAGACATGTCTTTAGTATTGGATTAGTATTTGACTCACGTTAGGTGCACTGGAGTGAGGTTTGGTATATACAGTGAAGGGAGAAATCTTTATTATCTTATACTTCCACTCACTTGCCCCTAAAATATGGCTAATAACCCCTTAAAATCCCTTCGCTTATACCCCCTAAATTTAGCGAACAGAACCCATTTTTCCAGAGCCACTCCTAACCTATTTTTTTGGATTTGAATTGTAATCCAAATACTCTCTTATACCCTAAGTAGGTTGAAGTTGAGTTACAGTGGTGCAGTTCTGGGTACACATAAACCGAGGTTGTTCCGGCCCAGACACGCTATTCTGACATCTGCTCGCAGCACTCAACGCCCAAGCAACTCAATCCGCGTGTCGCAATAAAATTGTTGCATTCATTGTGAGTAGCAGATTCAGGGATCTCTGGATAAAACCCTTCAATAAATTTCCACGGTTAGATGTTTGCTAACTCGAAATATTCTCAGCACCTTCTCAGCACCCAATACGACAATACGACACCACCTCATGAAGGGCCTCCAAACCATCCTCTACCGCGCAACATCCCCGAAGATCCTCAAACGCTCGAAATAAACACATCAATATCGTGCTAGGCTGTTCATACCGTACATGCCACCCTGCAAATCAATCGCTATCATAAACAAGAAAGGGGGAATGGGGCCTTCCACCCGGGACTTCCGAAGGGATGTTTGCCGCCTACCATTCTACACCCTCATCCTCTGCGGCTTTCTTGCGAATAGACTTGCCAGGAATCCAACACCCGCAAAACAAGTATAGAATACCCACATCTCCTTCAAGCTCACCACATATGCCGCCTTGACAATCATCCTCTCAGCCCAAGGTAATGTCGCTACCAAGTTGGCGTTCGCCGCTGCCGCCCCCGCGGAAAACTTCTTAGCTAGCTCAGGGCCCAGAGCAGTGATGAGATCTTCTTTTTGGTTGTGCATGCCATTCTGGAAAACAATGCCTCCGATCGCGATGGACATGCAACAGCCAATATTCCGTACAAACCCAAAGGTACCTGTCGTTGCGGCCATGGAATCTTTCCGGGGATCGATGTTGGATTGAAGGGCGACTAGTGTGGTTTGCAGCCCCATTCCCACCCCAATACCTGGAAGTTGTTAACTATGCTTCTCTCCCATGAGAAAGGACCAGGAGAATGAAAAGCACCCAGGATTAGATCTAGAATCATGAGTAATAGGTTCAACATACCCGCAATGATTTCAAATAGCACGATTTTTATTATCGTCAATTCCTCGGAGAAGTCGATAAACAAGCCGTAACCCAAAGTCATAATGGCCATTCCACCCCAAATAAACTCCATATAGCTACCTAGGAGCGATCGTTAGCGGCAACGTTTGGAAACTATTAAAAGGGGAAAGTTTACCTGTTGTCCTCACAAGGAGTCCACTGATGACGCCAGTGAAAGTTTGGGTGAGTGTAACAGGGAGCACAAGAAGTCCAGAACCCAACGCTGATGCTCCGCCGACTGCTTGAAAATAGAGAGGGAGATAATACATTGAAGCCACATAGGTCTTGTTTGGTCAGTCGGAGCGGTAAAGTTTGCCTGTCAATAACTCACCAGTCCATGGAGCAAAACTACAAGCAGCAATGCTGCAGTCGTTTGTTTTTGAAACAATCTCATTGGTACAACGGGTTGCTTTGCGAATTTGGCTTCATTCACGAAGAACAGTCCTAGGAGGACCGTTCCAACAGTTACGAGGCCAATCAATTCTGGCGAACTCCATGGAAAAGTCACACCACCAAGCTCGAGACTGGAAAGGAGCATGACAGTTGATGCGAGCACCGTTATACTTCCAAACCAGTCAACGAGCTTCAATCCTTCGAGCAATGGGATCCCTGGGCTATCGACCCTGAGAAAGAACAGGAGAGCAAAGAAAGCAAGACCACATAACGGAATATTGATCCACCAAATCCACTAGATCAAAGTTTGTTAGTATGGGACTCCTTGGACTCGTATCAGCCCTGACTTACTCTCCATGAGAGATGGTCCACGAATGCCCCGCCAATCACTGGCCCTGTACCTGATGCGAAAGCCCAGACTATACCAGGGAGAGCCAGATAAAAACCGCGTTCCCTACACCATTGTTATCAGCGTCCCGACCATGGGTATTGTGCCATAAATCTGGCCTACCGCAAATCGAAAAGGTCGCTAATGCATATGTTCACTAGGATTGTCAAACCTCCAGCTGCACTGCCTTGGATCACCCTTCCAGAAATAAGCATCTCAACATTAGTTGCTGTTCCACATAGCAATGATCCAATGAAGAAAACGCAAACAGCTGCTAATATAACAGGCTTTCGACCCCATATATCGCTAAACTTCCCCCATAGCGGCCCACATGCAGCATGCGCCAGAAGATACCCCGAACCAATCCATATGTAGGCTACTTGTGATTGAAAATAGGCGGCGATAGCTGGTAATGCTGGAGATACGATTGTCTTTGGGTTGCGTTAGTAAATGTTTGTGAAAAGTTAAGCGAGCGATCAACTTACTGCATCCAGGGCCGCAAGGAACAATGCCAACTAATCCCAACAGATTTGTTAGCACGTTATACATGCTCACAGGACCCTACCTCGTGGGGGGACCTACAAAAAGTGCCGGGAGTGTGATGAATAGTTTCTTCTTAGAGGTCGAAGTGCTGGTTCCCTCTGCGTTGTGCCCTAGCAAGGGCTGTTCTTCGTCACGATGCATGCGGTGGCAATAATGACGACTTTCAAATCTCGAATCAGCAAAGCAATGCTGTCTCCCTTCTGCTTACTTACTCTGGTATGGTATTTTCCCCTTTTGTTCTTCCTTTTCCTATTGTGTCGGGTTTTCGGGATGTTTAAAACCTGGTCGGGTCTGAGTACAATCACTCTGAAATACGAAACCGACGAGCAAAGGTTCATTGGTATCTGGCTATACTTGTACTTGTATTCTGGGCTGTCATCTTTCATATGTGTTCCAGATTTATGCACTCCCTTTCAAAATTGGAAATTTGGGAATGCGGGCGCTGCATCGTAGTCGTGTAGCTTGATCTGTACAATGTACTCCCAGCTAAGCTGTCATCATGTAAATCGATGCACAATTCGCCAATCCCCGATTTCTTGGTGTCACTTTACTTCCTATGGACCAAAAGCCAGTTGTCGATCTGTACTGTTACATTCATATGTCGTATTTCGTTTGGTGATAATTGCCAGCCTCAGCCGGAATACGTTCTTTTGTCTTTCACGATGACCTGACCCCGGTGTAATTCTCGGGATGCTCGGTCGATCGGATGGGCAGTGGATCTTCCACGTCTTTACTTCCGCGGTTGCAGATTTATATGTTGTGCTATGTTGCCCAAGTCCTTCACGAATCTGTGTTTTGGTGTGACACCACGACTGCGTGCCGGTTTCTTGTCTTCTTCTCTCCTTCTCCGTGTAGAAGGATCAAACACCGGAACACCCGAAGCAAACAATCTCCCCTTTCTAAGATTTCTCTTCTATTGGGGTTTTTTGTTCTAATTCTCTTTCTCCTACACTTACAACCCGAGAATATGTCGAACACGGAAGGGGCGGGAGTCCTCGATGACCTTTTTCGTATTCATAGCAAAAAGTGCATTGCAAAGCCTGTGCTGGCATGTCTCAAGCACAATGGCGAGCCCAAGGTCTATTCTGCTGGGGAAGTAGAGGCATTGGTTGAGGGAGCAGCTCGAGTACTTTGCACTCGAGTGTCCGCTTTACACGTAAGCTTCGTCCTCGAGGAAACAACTCACACCACATTGATTTACTCTTCCAGAACAGAGCAAATGCACCTGTGGTTGGAATTACTGGGCCTTCCAATCTGGAGTTTTTGATGACGGCTTGTGGTTTAAGCAGACTAGGATATACTGTCCTTGTTCTTTCTCCCAGGTTATCAGTCACCGCTTATGCTGCACTTCTTCAAAAGACCAAATGCACGGCTCTCTTCTGCCCCACAGAAACCATCGATGCCGTCTCTGATATCACATCCGCTTTATCGATATCTACTTCCCAGCTGGTCAGCGAAGATGACCTGTTCGCGAGCACTACCAAACTTGGCACGTTCAAGTTACCATTGACAACGTCGGAAGATCTAGGTCGAACGGCATACATCATGCATTCAAGCGGCTCAACTGGCATCCCCAAACCTATTTATATCACTCACCAACGTTATATCACATCGGCGATGAATGGATATGGCCTTTCGGTTTTCCTGACACTGCCATTCTATCATGTCTTTGGCTTGGGTATGTTTTACACTGCTATCTACCAGGGCTCTATGCTCATGTTATACGACTTCTCCACGCCGATCACCGGGAAAAATGTTACGAAGACCATTGAGATATTTCACCCCCAGCAGACTTGCGCGGTTCCTTATACTTTGAAATTGACGAGTGAAGCAGAGGGAGGCATTGCGGCATTGAAATCTTGCGAAATTGTAACATATCACGGAAGTCGGTGTCCTGATGAGCTGGGAGATCACCTTTCTGGCAATGGAGTTCATCTTGTGGGGTACTTTGGAAGGTATAGCACATTCCACCGACTATTACATCAAGGCTAACACGATTCAAGCACTGAAGCTGGGGTCCTTGCTACATCTCAGAGACCACGAGGCGACAAGAACTGGAATTATAACCGCTTCTTGCCTTATGTGGCGCCCCACATCTGGATGAAGCCTATTGGTAGTGGTCTTTTTGAATTAGTTTGCCTCGAGGGCTTAAAATCGAGAGTTATTTCTAATTCTCAGAATCCTCCAAACTCCCTTCACACCTCTGATCTGTGGACCCCGCATCCCGAAATTCCCGATTTATGGAAATTTGTTGGCAGAATCGATGATCGTATCACTCTTCTCAATGGAGAAAAGGTTCTCCCATTACCAATCGAAGGTCTGATACGAGATGACCCTCTTGTTCAAGAGGCTGTTGTTTTTGGGATCGATAGAGCTGTTCCGGGCCTGTTTGTTTTCAAGAGTCCACTTGCCGCAAATTTGTCTGATTACGATTTCTTGGAACATATCTGGCCCAAAATTATGCAAGCGAATGAGAGGGCTGAGGGGTTTTCACAAATTGTGAGGGAGCTTGTTTTGGTTTTTCAGCCCGAAGTTGAGTTTCCTAAAACGGATAAGGGATCTTTGATGCGTTTTATTGGGTACAAGAAATTTAGCAAGGAAATCGATGATGTGTATCGGAAATTCGAAGGTTCTGGCTACGATGGAAATCAGGAACTCGGGATTATTGAAACACAGGATCATCTTCTTCTGTCATGTCGGAGAGAACTGGGTCTTGATATCGAACTCGATACCGACTTGTTTGCTGCGGGACTTGATAGTATGAAGGCTATTCATTTCGCCTCTCTTATTAGGAAGGGGATCAAGTTACGCGACTATTGCAAGGATTTATCTGCTACTGATATTTACGAGGCAGTGAACTTGAGAAAGTTGGCCGGGTATCTTTGTTCGGCTGATGGGAGGCGAGACGAGATTTCGGACATTGAGACTATGGAAGCTCTCATAGAGAAACATAGCAAGTTTGTCAGTCGACCTGCTAATTTGTCTAGTCAACCATTTGAGGGGTATACCGTGGTAAGTACTATCATCCATCCATCTAATAATCATTTTGGACAGCTATGAACTGACTGTTACGAACAGGTTCTCACAGGCGCAACTGGTAGCCTAGGTTCCCACCTCCTCTTCCAACTTCTCCGAAATCCCGCAATCCGACAAGTAATATGTCTCGTCCGTCACAAAACTTCAAGTCTAGCCCCCATAAAACGTCTTCTCCAAACCTTGGAATCTCGCAAGCTCGACATATCACCTCAACAACGAAATAAAATCATGGCACTTGAGAGCGACCTCTCTCTTCCATCTCTTGGGCTGGAAGAAGAGGTATTGGAGCGAGTGAAGAAAACCGACACGGTGATACTCCACGCCGCCTGGCCCGTAAACTTCAACATCTCCGTACAAAGTTTCTCCCCCGAAATTGCAAGTGTGCAAAATCTCATTAACCTTTCCCTCTCGGTATTTTCTCCACAACCGGCCGAGTTCCTATTCTGCTCGAGTATCTCTGTCGCCATGCGAGTGCCGAGTGGGATACCGGTCTCTGAGGAGGAAATTCGAGACTTGAGTTGGGCTTCGAGTACGGGGTATGCAAGATCCAAATTAGTGGGTGAGAAGATTGTTGGGAGGGCCGTTGAACAGGGTGCTAGAGGGAGAGTGCTGAGAATCGGACAGATTGTTGGTGATGAGAAATCATTTTATTGGAATGAGGAGGAGGCTACGCCGCTGATTATTAGGAGTGCTCTGACGTTGGGAAAGATTCCAAGTTTAAGAGAGGTGCGTTTATATCGTATTTTTGCTCTCGTTATTGAGCACAATACTGACATTTGGTTTTAGAGATGTTCATGGTTACCTGTTGATCATTTAGCGAGCATCATTCTTGAACTCTCGTCTCTCAATCCTTCTCCTCCCACACGGAAATACAAAAAGAATCTAGTATACAACCTAGTTAATCCTCGTAGCTTCGATTGGACAGCAGACCTCCTGCCCGAACTTAGACGATGCGGGATGGAATTTGAAATCGTATTGCCGCGAGAGTGGGTCCAGGCTTTGAAAGCGAGTGCTGATACATATTCTGTGAAGGAAATCCCCACATTGAAACTTTTGAGCTTTTTTGAGGGCAAGTATGGGACTGGGCAGGATGAGAGTAAGGAGGGTGAGAATAGAAACGGGAATATGCATGGGCATGGGGAGAGAAATACTGTTGTGTTCTCTACTGATAGGGCCGAGGAGGCGAGTAAGAAGCTGAGGGAGAGTATTGATATCATTAAAAATGGGTATATGGAGGGGTTCCTAGGGGTTTGGAGGGGGCGCTGGGGGGTTGAGAGATGAGTGATGAAAAGGGTTACTTTTAAGGGGTAAACTTCTATTTTTCTGCTGTGCGAGGTTAAGGAAGGTCGGTATTCTTGATGGGTTTGTCATTTCAAGATATCACATTATAAAACTTATTCTCAATTTACAGGACCCCTTTTTCTTCTAGCCTCAGTTGGTCTATGAAAGATCTAATCCTATCTCAACATCCTCACTACCCAGAGAAGGATTCCAAGAAGGAATTCCTTTGTAAAACTCATCGGTATGGTGGTACACCGTACCCGCAAAAGTTTCGCCTTCTTCCAGTACTCTCAGCATCCCAAAGAGATCAATTAATGTGATTTGATTCTCGTTTACTATGATGTCCCGGAGGTTTTGGTGCACCGCATCATAAGCGTAGCGGTGAGCAAAGTCAACCAACCCCCAACAAAACTTCACCCAAATCTTCACACGATACGCATCAAGAGAGGCTTCGTGTTGATTGAATTCGAAACTTGGGCAATACAAGTCAGGTTGGAGGAATTGTTTGGCGGAGAAGGTTTGCTGGACCTGGAGATCAGGGTGGGATGTGAGTGCGACGAGCTCTTCGATTGTTTTGCAAGCAAAGAGTTTATCTAGGATCTCTGCTGGAGAGAACTTGGGATTGCCCTTGTCATCTTTTAGTGATGATAGCCGAGAGAGTTTGCAGTTCCCCCTAAGAGGTACTGGGCTCTTGCTTTCAAGCACATGGGGAGGGTGAATGGTGTTGGTGACCTTCTCAAAAGTCCACAGGAAACCCATGATCTTCTTCAAAGTATCTAGGGGAAGTGGCTCCGATGCGTGGGCCACCTCAACACGAAGGTTAGAGATGCCCTCACGGTTGGCGAATTGTTGGTATTTGGATTCTAGAATCTCGCAGGCATCAGTGAGGACATTCACCCCTTCCATATTACCTTGATTCATTGGGGAGGTTAATGATACCTGGTAGTATAGAGGGGTTCCAAATTCATTGAAAACTCGTTTTAGACTTCTAATGAGCCACTGGCAAGTTGTGAGATCCTCTAGGTAGTGAGGATTGTCCGTTCCTTGAAAGTTGTCATCAAGTTCCCATTCGTCCTTGAAGGGGTTCTTGGTTTTTGTGAGTGATTCGCAAAGATGTCCGGCGAGAAAACCAGGTGGTTTTGATAAGAACTCGGGGTTGGAAATTCGAATGTCCATATGGACTCGGAAGTAAAACGTACAGAATTTGTTCGTCATTTTGCTTTCTCAGAAGTTCGAAAACAGATTCTAATGGTTTGAGGGTTATTAGTCTTCTGAACTGAGACTCTCCCCTATAGGAATGAAACATGTCATAATATACGCCAATGAATCTAAGTTGTTCAACTTGTTCTTTTGTAGAACAAAGCATTGTGTTGGGCTTTTACCCTGTTAATTAAGAGATTCACCATGCTTTTGTCACCCCAAAGAAAAAAAAATCAGAACAAAAAGAAAACTATTCTCTCTTTGTATTCTTTGGGAATGGAGGCTTGAAAGACATGGCAGGTAGCATCGAATGGAGAATTCACATCACATGACTGACCTCCATCTTCTCCTTAAGGGGTTGTAAAATGGCAGTTCACTTTGCTATTAGCAAGCTTAGCAGCAGTTGGCCGTTCATTTGAAACATCAGTCAAAGCGATGGGTGCAATTTTGAACCCCCTACTCTGTTCAATACAACAAAATACCTTTCACAGTGGAGTGCACGTTGTTTGAGATCTCATGAAACATTTTAATCCAAAACTTGCCGTACTGAGTACTAAGACACTATTTGAAACAAGATGGCTAAGTGTAAAGACGAAAAATATAGGCAACCTTCAGTAAAACAAACTTTTGACTTACTATGCCAAAGGAACATAAGTTTCGTTATCATAAACTCCAACTTCCGTTGTATAAACTCATCTCTCATACTAAGCTTCAGGGTTGAAATATCTGACCTTACGCGCCTTATAAGCAATGATGGTTGGCTGGGCTCCGATTCTCAAAACCCGATCACTTGTTGCCCAGCTAGAGGGACGGACAGGTGGCGGCAATGTGGGATTAAACCCCATCGTGCAGTGAGGATAGGACTGGCAGAAGTCTTTTGAGCTACACGCTACCTTTCTTAGCACGACAAATATTTTTTCAGCAGCTCAGTACATCTAGAAAGTGATGACGTTTCAAGGTTCTCTGCATTTAATGAAGGGAGCCGCAACTTGGGTACAGGGTTGGAGGGATAAATTTGTGGAGACCCTTCTTTTAAATGGTCAGCTAAATGTTACTGCAATACAAACGGATATACCATTCTATGTACGGGTACGGCGTCTTTTCAATAGAGATCTCACACGATCGTAGCAATAGTGGTAATTGAAAGGGTGTCAGCCAAACACCAACTCTATTCTGAATTTCTGTGACGTAAACATCCCTTAAACAAGTAGATACATGGATCGAGGAAACCTATACGAATTGGGAGGTTCACAAGTATCTAGCGCCTGTGCCAACTCAGGTACATCAGGTAAATCCATCCTGTTCTCTCCATTCCAGCGCTCATAATGTGGGGGACCTCGAGGCGAGTACGTTTGCGGGGGGGTTCCAATGTGTGAATTGCTGCAACTTGCACAAACAGGCTGATAGGGTTGGCATGTGGTCTTGCTCAACCCGCAGCGCAGACATGCTCCTGCAGATCGCATCTCCTTGGCCTTCAGGCGGGTCGTGCTGTTGAGGGCTGATTTTCTCCGTCCTAACTTGGAGATTGAGTTGACTTCAAATCTGTAGTACTATAGACCGTGAGGGATTAGAAGGGATTCCTGGTAAAGATCTAAGAAAGAGTTAACAACGAACTTACCTCGGTTTTATTATGCTCTATGTTAGATGTGATAGAAGGAGCGGGGGGTTCCACAACTTTGTTGCTTGGGGATTTCCCATCCCCAGAAGGAATTTGGTATTCGTCTGGAACAAAACTTGGAGATGGGAAAGAATTTGAATCATCTGGAAATAAGCTCGGCTGATTCATTGGAAAATCCCAATCTTGCAAGCCAGATTCGTCAAACTCAAACCCACAGATAGCCGGAATTTCGATGTCCCAGTGGTCACACTCTTCGCCATCCGTTCCCCATTCAAAGTTACCACTTTTGTTCCATCTACTCGGTACTGTCTCGAGGAGGTGTTGTTCCATGTCATTCTCCAGCGACAGTTTGAGACAAGATCCAAGGTAGACTAGATAATGGGCCAATATCTGGCATAAGTGGGAGTATTTTGATGTTGATTCTATCTTCTCTTCCTTTGCGGGCCATTAGCGAAGACAGTGGGGACTTTGGATAAAAATACTTACTTTCTCTAGGATACTGGATTCTTTCGGAGGGGGAATGGTATATGTCGTAGCCAGTATCGTACCAAACACCACGAGAAAAAGTACTTGAATGTCGGTGAAGGATGCGCTTTTTAGCGATTGAGGCTTCAATCGTTTTTCAAGGTACTTTAACATTTCATGTCCATTAATGGCACCGAGTTGACGCAACTCCAACACATCAAGAGGATACTTGTGTTTAGCAATTGGTTGCGTGAAGGCTAGTGACACCGCATAAAGCATTGTTTGGAAATTCTTCCTTTCAACTTCTTTCATTGATGAGGAGACGAGAGCTGAAAAATTCGGGGATGAAAGGGTTCCGACTTTACTTGTCTCCGTATGCTCGTAACCGTGGAGCCAGTGGACAATATCCTCGACTAAAGTATCCAGCTTCCAATTGACTTGTGACTTGAATTGAAGAGAGATATCAGCTTGTTGGAGGACCTTTGCATGATCAAAAACCGATTTCCGAAGTTCTTGGCGAGGCAAAACTGTAGAAGAGTAAACAAAAGGGGGTTGAAAGCGGCCGGAAAAACTCACGGTCTTCAAAAATGCTAACCTCGGAAAGTCGAGTCCTGACGCAGCCCGAAAAAGAAAGAGTTTTACGACGATGTGTATCTAGAATCAGATCACTACAGGTGATACAGATATCGTCTTTGGAACACTAAAGCTCGTTAATTCATTTTGTATTGCAAGACAGAATTGTTGAACTCACCGGAAGTTTTAGAAGAGCACATCGCAGGCATGCTCGGTTATGTCGAACCGAATTGACTTCGTGCCGTCTCTCTGGTTCGTATTTTGCTCGTTTATGCAAGGACTCGATGTTTGAGGCAGAGTTGAGCTTGAAAACGAAAACTGGGGGACCTCCCTCTGCTTTCATTTTCCGTTTTAGGGGAAGCATGTTGTAAATTTGGTTGTGTGGGAGAGTTTAACGTATGGATAAACTTCAACGTCGAGAAAGAGGGCAAGAGGGAGTTCTTATACATTCTTGGTATGAAAAAAATGAGGCTGTGAGAATTGTTGGCGATACCTGGTGCCACATTGTGTAACGTCTTTTTCGGTGATCTGATTTTCTCCTATTTAGGCTTAGCAACCATGAAGGGGCTTGCGTGGACATTAAAAGCGGCAGTAAATATATTCCGCTGTTCGAACTTTCCAGCACAATTTTGGAACTTGCAATGTTCCAATGTTCTGAGGTTTTTGGGTGCCACGGTTTTTAGGCCACCAATGAGGTGGCTCACGACCAGCCACATCTTTTAATCCCTCATTTCAGCTTGTTCTTCTGTGTTCTTCAAGCTTGTCTTACGTTGGGAGTGAGTGGCACTCTTCTTTGGCGCTTATTCTACTTGCCAGAAGATGCTGGAATCGAGAAAAATATATTCTCTAAGTCTGTGGTGTTTATTCAATAGCCAGCAATACACAAACTTCGCCTAGCCAAATACTCACTCCTCCATCTCACACCCCGAAAACCCGCCATAAAGGCCTCAGCAGGTATCTCAGCTTGGTTTCCAGATATTTCAACCTTGCCTTCCTCCAACCTGAGCTCTCAACTCATCAATAATCTCCGCCTGACCCACACACCATTCCTCAATCTTCCCAACCTTTCGCTCAATACCTTGAAGCTTCAAATTGACCCTCTGGATTATGCTAATCATCTCCTTCGCCTTAGTCGACCTCAAATTATCCAAAATCTTATCCCTCATTGCCAACCAACCCTTGATGTCTTTTACCATCTTCTTGGTGTAGTTGACGTGAAGCAGCAAGCCCTGAAGTGTGTCCTTGAAAACTACATCCATCTCATCAAGCGAAACTTTCCAAGGTCGTATCTCTCGCCATCCCGTTCCCTCGCAGGATATACATCTCTCGCTTTCCTTTGGGCCTTTCTCTTTCATACGGCGGAGCTTCTCCTTGGTGTCTTCGAGCTCTCCCCATGTGTCGGAAAGTTCGACCTGGAGGGCGATTTTATCGATCTCCAAGGAGGTCATGAGATTGCAACGGAGGTGGTTTTCGTATCTCGATAGTGCGAGTTCTTCTTTGAGGGCTTGGACTTCGTCGTCGTGGTTTCGACGAGCAATTTCTTCACTGGATGCGGGACCGAAGAGTGCTCCATGGTATCCTGTGGATGATCTCGGGATCAGTATTGCCATTTCTACGTGTATTTTTGAGGATGAAAGCAAGTCACGACCCTCCTAGAAGAACCTAGGAGAGAAGAAAATACTCTGGGAACACCCACTGTCGTCGAAGTGTTTTACGTCTCCGTTGGTAAGGTGGAGGCTTGCCGCTGAGTAGGAAGAGGGAGGGTGTGGTTGAGTTGTAGCTGGACCGGGGAGGAGTGGTCGCAATGTAAATCCTTCGATCACAGGGAGGGTTTGGTAGATAATGTCTGCCATGTTTTAGTTATTTGTTCTGATGATTCGACGATGTTGATGGATGTAGAGCGTTTGTTTCTGGAATTGCTAGGATTTGTCGAGGTGGGGAGTGGCAATCAAGCAAGAGAAGGGAGGAGCGACCTGATGTAAACACAACCCCAACCCCAACCAAACACTCCAGACCGACACCATCGGATGTCTGTTATCTTTTTCTATCTTGCTGAAATCATCATTTTCAAAATTAATTGCCAGCATTGGAAAAGTGTTTCGAAAGAGCTTCAAATGCGAAATGAATCTTTTGCAATTCAATCACAAGCTCGGGCATTAGGGCGTCCCGTATATACCAAAAGCCGGAATCGACTAAATCGCAAATCGCAAATCGCAAATCGTAAATCGCAAATTACAAAAGTTAAGAGACATAGCAAATCTTAAACTATATTACCCTATTCTCTTGCCCCTTTGCTCTCTGCTCTCTTGCTCTCTTGCTCTCTTGCTCTCTTGCTCTCTTGCTCTCTTGCTCTCTTGCTCTATTCTTCTATATATTACGTATACTAAGAGAGTGTAGGAGAGGGCGGGAGAAGGATAAGAGTAGGAGAGGGCGGGAGAAGGATAAGAGTGGGGTAAGGGGGTGAGCAAACATTCCGGGGGAATTTTTTTCCTAGTGTGGGTAAGGGGAGTTTAGAGTAAACATTCCCCCTACTCTTCCCCCCTTCCCTCTTCCCCTCCTCCCTCTTCCCTTCTTTCTCTTTCTCTCTTATTTATTTTAAAATAATAGGAATAATACGATATAAGAGTTAGGTAATAGGGATCGATAGCGAGGAGGCAATGTTACTACTATACACGTAATACTCGTTCTCTCTCTTTATCCTTTAATTAGTTACTATAGTTAAGACTATCTAGTCTTAATATAGAGAGGGGGAGAGAGGGGAGAAGGAGGGGAGGGAGAGAGAACTTAAATTAAATAATATTATACTTTATGCTTATAAAAAGTAACACTTTACGATTTACGATTTATGATTTGCGATTTAGTCGTTTCCGACTTTTGGTATATACGGGATGCCGTAGGCATCCTGAAAGTGCAAAAGTCCAAAAACGACTAAATCGTAAATCGCAAAAGTTAAGTATTTGTAGCTAATTTAACTATATAAGGCCTCTAAGTGCTATAGCTAATCGTAAATTATATTATACTATCTACTTATTCTCTTGCTCCTTATTCTATTCTTTTATATACCGAGAGAGCATAGGTGAGAGTGTAGGTGAGAGTGTAGGAGAGAGGGTGAGGGAGTAAAGGAGTAAGAGGGTGAGGGAGTGAGGGAGTGCGTAAACATTTCAGGGGAAAGTTTTTCCTAGCGTAGGTAAGGGGAGTTTAGCTAAGGTAGTAAACAATCCCTTCCCCCTCTTCCCCTCTTCCTCTCTCTCTCTCTCTCTCTCTTATTTATTTAGAAACAATAGAAAGAATACAATATAAGAGTGAGGTAATAGGTAGTAAAGATATAATAGTAAGGAGACGATTGGTAGCAAGGGAGCGATATTACTACTATACACGTAATACTTATTATCCTACTCTATTCTTTGTTTAGCTAGTTACTATAGTTAAGACTATCTAGTCTTGATATAGAGGGTGGAGAAGGAGGGAGAAGCACTTTAAATTAAAAATTATTCTCCTTTTTACTTATAGAAAGTAATATTTTACGATTTACGATTTGCGATTTGCGATTACGTCGTTTTTGGGCTTTTGTAGATTCAGGATGCCGTACAAGCCTCTACTTTTCGAACGAGGCTCGTGCAGTCAAAATTCCACATAGTGGGCTTTATTTTTGAAAGAAGCTATACGAATAGTCTAGTATGAGAGTGGCTGTTCTAAGCACACCAAAGCAATACGGTTGGATTGGGGTTGCAGTGCATACATTAAATCTTCTTTTTGCCTTTTTGGCTTTTTATTCAATATCAAGTCTAACCGAAGTCAACATCGCAATTTCTCTGTGCTTGATGGAGCTCTTTCTTTAGCTTCAGGTTGGCATCAGACGGATGATATATAAGAAATTAAAACTCAGGTTCCTGACCACTGAAATAAACAATTTCACCCGTGAACCGCGAGCGGGGAGTGGGATAAAGGTCTAACACAAGGAGATGGCTCTCGGTGGACAACGGAAGCTGTAGTAAATAGCTTGTTTGTTCCGAGAATTTAGTACAATTCAGCATTATATCGGTAATTGACACAAATGCCACTTTTTTAATTATTAAAGACAGAAATGCTACCTAATTAATTTATTTCTAATAGAAATGCTACTCTTATGCTATTTATTTATTTTATGTGCTTCTAGTATGTTTTTTAGTGTATTTGTTATTTATTTAATATAAGTAAAATAGCATTTCTGTCAGGAATAAAATAGTAGCATATCTGTTAGTCACTATTCATTCTTTTTAGGTGAATCCCTGCCTAAAAATAGTAAATAGTAACTAAGCATATATAAACCTTCTCTAAGTAAAGACATTCCTAAAAATAATACTAAAATAAGCTTATTAATACTCTTAAAGCACATATATACTAATATAAATGCTACTTTTATATTCCTAATAGAAATGTCACCTATTTTAGACATAAATGCTACTATTCCTAATTTATTAATTTAGTAGTAAAATCACTACTAAATAAATGCATTGTATAAGAGTGGCATTTCTGTTAGAAATAAAAAATCCCTGTCTTTAATAATTAAAAAGGTGGTATTTATATTAATTACCGTTATTATTATTATTATTATACGACATGAAACGCTAGTAGATGAACATTGAGCTCAAAATAATCGTACTATCTTATTAAAAAGCGAACAAGGATAGCGAAGCTGTAGATCTCATCATTTAGTATTATAAACCGTAGACCGGAAATAATTTACGTTAAGGACATCTCTAACCTAAAAAGATTTGCCACGATTTTAGGAAACTTAGATTTGAACTAGTATGCAAAAATAGGTGATTTAGAGGCGAGAAATTGGAGTCGTAGGTGAACTAACAAGCCCCAAGTAAGCCAGCAAGTGCTTCGTGAGTCAAACAGGTGTTTTAGGGGCCAAAATTTGTCGTGAGTATGCTATCATTCTTGGTGGCCAGAAAGAATGTTGCAAGTAAGCTAAACAATTAATGAGTAAGCAATCAAATAGCGGATGAGCCGTCAAATATAGAGTAAACTGGCTAACGTTGAGTGAACAGCTGTGGCTGAGCGACAAATTATCCAATAAGCCAACAGAAACCACAATTCTCATCATTTCCTGACTTCCCATTCTTTTACCCGCAACTTCACTCAGTGGTACTTGGATGCTACTATTCATCCAAGAAGGATTTGGGGAAGGGGCGCTGTCACGTGCTTCCAACCTCAGCTGTCGAAAAATAAGAAGTCGTCCAAATCCGAAACGAATTTGAAGAATTACGCGAGGAACACATAGGAGTAGAGTATGCTAGCAATGCTAGAGTCTTCCTTTCAGACAGTAAACTCATCCTAAAAACAGTGTCTTTCATACTTATAAGTAGTCTTCTAGACTAATTTGTAGTATATACGTATTCTCATTCGCCCTTATAAAGAAGGGGCATTATAAAAGGGGACGGCCAGAGCGGCACTTTCAGACGATTGTTATCTATACCAACTAAGCCCTTAAGAGGGCTGTCACATTATAACATAACATATACTAAATAGAAAGGCGAGGTCAAGATGGAGGTTATACTTAGAGTTTAGATGATTTAATTTAATTTGATTTACTATATTTTAGGTCTCCTTTGTCTTTCTTTTATTAGCCCTAGATACGGAGCCGACGGCTTGTAACCATATTTATAGACTAGACTTAAATAGTGCGTCTGCATATCCGCTAGAGCGGATAAATAGACTATTGATTACAAAAAACAAACAAAAAAAAACCCCAATCTATTCATGAACGAAAACATAAAACCCAACCTCCCACCATCGTACAAACCACAAAGACTAAAACCATGTCGCTTCGCTACGTAAAAATACAAAAAATACAAAACCAGAAGCCGAAAGCCATATATAGCCTTTCAACAATCAAAGAAACAATCCATATCCCTCCCAGCCGGCGAATAACTACTATCAAACCCCCCAACATTACACGCCTTATCCTTCGTAGTCCAACTCTGACTCCCAAGATTAAACTGAATATAATCTCCTCTGGACTCCGGCGTCAAACTAAGATCCTCATAATAAAGACCCTTAACCAGCGCCGGGTTTCCATCCCCAGCACTAACCTGCCCATCGGTACCACCAATTGTTTTCCCAGAGAAGTCCTTGGCCGTGACATCAACCCAGAAATGCCATGTCCTTGAAGTCCCCGGTCCATCAACACCAGACCAGGTTTCCTTCTCGTGAACGTGGACGGCGCATTGGCCGTGGACATAGCGGTCTTTGGTGGGTGTTACATGGTAGGAAATTTTTCCATTCGAAAAGGTACCGCCGTGTTTCCAGTTCATGGGGTTTGAGTTCCCGCCTCCGCAGCCGTCGATGAGGGCATCCATGTTTTTCTCACAGTCACTTGGGAATGTCGTTCCCGGCGGCCAATCCATGGAAATATCTAGGTTTCCATCGTAGGAACGGACGATGGAGCCTGAATTCTGGTCTTGAGTTCCTTGTTTGGTGGCGTCGGCACAGAAAGTTTTAGCGTTGTTGATTGCGGCGTCTCGAGCTACCCATTTTATATTTCCGATGTCGTTGCAGGTTTGGCTGAATGTTGGGTCTGGCGCGACGGAGGTGGTGGTTGTTGGAGTTTGTTTGGGGGTGCTCGAAGATGGTTTTGGGGATGTGCTTGTGGGGATACTCGAGAACTTCGAGCTGTCGGAAGTGGTAGAACTTGAGGACTTTGAGTTTGAAGTGCTTGATGTAACTGGAGTCTTGCTTGCTGAAGTGTTCAAGGGCGATGAGGTCTTGGAAGTACCCGTAACTGTGGCAGAATCCGAGCCCTTTTTTCCAGTAGAAGTAGGGTTGGAGCTCCCACCAGTATTAGTTGGAGTATCTCCTCCTTCGTATGCACTCGAACTAGGGCGTGAACAGGAGCCATCCCGCTTTTGGTTGATAGTACAGGAACCCGTTTGTATATCGGTGGCATCCCAAATGTGCGAATAGCTGTCTGTCTCCATCCAGAGTTTCCACATGGCTTGCTGTTTAGTCGAACCGCTTGCTGCAACTTGATTGTTATCATACTGGATCATGACCTTTCCTCGAGCCGTGAGATCTAAAGCGGTGAGTTCAGCGGCATTCTTAGCCTTGAACTTTTCATACTTCCTCACACTGCAACAAATTAGCCTACGTTTTTCTCGTTGGCTCAGGAGCCAGGAGCAGTGAGTAAGGATAAAACTTGCTCCGGACCACTAAGAATGGGAAGTAAAAAGGGGGAATAAAGGGAAAAGTTGCATACGTCAGTTTCACACCCGCAAGGGGCGCGCCGGTGCCAGTCAAAAGGTCAACGAGTAGGTTAACCCTGTCTTTATACAAGTATTCGTCAGGATTATCATCAGCATGCGGAGTAGATATAAATATCTCGCGATGTGTCTCCGGTCCAAGTTTCTGCCCTGTTGCCAACAGAGGCCACAAGGCTACCATTAATTGAGCCGGAACGTAGGTTCTGGGTGTGTCACGCGGTGTGCCAGGTTTTCGGGCGAGTGGGACCTGCTCTTGAGTTGTGATGGTATCCAAGATATTCTTCTTGAAATCTGCATCGCTTGTGCCGGGTCCAAATCCAGGTGCCTCCCAATGATGGCTCATCCAGGCTCCCTTTTCCGATACAACAGTGACTGATGTGCAGCCAAAGAGACCAGCAACCATCATGAAGTTAGGCGAGTTCTCAAAGTCATCGAATTTAGCGCTAGATTTGGATCCACTACTTCGATGGGCCAATTCCAATCGCGTATATTCCTTGTCCTCGACTAAAGTATGTTAGTAATACTCGGTGAACACCCCCTTCTTGTTACCCGAGAGCCTCTCGCACAATTACAAACATTGTTCCAGACGATTTAGGAGAATTAAGAAACCACTTTTCCAATTCTTCTAAACCCCCTCGGACAATACTTGAAAAGTAGAGAAAGTATTCGCCGAGCATCATCTTAAGCAAGCATTGAAACAACTTACGGATTTCCTCATAGAAAGCATCAACACTCAAGCCCGCAGTTGGCATAGTACGTGCCTCAATATCAATCCCCGTCGGCGTTGGAACGGGTGTAGGGCCATCCCATTCGCAAGCTGCACACCCAGGAGAGCAGTATGCTACCCCTGAAGAAGTTGTCGATGCTGTTGTGGTTGCTGTGGTACCTGTTGCACATCCAGTAATCGTCGATGTTTTGCAAGCAGTTGATGTGATGGTAGCGACAGTGAACGAAGTGGCCCCTGAATAGAAAGAAGTTGAGAGAGAGACCGTTTGTGTGCACACCGGAACTTGGGTAACGCCTGTGCAAGAAGATGAGCTTGAGCTTGAGCTGGAAGTTGTGCTAGATTGGCTCGATTGAGACTCGGTGCTTGTCTTGTCCTCGTCTTCGGGATCATCTTTTTTCAGGTCTTCTCCAATTGTTCCCAGTACATCTGTCAAGCTCTCGATGACAGCAATAGGAGGTTCAGGTAACTTGACATTATCAATCAAGTTACTGACCACCTTTTCGGCACAAGTGATCAACCCAGCGACATCTTTGGCAAGATCCGCGACAGCTGAAAGTAAACTTCTATCCGCGATGATGGCTCTGATCTTCTTTTCAGACAAATCTCTTCGCTTTAAATTGGAGCAATCGGGCTTCGCTACTGGCTTGACATCGAGAGCATTGAATAAAGCAACAACCTCGTCCTTAGACTTTTCGAGATTATCAATGTACTGCGACTTTAACTTGGCATCGGTGATCCACTGTCTGTTAGCCTTGAGAGCAAAGAACAAGTCAGCCACGAGAAAGGCTTCATGTGTTGCTTCGGCAGGGGCAATTGTGGTTGTAGGAACGAGGAAGAATGGCCAGTTTGCTGTTGTTGGCCCACTGGTCGATGCGCTCCATGACCCCGACCAAGTAATTGATGCTGGAGTCTCGGAAGTTTGGGATTTACTCGTGGTTGTAAATGGTAAATCTCCAGACCCGGGTGCACCAGAAGACTTGCTGGTTGTCGATGCCTTTGGTGATGTGAGTGATTTGGATGAGTCGGACTGAGATAAAGACGACCTGGAGGATGTGCCGGTCTTGCTTGCATTCTCGCTGCTGGAGGACGACGATTTGCTTGTTTGACTCTGACTCGTTATAGTAGAGCTTGAGGTTTTTCTAGTCTCGCTTGTTTTGTCGGTACCGGTGCTCGATGTTTTCCCGGATGTGACAGCGACTGCCGAGCTAGTGGTGTTGGATGATATGGATGATATGGACCCACTGGTCAAAGATATGCTCGAGGATGACGGACTGGATTTGGTAGTGATGGAAGAGATTGTCGTATTTTTAGAAGGCGTGCTGACGGAAGTCGACTCTGAACTGCTAGTGAGGGAGATTGAAGAGGACGTGGATGCTTTGGCAGAAACAATTATTCCAGTTCCAGTTGCTAGAGGAATGGAGCTGTTGCCAGCCTCAACTGAAGCCCTGGCATGGAATCTGAGGGAGCGATCATAGGGCTGCACTGGAGTTGCATCACCCTGAAGGAAAACAGATGCAGAAAGCAAAAAAAGAAAGGTAGAAAAGTGACCCATGATTGTAAAGACTGTCTTGAGTTTCAAACAGGAAAGAATGGAAGTGGGAGAATCCCTAAAGAGGAAAGAAAATCAAAAAGAGATGGAGAGAGGATATAAACGAAAGACATGGTGAGATTTTCTGATTTCCTGGGGAACAAATTTAACATCAACGCGTACGGCGTGGAAAACAGGCGAAGGATTAAGGCTGAGTGAGCTCTGGAGCTTGATTTTAGTGTAAGATTGCTTGTAGCGTAGGATCGGTCTCGGGATGAGGCTCTACCATGATGTGGAGATTTGAAAGGATGGGCGATCGACAAGTGCTTACTGATCCTTCTAGCATGAATTTTGCCCATCAGAATCTCCTAGAGGAAAACAGGCTCTGTCTAACTCTCACCAGCTCGAGAAACAGAAAAAGAATTTTCTTTTACATACCAAGATCTTTGCGCTTGCGAGATTCCAATCTTTCATCTAAGGCTGGTGTTGTTGGAGTTGAAACACCCAGTTAGTTCCCTAGCGCTTAGAGGTGAATCGATCCTTCCATTTCCACATCTTACTCGTATCTTGTTTTCAAAACAAGCTTCACACTTCCGACCTTCCGTAAGGCGCAGCGACAGGCCCTCACGATCCATCGTTCGTTCCACAGGGCTGGTTGTTGCTGTCGACGTAATTCAGCTGATCCTTTGCCGCAAGGGACGATTAAAACGATTCCATACGACCATTCACAAGGTCATAACTCCACTCATCCAGATTCTCACAACAACATGGCAACTCTCGAAGACCCGAAAGCGATGGTGGAAAGGGGTTGCAAAACAAACGACACCACAATCGTAGCCCGGGGAATGGAAGCCGCCCGCGCCGCCAACATCGGAAAGAAAACCTCCGATTTCGGCCTGAGGACGGCCATTGACTTTGGCAACCTTGAGGTTGTCAAACATCTTCTTCAAAATGAAAATATATCTGCAAAAGGCCTCAACCCATTGATAGTGGCACGCAGCGCCTCCATCGAGCTCCTCCAACTCGTCGTCGATCACGGCTTCGATCTCAATGAACCTGCCTTCAGGGTCCCGGGCCCGGGTCCAGGTCCCTACCTTTTGCAACGAGTGTGCGAGGATGAGGAATTGGTTCGTTGGTGTGTAGAGCATGGTGCAAAGGTGGATGGGATGGAGGTAGAGCCCTACACGAGTCCGCCGCTGCTGGAAACGGTGGCAGGTACGGGAACAGTCGAAACATTCGCCTATCTCCTCGAAAAGGGGGCGCAAATCGAAGGTCGGATATTGCATGTTGCTGCGGGGTGGGTTGGAGCAGAGAAGGTAATATGGAAAGACGAGGATCTGGACGAGGAAAATGACGAGCAAAAGAAGGAGGAAGAGAGAAGCGAGAAGGATGAAGAAAGAAGGATACATTTTCAAAAGAGAATGCGCATGGTGGAATACTTGGTCGATGTCCTCAAGTTGGACGTGAATGAAATGGATATACACGCCTTCGGCTCGGAGGAATCCATGCCCAACTATTGGGGCACGCCCATATGCTATGCTGCGAGAAATCCAACAGACGGCGAGGAGGTGGTCAAGTTCCTGCTGGAGAGAGGTGCTGATCCGTATATCAAAGAGGTCATGGACAATTATAATGATGCATTTGGTTATGCAAAACAGGAGGGCAATATCAAGGTTGCAAAAGTATTGGAAGACTGGAAATCGAAACAGGAAAAGAGGGGAGTCTAGTTGAACAAATCATACTTCGTTTAGTTCTCACTTTCTTTCCCAGTTGGTACCTTCAACTCTCTTGACACCAGTTCAGAATTTACTGGCTTATCCTTTGTCATTACTGGCTCTTTTCAATCTTTCTATAACGAAAAACCCCTGTAGCATGGTAAGTCCCGCTAGGTCGTTTTCAAAACTACAATTGTCTTGATGGTGTTTTCCGTCTATCCTCCCCCCTCTTATCAAACTGCTTATATACACTAGCCAAATATGTAGTTATTACAGAGACCCTTTAAAAAGTATTAGTTGCTTCGCTGCTTAAGGTGAGTTCAACTCTGCTAGACCAGCTCTGTTGTATTACCAGCTATTAGTTTGCGTAATACACAAGGTAACCGTTGCGCCAGAGGAATAATAACGTAAAAGTTCCCCTAAAATGACTACTAAACGGTATTATTTTAACTAATAGCGCGTATATAGAACAGACCCTGCGAATATCAGCTCAGTTATATAGCCTAATATTATATATTCCTCTACTTAGTCTAAATCATGTCTATAGAATTATAAACCTCGCTCTAATAAAGTAATCTACTAGATATATTTATAAAAGTAGTTAAAAGAATAATATACGTCGAACTCCTAAGAGCACGCTTTATACTAGAGATATAGTACCGAGATAAAATCGTCTATTATTAGATTTAAGAGCTTAGAATAATTCCTAGACATTTAGTAGTTATATATTATATTACTAGCTATTAGTCTATATAATATATAAGATAATAAGTACGTTAGAGAAATAATAATATAAAAGTTTATCTAAAATAACTACTAAATAGTATTATTTTAACTAATAGCGTATATATAGAATAGACTCTACGAATATTAGCCTAGTTATATAGTCTAATATTATAGCTCTTTAGCTTATATATTATATACTTAATAATATCTAAGTCTTTATAATTAGAATAAAATACTAGTAAGTAATCTCGGTTATAGAAGTGCTTAAATATATCTTTAAGTTATTTTCTCTCTTAAGTCACTTATTAACTTATTTACGTAAAAATTAATAATTAATTATATACTCTCTCTTCTTACTACTATTAGAGCAGAGGCTACTCTCTCTTATATACGCTATATATAGACGGGATTCCTAGGCTTATCTCTCTATTACTTCTATATAAATTCTATTAAAATCATAATCTCTGTGATAGTCCTAGTCATATACGTCACTCACGTAACTAGGTTAGCCCGAGGCTTTACTAAGGCTTTGCTTAATATATATAAATAAAGCTAGAGTGTCTATACTCTTTACTTTTCTCTTTAGTTTAGTTTTCCTTAATACTAGGTACTATTCTATAAGCACTCTCTTTATATATTTATAGAGAGCTATTATACTAAAACTAAACTCTCCCTCTTTACCTAGGAAGGCTTTTACTAATATCCTAATAATAATATATATATTTACTTATATTAAATCTACTAAATTCACCTTCCTCCTCTATAAAGCCTAACCTATTTACGTCGAGTAGTAAGGTTTAACGTTCTTCTATTAGCTATGTCGAGTCTTTTAAAAGTAACTTATTAACCTAAGAACTATTCTATCCTATTTTAGAGTTAGTAGAGCTAATCCCTCTTCCCCCTTCTATTAATATTACGTCCTAATCTAGCTTAAGAACTCGACCTAAAAAAACATATATACTAGCTATTACTATACTACTACTACCTCCTCCTACTAAAGCAACTACTAGTTCCTTATAGTATAAGATCTCTAAACTACCTCTACTTAACTCTACCTTATAATAAATCCTTAAAGTAATAACCTTATTAATAAGTAAAGTTTATAAACTTAAAGTAAATACTTTAAATATAGCTAGTACTTCCTATTAATATACCTCTATTTAGCTATAAACTCTTAATATAACTCGTTCTCTTTCTATAGCTCTATTATCTAAGAAGATAAATAGAATAGCTAATCCTTACTAATTTACTATAAAAGACGAATTTACCTACGTAACCTAGGAAACTAAAATTATAGTAAAGTTATCTATTAATACTAACTACTTTAAGTCTAAAGAAGTAAGGATAAATTTAATTTTCTACTATACTTCTAGAAGAGCTTAAAACTATATTTACCTAAGATATAAGTTTAATACTATTAACTAGTTTAGTAGCTATAAAGAGATATTAACTTACCTTTAAAATATTACTATTAGCTCTTACTTATACTAAGAAGCTTATATCTAATACTAAGACCTTATTATATTAAAGATAGAAACTTTCTATAACTTCTATACTAAGTTTTAATAACTTATAGATAAAGCTAAAGTTCTCTTATAAGACTAGGTAGAAGACTTATAGAATAAGTTAACCCCTATACTACGCTAATCTCTTATTATTACTAAGTTTTAAGCTAAAAGAGATATAAACTCCTTTTATAATCTTATAAGTAGTATTAATAGTAATCTTTAAAACCTTACTTCTTAAAAGGTATAAGTAATAAACTTTCCTTCTACTTTAAACCTATATACGCCTACTCCTACGCCTACTAGCTCTTCTTCCTCTATAACCCCCTTTATCCTTCTTAGACGCCTTAACACCCCTACTATAAATAACTACTTAACTCTAGAACTATTAGATAAGTACTTTAACTATAGTAAGCCTAGTTATTATATTAAGGATTATCTAAAGCTAAAAATATATAAGGTTAACCTTAAAGAGCTTAAAAGAAAAGATACTAGCTTAAAGTTAGGAAACGAAGAAGCTTAAAAGAAGACTCCTCTTTAGGTAAATATAAGATTAATCTCTCTAAGATTAATCTATAGTTATTAATTAGTAGAAAAGCGTTTACTTTACCTAGTATAATAACTATTAATAGATTTAGTATATAAACTACTACTCTTAGTAACCTTAGAGTAAATACCTTTTCTTTTATAAATATATAACTTAGTTATAACTTTATAAAGTTTTATAGTTTAAAGACTAAAAGACTTCTTACCTCTATTAAGATTTATAGATATAATAGAGAAATTAGAGGTAAAGCTATATACTATCTCCTTTTAAATTATATCTTAGATAGCTATAAATTCTTTAATATACTATTTATCCTCTTAAACTTAGGTTTATATAATATTATTCTTAGCTAGAAGTTCTTTAAGTACTTTTATATTAATATTAATATAACTTATTAGAAACTACTCTAGCTTAATAATCTTAAGCCTTACTTCTCTACTTAATAGCTAACTCCTCTCTCTTAAGACGCTATATAACTAAAAGATCTATACTCTCTTACTAGGATAAAGCTAATACTTATAACTAAGCTATAGAAATAGACAAATAGCACTAATAAGGTAGAAGGCTCTTAAAGCCTATAGATTACCTTAAAATCAATACTATAACCCTAGCTAGTTATACCCTAACTATGTATAGTAGAGAAGGCTATAAGTCCTTAATATAAGCAAAATACTAGGTTATAAAGAAAGAACTTAAAGGCGTTATAAAGAAGGTACTTACCCTAGTATACTATTAGAAACCCTTTATCTTAAAGAAGTTAGACCTTATTATCAACATTTTAGCTATTTTAGCTATAAGAATATATTATTACTTACTCTAAGAGGATAATAAGATATTTACTATAAGTATATATAAAATTAATACTATTATAGCTAATTAAGAACTAGATATAGCCTCTAATATCACTCTTCTTAATAAGTACTAGGACTTTAAAGAAGTATTTTCTAAGACTACCTTAGATACTCTCCTACCTTACTAATACTATAACTATAAGATTAATCTTAAAGGTCTAAATATCCTTAGATATTCCTCTCTATATAAGATATCTATAAAAGAGTTATTAGCTATAAAGGAATATATTTTAAAGAATCTTTATAAAAAGTTTATTAAATATAGCTAGTCCTCTTTTACTACTCCTATTCTATTTATAAAGAAAGTAGATAGAAGGCTACGTTTCTATATTAACTTCTAAAAACTTAATAATCTTACTTAAAAAGACTACTATCTATTACCTCTAATTAATAAAACACTTATATATATTAGTTAAGCTTATATTTTTACTAAGCTAGATATCTAGTAAGCCTTCTACTATATATAAATAGATCTAGATACTAAGGAATTAACCACTTTTTATACCTATTATAGAACGTATAAGTATAAAGTCCTACTATTTAGTTTAATAAATAGCTTATCTACCTACTAGTACTATATAAATAATATCTTATTTAACTATCTAGACAACTTCTACTCTACCTACTTAGATAATATCCTTATCTACTTATTAAACGTCCTTAAATATAAAGAATATATATAAAAAGTCCTTTAACATCTTAAGAATACTAGGTTATAGGTTAATATTAAGAAGTATAAGTTTAATATTAAGAAGACGAAATACCTTAGGTTTATTATTAATACTAATAATATTAAAGTAGACTCTAAAAAAGTCTTAGTAGTATAGAAATAGTAAGCTCTAAAGATAGTAAAAGGCGTTTAGAGCTTCCTTAGTTTTTATAACTTCTATTAAAGGTTTATCTAGAACTATAGTATAATTATAAAGCCCTTAGTATACCTAACGTAGAATAATATACCTTTTAATTTTAATAAAGAGTACTAGGAAGTGTTTAAAGACTTAAAGGTAGTACTTACCTTTATACTAATCCTCTACTACTACTCTCTCGATCTTCTTACTATAATTAAGATAAACGCTTTAGATAGAATTATTATTAGAGTATTATAATAATAATAAGCTAATAGAGAATAGTACCTTATAGCCTACTTTAGTAAGACTATGTCTCTAGCTAAGTATAACTATGAAATATATAACAAAGAGCTACTTACTATTATACGCTTACTTATAGAATAGAGACTAGAATTATAAAGTACTTATTTGAAAATCTGTATTTATATTAATTATAAGGCGTTTAAGTACTTTATAACTACTAAGTAACTTACTACCTATTAAGCGAGGTAGGCTAAAGCTTTAGCTAAGTACTATTTTATTATTATATTCTATTTAAGGTGTAAGAATAGTAAGATAGATACTTTAACTTATAAAGTAAATAAGATATACTTATAAAAGGAACTTAAAGAGTAGTACTAGACCTATATACTTTTAATAAAGGAATAAGTTAATATAGAAGCACTTAAAGACCTAGGGGTTAAAATAAGCTTGATTATACTAGCTCTAGTTAATAATAACTACTTCTAAGAATTATTTATACTTTTAGAATAAATCTACTAAGTAAATAAGGATACTATAATACTTTAAGCTATATAAGCATAAGCTAAAACTAATACTAATTCCCTATATACCTTAAAGGAAGGCCTTTTACTTTACTAAAACTACTTAGTAGTACTAGATATAGATATACTAAGAATAGACTTAATTTATAAGGCTTATAATTAAATACTTTTAGCTTATCTAGAGAGAGATAAGACCTACTAGATTCTACGTTTAAGATATATCTAGTAAAACATAAAAGCTAATATTATAAGATATATATAAAACTGTTATAATTATAGAAGAGTAGACGTTTCTTAAGATAAAACACCTAGCTATCTATACCTACTCTTAGTACTACTATATATATGATAATATATAGCTATAGATTTTAAGTTCTTTCTAATTAATAAGTATAGTTATAATAACATATTTATAGTAATAGACTACTTATCTAAATAGTCTATTTTAATACTCTACTATAAGAACATCACTTCTAAATAGATAGTAAGGTTATATATTAAACACGTTCTATAATATTATAGGATTCTAGAAAGTATAATATTAGATAGGAGCTCTTACTTTATTACTACGTTTTAGAAGGAGTTTACTTAAATCCTAGGTGTTTAGCTTCGACTCTTAACTATAAACTATGCTTAAATAGATAGCTAGACTAAGATTATAAATTAATATCTTAATTAGCACTTATAGCTATATATCGATTATTATTATACTAATTAGTCTAAGATCCTTCTAATAATAGACTATATATAGTTAGTACTACCTTATAATATTATTAGAATATCACCTTTTAAGTTATAAAAGAGATATATACTAAGAACCTCGTTTAACTAGTAAACACTAGAACTAGCTAATATAAAAGAACAGCTATTATAAGAAGAGGCTATAGTAGTTATAAAGATAATCTAGGAGGTCTTAGATATCGGCTAAGTAAATATATTAAAAGCTTAATAGAAGAAGGAATAAGACGTAAATAAATATAGATAAGACGTTAATTTTAGAGTAAGAGATATAGTCTTTGTTATAATAAAAGACTAAGTAACTTAATAACTAAGTTAAAAGCTAGACTACTAGATAGCTAGCCCTTTTAAGATCCTTAAGGAAGTAGGTTCTGCTTTCTAATTACAACTGCTAGCTTCTATTAAAGTTTACCTTATCTTTACTCTTAAGAAGTTATATAAGGCTATAGACGATCCCTTACTAGGATAAGTAGTTATACTACTCTTACTAATTATTATAAACGAAGAAGAGGAATAAGAGATTAAAGAAATACTAGCTAGTAAGAAGAGATAGTAGTCTCTCTATTACTAAATTAAGTAGAAAGGCTATAATAAAGACCTTAATTAGTATCTAGCTTAATAACTAATATATATGCTATAACTAGTAGAGAGGTTCTATTTAGAGAAGCTAAAAATAGCTGGTTCTCTAGAAGCTCTTCTACTATAGAAAACAGTATATAAGGCTAGGAGGGAGGATTATAGCGAGCTAGAGCTTAATACTTCTATATTAAAAGAGGATAAAGCTGCTTAGTTATAGAGGGCTCTTTTAAAGGGGGGGTAGTGTAATAGTCCTAGTTATATACGTTACTTACGTAACTAGGTTAGTTTAAAGCTTTACTAAGGCTTTACTTAATATATATAAATAAAGCTAGAGTACCTATACTCTTCGCTTTTCTCTTTAGTTTAGTTTTCCTTAATACTAGGTACTATTCTATAAGCACTCTCTTTATGTATTTGTAGAGGGCTGTTATAATCTCTATATTCTAGCCTATATTATATAAATAGTATTCTTAGTAAAGTTAAGCTATAAATAACTTTATTATCTTATTCTCGAATCTCTATAGCCGTCGTATTCTTCTCTTACTAGCTCTTTACCTCGACTTACTCTATAATATAAACTCGTATCTTAGATATCTCTTCGATCTCTTAGAATCAGAGCTATAGATAGTAGATATAGTTAAAAATAGAAGATATACTCTCTTTCTCTCTTTAACTCTTATAACTAGTATTTCGATTATAGATAGTAATTCGCTACTTAGTTCTTTCTTAAGATATATCTTATTCTAACTTCTATAGTTCAGTATATTAGCGACGGATAATATAGTAGTATAGCTTATAGTTTATAAGAATATTATTCTAAGAGATTAGATACTAAGAGTTAGCTATCTACTATAATAGACTATTAAAAAGTAGTTAGAGTATATTATAATAGTTAAGCTACGAATTAAGATTAAGATACTTAAGATATAGTTTATACTAATATTATTTAGCTTAAAAGTAATTAGTCTTTTAGTTATAAATAGTAGAAACGAGTTAGAGAGCTTTAGTAGAAATAGCTTTATATTTATTTATTAAAGAAGATAATAGTTAGGTTATTAGAGTAGAAGCTACTTTTACTTATATATACTATATATAAGCGAGATTCCTAAGTATATCTCTTTATATTATAAAAAACTTCTAGATACTAGCTATATTATTAGTATACTTAATATACTTAATATATCTAGTATACTTAAGTCTTAAGTATACTATTATAATACTAGTTATAATAGTAATAATAGCTAGTCTACTTTATACTAGATATATTAAATATACTAATATACTAGATATACTAGATATACTAGATATACTAGAAATACTAGAAGTATTTAAGTTATTACTCTTTATATATATCTACTTATCTATCTACTTATCTATTTATATACGTATATATCTATCTACTTATATACTTTACTTATTTAAGAGATATCTTATAAAGTAAACTTTAACTTAATTACTTAATTTATTTCTCGCGTTTTTAATCTATTATCGTTTTATAAAGCTAGATATAATAATACGAAATATATACGATTATAGAAAAGATATATAGAAGTACGTTTATAAGAATAAAGTATATAAATACTAGGCTCTAATATAGAAGAAAAGACTAAACTTATCTTCTTCTATCTTAAGTAAGAGTATTTATATAAAAGAGATTAGATAATATAAAAGTCTAATAATAATAATAACTATATTATAATTTTTTTTATATACTAGTAGAATAGTCTTATACTAGCTATACTAGTTATAATAGATATACTATAGTAGATTTATTAAGTATACTATATATACTAGCGCTAAAGCGGCTGTCTATTTAGTCTTAGTAGGCTTAATACTAAGACTAATCTACTACTCGACCTCTAATACTCGAGATACTAAGGCTAACTCGCTAGCCGACTCTTAATACTTAAGATACTAAAGCTAATATACTATCTAATCTCGATACTAGAGGTATTAAAGCCGACTTACTAGCTAACTCGCTAACTTACTCGAGTACTAAGAGTGCTAAAACTAACTCGCTATCCGACTCTTAGACGATTATATAACTAGTCTTCTATCTCTCTATATACTACCTAGCTCTATAAAACTATAATAGATTAAAAAAACAAGTTATAAATTAAGAGCTTAAGCTAAAGCTTACTTTATAGAATACCTCTTATATAAGTAGAGTATATAAGTAAGATATAGATAAGTAGATAGATATGTTTAAAACAGTAGTATAAACTTAAACTACTAGTATAGCTAGTATATCAAGTATACTTAGTATAGCTAGTAAAAAGTATATTAGCTATTATCTCTATTATAACTAGTATTATAATAGTATACTTAAAGCTTAAGTATACTAAGTATATAAGGTATATTAAGTATACTAATATTATACCTAGTATATAAAAGAATTTTATAATATAAGAGCTTCTTAATATAAGTAAGCTAAAAATAATAATAGCTAAAAGCTAAATATATATTATTTAAATCTTAATATCTTTTCTATATAAATATTAGATATTCTCTAATATTATATTAATAACTAAAACCTTACTCTACTATATATATCTACTTAAATTAATTAACTTTATATCTAAATTATATTTCTCTTATATTTCTATCTAGTTCTTTTAAATAGCTCTTAGTTATAATAATTAGCTTAGTAAAGTAGATAATAGCTAAAAAGAAGTTATATAATTTATATATAATAATAAGAAAGCCTCTTATATATATAATAGAAAGAATAACTACTAAAGAGTTAATTATAAAGTAAGTTAAAGTAAATATAAACTAATATTTAATAGTAAAAAGACTTTTTAATATAAGTTTAAGGCTTAGAACTTTCTTATAAAAATTCTTAATATTATTAATAATTAAGTGACAATTTAATTAGCTATAAAGTTATAATATAAGAACTTTACTAATAAGAAAATCTTATATATACTTAATTAATTTAAGAGTATACTAATATCTAATCAATAGTTTTAAAAGCTTTAAATATATTAAAAGCTTCTACTTTATTAAATAGAACCTTCTATACTTAAGTAAGATACTACTCTTATTAATACTATTATAAATAAATTTAAATCTAGCTAAGTAATATAATATAGTTATTATATTAAATCTATTTACTTTTATTATAAGCTAAGCTTTTTTATTAGTAAAAGAGAGATTACTTAATTAAATTAGTAAATAGTACTTATATTTACTAAGACTAGAAAGAATATTCTTAAGAGAGTTTATAAGTAGTTTATTATTAAAAGACTAAATTAATTATAAAAAGTTAATAGTTATAATAAATTATTCTCTTATAGCTTCTAAATATATAGATTTATTAATATCTACTTATATAAGAGATTAAGATATTTATTAGTCTTTCTAACTATATCTAAGTTATAGTTATAAAGTACTACTTTTAATTAGTATATAAACATAGCTTCTTAAAAGTAGTATAAATAGATAAAGATATAGAGACTCTTTTAGTAATAGTATACTATCTTCTTTTATAATATTAAAAAAAGTTTAATTTAAGAATATTAAAAACCTAGATATATAGTACTTCTTAATAGATAAAATACTTTTAAGTACTTAAATATAGAAGTCTTTTTAATAGCTTAAACTATAATTAGATTACTTTATAATATATCTATATAAATACTCTCTACTATTAGATTAATAAGTTTATTAAGACTTATAATATATACTCTATTTAAAAGTAATATTAGTAATAGTAAGAAGTACTATAAGAGAAGCTAGATAAGATATATAATTATTAAAGTAATAATACTAGAAACTATAATTAGAAGACTAATCTAGAGATATAAGAGAATCTCTAAAAGAAGGTCTCTTTTTATAATAATATTAAGTATTTTATTAATAATACTTATATAGTATATAATAAGATTAAGATTAGTTAGCTTAAGACTAGTAATAAAGACTTTAATATTCTTAATAAGATATAATTAAAGCTTAATATACTATATACTTAATTTTATCTATATTTTTATATATAATTATATATTAAAAACCACGTTTATTAAATAAAGGAATTAGCTATACTAGTAGAAGAGAAGAATCTTATTAATACTATAAAAGCTCTTATACTTAAGATAGAAGAAGAGATAGATAATAGACCTAGATATTATAGTAGAGAGTATAAATAAGACGTTATATTTTATATAAATACTAACTAGCTTTTATAGAATAACTAAGAGTAATATATTAAATCTAACAAAGAAGAAGAAGAGGAAGTAAAGAGAGATAATAGTAGTAGAATATACTTTAAGCTTAGTTCTCTTAAATAAGTACATTTTAAGTTATCTAGAGTATTACTAGAAGAAGAGGAAATACTATAATTTATTAAATATATATACTTTTAGTATATCTAAATAGCTTTAATATATAATTCTCTTAACTTTAAAGTATAATTAAGTATAAAAAGTAGTAGTAGAGGTTTAGACGTAAAAAGTCGATTTTCTAAAATGTCTAAGAGAGTCCACTATACCGCTTTGTTTCGCTTCCTCTGCAAACGACCTAGCTGTCCTCTACAAACTGCGTCCCCTCCACCATCACATCCCAATTCCTTAACATGCCTCAACAGAAGACATCCTCACTCAAGGCCTATTTCGACGAGATAGCCGAGACCAACGGTGATAATGAATGCAGGGCTTGGCTAGGAAGGGTTTTCGACTCCAAGGCTGAGTTAACAACTTTTGTTACTAGTCGACGGGCAGGAGGTGGCGCCGGAAAGTATGTTGGTTTCCTGAAGGGATCCTTCAACTTCAGCTTCCGCATCAGTTTCAGCGATGGAGGGCCGGACGCCATTATTCGGTTCCCCAAACCAGGCCACACGGCTGCGGCTCTTCGGGACGAAAAGGTCGCGAACGAGGTGCAGGTTATGGAATACCTGAGCCAAAATACCACGATTCCTCTCCCTCGCGTACGTAGCTGGGGCTTGACGGCGGAGAGCCCACAACAACTGGGGCCATTTATCATCATGGATTATATTGACGGAACGCTTTTGTCGACTGTCCTCAAGCGACCGGCTGCAAGCGAGCAAGAGGACCTAGTTCTAAACCCAGATATCGACAATGCAACATTGGACAAGATCTATCGTCAAATCGCCGATTACATGCTGCAACTTTCTCAATGTACGTTCAGCCACATCGGAGCCATCTCGAAGGACGACCACGCTTCGAAAACATGGTCTGTTACCGGAAGACCCCTAACATACAACATGAACGAGTTGGCGACTGTCGCCGGCTACCCTGACCATCACTTTCCCACCGCGCCGTTTGACAGCGCAAGCGACTATCTCGAGTCGGTCGCGAACGAGCACCTGACCCACCTCTGGACCCAGCGCAACCTCGCCGAGGACACAGAAATCGCCCAGGAGCGGTTTATTGCCCGTCATCGGCTCGCACAGCTGATTCCCAAGTACTGTGTTGACGACGCGGGTCCCTTTCTACTCTTCTGCGACGATATGCGACCTTCGAACATGCTGATCAACCCGGAAACCCTCCGTATTACCGCCGTGCTCGATTTGGAGTTTACAAATGCCATGCCGGCCCAGTTCACGTATGACCCACCTTGGTGGTTGCTGTTGTCTGGGCCCGAAGTGTGGCTTGATCACGGTTCTATGGAAGAATTTCTAGCCTGCTATGAGCCCAGAATGGAGCAGTTCTTGCGAGCATTGGAACGGGTGGAAGAGGAAGTAGCATTACGGAGGAAGCAACCCAGTGGGCCACCTCTTTCTACCCGGATGCGTGAGGCGTGGAGAACTGGGCGTTTCTGGTTCAATTACGCTGCAAGGAAGAGTTTTGAGGTCGACGCCGTCTATTGGGCCGCACTACATGACGGCGGCACTGGTGTTGAGTTACTGGACGACAAGGCGCGTGCCGAAATAGAGTCATTTACACAGAAGAAGATGGAGCAGTTGAAGGCATACAAAGAGGAGTGTACTGCTCGTTTCTCTTCAGGTAGCGAATGATCCATCTTAGGTCAGTGCCACTTTGTTTCTTCAAACACTAAAAATCAATATGAGAGGGCATATGATAAGGGCTGCTGTCTTGGTTTTCAGGCTGGCAATATGAAAACATGTTAGTGTTAGGGTGCTCGCCTAATTAACGAAGTTGCAGAGATAGACGTGATGAGATTGAGGGGTTGAGGAGTGAAGCACAAATCTGGTTTCAACTGTTTTTATGTAGACCTTCAGTTCATCCGTTGTCTGCAGGCAGACGCACTGAGATAACCACTCCGCGATGCTCCAACATGCAATCGACCTATCGCACATCAAGGGCTCCGCATCCTCCCAGATGACCAGCAGTATGCAGACAGAACGCAACGTGCGTAACTATGTATAATCGTTCGGCTCTACTCTCACCTAGAAGGCACGTGCCTTCTGAGCGAGGGATAGTAATACGTTGATTTTACTTAAAAATAGACTATTAAATAGAAATAAATTAACAAAAAACTACTAATTATTTTATTTATATATACTTTATACTTAAATTTCATAATCTCTTATTCTAGTAATATTCTCTAAAAGCTATTTAAAAACAGGCTTCTATTTTAGTTTCTAAGTTCTTACTATTCTTATATTTCTTATATTTACTACCTAGGCCTTATCTACTCTTTTATCTTAAATATTCTTTAACGCTTAATACTTATATATCTTTTTATACTTTTAAACTACTTTTTATATATTCTCTTTTGGTTTCTATTTTATTTTAAAAGTTATATAAATAATATAAAATAAGCGCGTCTTTAAGTATTAATAATTAAGATATAGACTCGAGTTTATCTTATATATAAATAACTAAAGAGATAATAGACTCCTACCTCTTAATAGCTTCTATTATATATATATATATATATAATAGCTAGCTATCTTTAATATACTAAAGATATTAAGATTCGAATATTATATATTTATCTTTTATTATATATTTAGCTTTTAGCTATTATTATTTTAGAATTATCTATATATAGAGAAAAGAGATTACGTAAAACTCTCTTTTTCTATAATATATCTCTTAGATCTAGAAGAGATAACTTCCTAGGTTTATAATAATAGTAGACTAGATTATAAAAGAACCTCTTAACTATATTAGCTTCTATTCCTGCTCTAGATAATCCTACGAAGCTATATAGATTATTTTAAACTCCTAAATAGCGATTCTCTAGACGATATTCTTAAGAGTAAGTTCTTACTTCTAGATTCTCTCTAACTTTCTCTCTTATACTCTAGCTCTAACTCTAGTAAATATACTCTAGTTCTATCTTTAGTATTCTTAGTAAAGATAGCGAGTAGAGTTCGTAAGACATAGTAGCTCGTAGTTAGTGTTATATTTTCTAGCCTCGTAGAGTACTAGGCTTCTAAACTCGAATATATCTTTAAGTACTTCTTAGAGTAAGCTAGTACGCTACTAAGCTTTCGGTTTTAAATACCTACTCGTAGTAGAGCTTTATATAAGCTTATTAAGAGTAAGCTACTAAAGAGGTATATCTACTCGTAGTAGAGCTTTTAATATATTCGAAGTTAAAAGCGTCTTATAGAAGAGTTCTATCTACATTTATTAAGAGAGTTCTTATTCGCGCTTATTAGAAGAGTCTTATATTCGAAGTTAGAAGAGCTCTACTCGTTATTAAGAGTAAGTATTAAAAGATTAGTATAATAATATACTATTCTATATAGCCGAGATTACGTAGTATATACTATATATATATATGGTTTTAGTAGTTATTATTTTATATTATCTAATTTAGAAAGATTATATACGTCCGATCTTTTAGATATACTTCGTAGAGTTTAGACTTTTATATTAGCTAACGTATATTATTATTTAGTTTTATACTCCTTTTTATATCGTCTAAAACCTCTTATATATAGTAGCTTACTCTCCTAGAGTTAGAAAAGGCTAGTTTAGCCTTTTCTTCTATATTAGAGCCTAGTATCTACGTATATTATTCTACTAAACGTACTTTTATATATCTCTTCTATAGTAGTATATATTTCGTATTATTATAGTTAGTTATACTAACCGATAGTAGAGAGCGTTCTAAATATATAATAAAGTGTTATATAAGTAGAAGATAAAGTTATAAGAGTATATTATAAGTATAAACTAAGCTTATAACTATAACGTATTTTAGATTAAAAACACTCTAAGAAGTCTTATATTTAGAGATAAAAACTCTACTATATATATAGAGAAAAGAGATTACGTAAGACTCTTTTTCTCTATAATATAATACTTAGTATAGTAGTATAAAATATAAACTACTAGAAAAGAGATATAGAAGTACGTTTAATAGAATAATATATATAAATACTAGATACTAATATAAAGGAAAAGACTAAATTAGTCTTTCTAATTAAGAGAGAGATAGAGTATCTATATATAAGAGATTAGATAATAATATAATCTAAGATCTATATAATATAAATAATATAAATATCTAAAGCTTATATAATAACTAAACTTAGTAAATAAGCTCGGTAGTAAACTTAGTAACTAGATAGCTAGCTATTATAACTATAGATAAGAAGATTAAGAGTTTAATAGAGAAGAATAATATATAAATTTCTAGAGTAGATAGATTACTTATAAGTACTTTAAGCGTTAATTTAGATTAAATAGAGTACTTATTTATTATTATAAATAGTCTATTTTAATAATAGTTCTCTAAGACTATAATAGTTTACGTAGTTAGTTTTACTCTTTTATTAGATAGTTCAAAAACTCTTAAAACTGTATATAGTTTTAGGATCTGAAAACTGTGCTAAAAACTACGATAGTTGAACTTTCTACTATACTGTATAATTTCAAAAAGGTGGTAATAACGTAAGAGGGTATCAGGTACAAAGTTCTTGAATAGAAGAACAAGCGGATGGGGAATCCACGATGAATAGGTGTCCCGGCATCTTCAATGAGACTTCCATTGAATCTAGCAAACTCGCCGTAATAAGTAATTACAGTACAAGTGAATACTTGACTAATACCCGACTTAGGACAACTGTATCCAAGTTGACAGTATATACAGAGTGAAGTACCAAATCACCTATCGGTATTGGGAGTACTCCATGAAAGATATCCCTATTCTCCCGACTTTCGCTCGCATGCCTGAACGCAATCAAAAGCCATCTCGGCTTGAAAATACATGTAATTGCTTTCAATACCACTAAGTGCTGGCACGTATCCCGCCCTGACTCACTCCGTTTGTATGCCCCTCTAATCCATCCCTATCAACAGCATCCCAATACGCTCCGCTCCTGGAATGGGGAGGAAGCATCGAGAGGTTCGTGTCTTCGTAAGCGCGGGGTAGAAAGAGGAGGAGTCGTGTTGTCCGATTGAAAAGCATACTCTTGAGGCAGCCAGCTCGCTTGTTTGATGCGTGTTTCTATTCTACACATAATCAGCGTAGTTCATTCGGGCTGGAGCATGGGAGAATAATGGGGGATAACTTGCCTATGTGTGTATTTCAGGAAACTCGAAAGCAAATGGCTGGTGGGAAAGTTGGTGCTATCGTCTACCGTACTATACATTCGAATAATATATTTTTTCTAGAACTTTTAGAATAATCAAACCAATTGGATATAATAACGAATGATAAAAAAAAAGATCTCTTTTCATTTTTAGTCTTCTTATAAGTTGTATGTTTTAAGGGCCTGTTTGGCTAGCATATTTTTTGAATAGTTTCGTATATATACTACTAAAAAGGCGTCATAATAATAACGGATAATTTAATATATTTAACACTTTGTTTTTTTAGGCCGGACTATTTAGCAAAATAACCTAATATTTATATAAAAGATTATCTCTACTAAGAAACGGCTGTTATCCTATTATCGCCAAAACCACGATAATTAGAATATATCCTAGCATATCTTTTCTCACTCACTTACGCTAGTATTTATTACTACCGTTCTAAGATAAAATACTAGCCCTAAGATATTAGATATACGAGCTAAACGATTACTGAAAATGTTATCTGAATAATTAGATAATAAATAAATATATGCCATGCTACTTTTAAAGGGTCCCTGCATATTTAATAGACTATTTATAAGTATTCCAGTGTAAGCCAAACAGGCCCTAAGTTAATTGTTCTTTCCAGATAACCCGACGTTCTTCCGGAGGGACTCGACCAGCTGACATTTCGCATCTCGACTCCTATCAACCTCACACTTTTTATATATAATATGCGCCTTCTGCATTGTCGGACCCTTGAGCTTCAGGATTTCTTCCAGAATGCCACCCCTTCATACGCCATTTTATCCCATACATGGGAGCTCGAGGAACTGACATGCCAGGAAATCTTAAATATCCACGGATCTCACCAATACGCCAAAAAGAAGGCTGGCTACCTCAAGATAGTAAATTGCTGTAAGCAAGCGATATTAGACGGCTTTGAATATGTTTGGATCGATACGTGCTGTATCGATAAAAGCAGCAGCGCCGAGCTTTCAGAGGCTATCAATTCCGTGAGTATTCGATTTCCTCGAGTCCTCCCCCAGAGACTCCTATTTCTTCTACTCCTCAAACGCTCTGAAGAAGTGTAAGCGTTCTAAGATTCTGTAGATGTATTCTTGGTATCAAAAGGCCACACTCTGCTATGCTTACCTTGCCGATGTGCCACTGCCTTTAGACCCACCACAGCGCCGACGAGAGCAAGAGGAAGAGGAGAGTAGTGATTTGAGTGATGAAGGCGATGAAGAGGGCAAACAGCAGCCTGTCCAGCAAATCAGATCCTCCAAGATGCCAATTCGCAATCGTTCTGGATCACCCATCGGTTCTTTAGAATCCCTTTTGGAGAAACAACAGAGATACTCCTTGTTTGCGTCTTCGAGATGGTGTAGGTATTCTCCGAGTTATTATTCCTTTTTCGGGTTGTTTCAGGAGAGTTGCGACTCCATTTCTTCCTCAAACTGCTTTGTTTCCTGCCTTTTCTCCCCACTACCCTGCTGCTTCCTCAGACATACTTGGCTGACTCCGAGACCTTCCGCAGTTACTCGAGGTTGGACTCTGCAAGAACTTTTAGCTCCAACGAGTGTGCGTTTTTTTGCTGAGGATTGGAAATTCATTGGGACGAAGGGTTTTTTGAGCGACCTATTGTCTCGCATCACGGGAATTGATGCAGCAACTCTCAAAGGGAGACCCGTGAGAGAGGAAAGTATTGCCAAGAGAATGTCATGGGCTTCGAAAAGAGTTACCACGAGAGTTGAGGACCTTGCATATTGCCTCATTGGTATTTTCGGTGTCAATTTACCCCTTCTTTATGGCGAAGGGGAAAGAGCGTTTATCCGACTTCAAGAGGAGATCATGAAAAGTTCTGACGATCAGTCTTTATTCGCCTGGGAAGTCAACTCCAAGATTGAGAACGTCCCTCGACAAATGAGCATTAAATTATTCACGACAGATGAGAGTAACGAGGTCGAGGACTTACTTCCACTGCTGCAACACAATTCTGAAACCCAACTGTCATTACGCGATTTGGGTGGCTTTCTTGCCAAATCTCCGGCAGCATTCGAAAATGCTGGCAAGGTTGTACCATATCGAAATTGGGATATCAGCACACCATATGCGATGACAAATCAGGGACTACGGATTCAACTCGAAGTGCAGCAATATCAAGATGTAGATGATTACCTCGGAATTCTTCAATGTCATTACGAAGACAATTTTCTCGGCCCAATGGGTGTATATATAAAACCTATAGCTTCGGCGAGTGGCGATCAATTTGCACGAGATTTGTCCCATTTCAAGCCAGTAGTGGTAGTTCCCAAACACGTTTCAACTGCTGTTCTCAGGACTATTTATATTAGGCAGCAAGTCTTACTGCCAACCGCTCGGGATTATGACCGGACCAATCACCTTTTGATCAGAACCATCCCAGGTGGACCAGAGTACTCTCTCGTCGGAGTCTATCCAGAACAGCATTGGAACAAGTCACAGAACATCTTGCGACCACCTGACGGTCGAGGTGCCCTAGTTTTCGAGACAAAACGTGACGAGTCCGATTCAAACACCTACCAAACATCAGGGGCTCAACCTTTTGTTCCAAGCTCATTTGCGGTCGTCATTCAAACAAATATCGAACCGAATCACCATCGTGGAAAACACGATGATTACTCCTGCAAAGTAGTCGTCAATTATAAAAAGGCCAAGTTTAAATATGACTTACTGTCCGGGTCGGGTATCCGTCTGACGGACGAGCTGGATCGCCGGATTGTAGGCAGAGAATTATTGGAACTTGCTGGCCAGATGTCTGGTTTGAATCAACATACCTCATATCAGAATCTACCTTCTGAAGACGCAGGTTATAATGATCAGGCGATTGCCAAGATCAGCAAGGAGATATTTATGGGCCAGGAGATGTTCGTTGTGGATATTGACATTAAATCTATGAGACTGAAATACGTGCCATTCTTTGCGACGGACTTTCTGACTACAAAAGAAGGCAAAGCCAAGGATGAGTTGGATTACGGGTGGAGTGCGGATGCGACAGCACAATAATTCAAAGTCAAGTCCGTGGTGCGATGTTTTATTGTTATTCGTTTGGCTAGGGGATCGATTATTTTCTTACTCTCAATCTATTTCCCTGCCAGATCTCGAAACAAGAACAAAGTCACTGCAACTCGATCTCCATCGACGACTCATTCTTTACGTTACATCTCATTGGGTTCGGTCAATAAATGTTGTGCCAGGAATTTAAACTATCGAACGTATTTTCCGAGATAGTTTATTAGTAGAATTAGGAACTTGATTTTTTCATTCTCCTAAATGTTCTCGCCACTCTTGTTCGAAAATATCAAAGAGGGGTTGTGCCTCCGTACAACACCACAGATCCTGCTCAAGCCATCGATGCAACCAACCCACCACAAAAGGAGAAGATATTAGGAACACGAAATGGCCCAAGGACTAAGATCACTCGTATGCGGGCATTGCATACGATAGCAAACACCATAAATAACGCCAACATTGGCGGGAATTACAAACGGCGCCACACAGGCTTTGAGAAAATCGCACAGCTTCATCTTACTACCTCAGATTCTCAATGAGAAAATTTCCGTCCGACTCCCAATCCAACCCAACCGGGTAAATAAATCATTTGGTCAGATCATGTATACAATATAACACGTCACCGGAAATGCAAGATTCCCAGCTGTGAATCCTCACTATCTGTTGGAAAGGAAACAAGTAATTATTTTCGATTTGTTGGCTCTTCTTACAACTGGGAAAATACTCAACAACGTCATATCCAAATTTCAAGCTACCATTTGGAGCGATACGCGAGGATCCAAAACAGGGGTGTCAACTTGCGCCACAATCCCCTCAACATCACACAGCATACCAACCAATACATCCCCATTTACCCAGAAGAACCAAGGAAAGGGAATCCCTTGTTTCCCCAAGTTATTGGGTAACCTCCCAAGCCCTCATTTATAACAGGTAAGGAAATTCAATATAACAAGTATCAAGCTGCTGGTGGCTCAGAAATTCATTTTCTTTGTTTCATGTTTCAAGCTTGTTATTCACTTCCCGTTGTTTGCTGGCACTGCCTCTCTAGTGTATAGTTAGTCGGTCATTGATTTCATCACAATCATGATTATATCATGATTGTGATTTGTTGACAGGCATCCGTGGTTTTACCGAACACTATTCCTCAACAAGCCTTTCAATCTCGTCTAAAAAATTTAATCATCCTTCTCTTTTCTGCACTCTATTCTTGAGATTTTGGTCCTGGATCCTGGATCCTTTCCGTCTTCACCAGCACGGCAATCGCCAGATTCTCGAAAAATCCGCCCCTTGCTCCTTCCCTCTAGGAAATCAGACATCATGGGAAATTCTCATTCATCCTCGGCCTTGGAGACATGCTTAACATCTGCTGTCGGCGGAAATGGGGATCTGGTTGCTTTCCCTTCGAAACCTTTATATCAACTGGTGGATGTGAAACCTTACAACCAGGATGTTGAGGTTCATCCCGTCGCTGTTACATATCCCGAGAGTACGGATCAGGTCTCTGCAATCGTAAAATGTGCTACTGCGGAGGCTGGTTATACGGTTCAAGCGAGAGGCGGTGGACACTCTTATGCTAATTATGGTATGTTTTTGAGATGTTTGCCCATCTTGTGCTGTGTGAGCTCTGTGGTGGCAGGGCTCTGTGGTGTTTGTGCTTGCCGTTTTTAGATAGTTGACTAATATGTTGGGTTTACAGGTCTTGGTGGAGGTCAGAACTCTACTATTGTTGTGGACTTGAAGCACTTCCAGGGCTTCTCAATGGATGCCAATTTTCAAGCAACAATTGGAGGTGGTGAGTGAATTGTAACCTACTTTGAATCTTCCCTACTGACCATTTTCAGGCACAAAACTTGGAGATGTCACGACAAGACTTCTCAACTCCGGAAATAGAGCCATGGCCCACGGAACTTGTCCTGATGTTGGAATCGGTGGCCATGCGACGATGGGTGGCCTAGGACCAACAAGCAGAATGTGGGGTTCAGTAAGTCCCTCCCTCCTCAACGCCCAACAATCGCTAACAAGAAACAGGCAATGGACCATGTAATCGAATACGAAGTAGTCCTCGCAAACTCCACAACAGTAAAAGCCTCGGCAACAAACTACCCAGAAGTATTCTGGACCCTGAAAGGAGCCGGCGCCTCTTTCGGAATCGTCACAAACTTCAAAGTCGTAACCCACCCAGCACCCGGAGAAATGGTACAATACTCCTACACCTTCAGCGCCCGCCCATTTGCCAATCTCGCTCAAAGATTCAAAGACTGGCAATCTCTCATCTCGAACCCGGACCTAAGTCGGAAATTTGCAAGCCAAGTTACACTTTCGGAACTAGGGATGATTATATCCGGCACATTTTTTGGGTCACAAGCGGAATTTGATGCGTTGAATCTCACATCCATATTCCCAAATCCCTCGCAACAGAATGTGGTGGTTTTTAATGATTGGCTTGGTGTTGTTGCTCACTGGGCGGAGGAAGTAGGTCTTTATCTTGGGGCGTTGAGCGCCTCGTTTTATTCCAAGAACTTGGCTTTTACGGAGGAGGATTTGATACCAGGGAACACGATTGATGCGTTATTTCAGTATTTGGATACTGCGAATAAGGGGACGTTGATTTGGACTGCGATTTTTGATTTGGAGGGGGGTGCTACTAGTGGTAAGCATCATCATCGCTTTCCCTTTTCTCTTGCTCTATCCATCGCCTATCCTCATATCTCTTTCATAATACCCACGTCTACTTTGTTCACCCTCCTTAGATACCCCCTCAAACGCAACTGCCTACGGCCACCGAGACGCCCTCTTCTACCTCCAAACATACGGCATTGGAATACCCACTCTCTCACCCAAAACCCGTTCTTTCATCACTGGAATGAACGATATTATCACCAAAGGCTTCCCAGGCAAAACTTTGGGTTCTTACGCAGGTTACGTCGACCCATTACTAGAGAATCCCCAAGAACGATATTTCGGAACCAATCTGGCGGAGCTGGAGAGGCTTAAGGGTGTTCTTGATCCCAAGGATTTGTTCAGGAATCCGCAGAGTGTGAAGGCTAAAGCTTGAGGACTCGGGCTACGCCAATTTGGGAATTTGGTATAGAAGCTTGAGAGTAGAGCTTGAGCAAGTAAATAGAGGAATGGGGATGGATCATTGTGAAGCTGGCTTTGAATGGAGGATATCATTGGCATGGTTAGTTATTGTTTGGATCGATACCCCACATAGCGTGGAGTTGGGAAAAGGATAATTCATTGAGTTGCGCCGTGAATATACTTGCCTTCCTTGACTTTGTATCTTTCAGGCTTCGCTGGTGCGGATTGAATTGTTTTTTTACCCAAGCAACTTATACTTCCTGTTCACTTTATTCCTAGATTATCCCCTGGCTTTCCTCCAATTCGTTCTCAGGCTCACCCCAGCCATCTATTCGCAGACTTCAAATTCCTTTGCTCGCTTCGTCCAGTGTTCTGTAAAAAAATAACTAGCTAGCATAGCGTCGAGGGGGAAGTATTAGTAACTTACCCCATGAAGCAAGTTGGGACCGTGAATATTCTGCATTTGCTAGGTGGCGGTCGCTTGGGAGATCAAGGCCTAGCGAGGACTGGGAAGTGAATAGATTCGAATTGTAGTATTCACCAAGTTCTTAAGGAGTTGCTAGGATTATGTCGGCTCAGCCCCCGCTGAATTCGACAACTGGTTTGACTGAATTTCATTTGTACCTGTTTACTCGCTTTCATTTCAGCCCGCTATACTTACTGACCGATAAATTCAATGATTTCTCACGGAGGAATCTTTCCTGGATAGAGGAAGTTTTAGGAAAGCATTGATTGAGTATAGCGTGGGAGGAGACGAGGTCTCATTTTGGTACGGCCTTCCAGTGTTATTATGGTGGTTTTAGAAATATAGCCAAGGACAACACATCATGAAGAATGAGAAAACTCTTTACTCCCCAACCAAAAGTCAATTTCAACTCAGAACATCCCATTTTGAACCCCCAATCAAACCCCGTCCGACACCTCACACCCGATCATCCCGACGGCCTGAATTCAAGGCACTAAAACAATTTGAACTAATTTCAAACCCGAGGCCATACAACCCTCAATCCCCAACTCCAACATCCCCCCAATCCCCCTGATATTTCATTACCAAAACTTCTCAAACTACATCCCTTTTTCTCAATGATATTGTACTTATCAGAGTCATAGGCCTGTCCACAAGACCCCCCTTCTCGGAACAGGTGTTAATAAGATCCACACCGTCGGTACCCATGTACTTGCAATTAGGATGGATTTCGAAATCGTTCAACAGAATTCTCATCAGTCATTCCATCCCTCCTCATCTTTCCCATCCATCTTACTCATCTCTTCATACATAATCAAAGAATAAGCAACGAGCGGGAACTTACATCATTACACAAAGAGTCCCACCCTACTCCGACACTTAAGCATCGTACAACCTCTCGCCTTAATATAACAACTCCCCGGTCGCTTGTTTTGGCGTAGGGCTAGGCTTTGGAGCCGGTGTTGCAGCACGTGAAATTATCTGGGAACTTCCGGGGTGGTGAGTGAATACATCTTCAGATGGGAAGGGGAGAGGAAAAGGGGTGAAATAGATCTATTTTATCTTTTCTCTCTCGTGACCTTTCATAGCAGTGAGTGCACCCTGAGTTTACTCTAACGCCTACTTCACCTAATAACTACTATTTCACTCAGTTATTATTTCCCTACATAGAAATTAGCTTATCAATAGACATATGAAAAGGCCTTCGGAAATTTATTAAGTTTCCGTTCTACAGTATTTATAGCCGACTGAAGCACATAGAAACGTAGTTATAGGACGTAAGAGAGATTCCTATTCTATATATCCTTGCCGGGTCTTCAAACCCAAATAATCTAGTTAGATACGAAGATATTCTAGAAGAGAAGGCTCTAGGAGAACCCCTCGATAAATTCTAGGACTAATATAAAGTTCCTTTCTAACTAGATGCTTTTTTAGTATTATAGACGAAATCGTCTAAGTAGAGAAGACTTTATCATAATTCATATTTTCCGAAATCGGCAACGTTTACCTCCGGGAAAATATCTCCTTTAGTTCTTGTTTAAGATTGAATATCTCTCTAATCTATCTTCGCCTCTGTTGCTATATATGGAATATAGCGAGTGTACCTAAGAACCGCTACTTAAACGTCATTTATAGAGTAAACGCTTATATAAATACGAATACGAATAAGAGACCTTATAAGTGTCTTATAAAAGTAATTCTTTTAGAAGTAAACTAACTATTACTAGACAACTCAACATAGGAGCATATCCTAGCCTTAGCTAGAAACGAGACATAAGACCTTGAAGAATATAGTAGTGAATCGTCTAAGCATATGATTAGGCTCCTTGTCTATCACCAGCAGCTTCTACCTGCTCTGGATTTTCACCAACATTCTCATCTCAATTATTCTAATTCAGTCATCGATCTCGTCTCGCCAACTCTTCGCTATTCAAACCTCGGACTTGACGAAGTCTTTATAGACCCTCTAGCAAAGAGGATTACACATATTATTAGATAGCACTCGTATACCATTCTTCCTACTTTCCTACACTACGATGTACCGACAATGTTGAAACATAAGGGCTCTTTTTGGTCCGGTGAGTTTCAGTTTAATGCTACTAGATGCGCTCCTAGACCGCCTACTAATTTCAACACTCTGGGATTAGATATGAAGGAAACGGTTATAACAAGTGAGGCTTTCCACCAATATTATCTTACTCGTAGAGTTGCATCTACCCCCTCGCTTTTTGCTGCATACTCAAAAGTACGGGACTTAGTAGACAAGGTTGGAAATCTTACCCCTCTAATTGTTAGCCAGATGGAAAATAACACATTTATTTTTGAATCGGCGTTAAGGGATATTGTAAGAGGATGGGATACAATTTGCCCAGGCAAGGGGCCATGCCCAGTTCAATTTTCCCGTTGAGAAGACAAACCATTTGTAAAAGAGTTATCCTAGCAAGACGGAATGCATGATCGCGGTATGCTGAGTTGCCTTTCTATGTGTATCCTTGGTGGATTTGAGTATTGATGAGGAAAGAACGAAAGTAGAGCGAGTTGGAGTGGAGTTTGAAACAACAGGTACAATGGAAGCACTGATATAAATTCAATTGCCAAGATGGGCTATGCTCAGAATACTGAGCAGCCACTTGATGGACTTCACCAATATGGATGAGTATCAATTTGTGCAAAGGCAGATACACGGAGGAATATGAAATAGCAGAATTTGAGAACAAGCAGAGGCTTGGATAGAATGGAATGGAAAACCGTTGAGATATCTTGTTCAGAAAGTGTGGTCTTCTCATTATTCACCCATACTCATGGGCAAATTGCCCAAGTAAAACCAGCCTTGAGAAACACAAATCTCAACATACTCTGGGCACAGTGAAATAGCAATGGCAGAGTCGATCCGCAGTCAAATCCAGACGTCGTAGGAAGCGGACAATCCGGCGTGTGGGGGTATCAGAAGCACATCCTTAACGACTCACAGAGCAAGGACCCTACAGATCCTCTTGCAGTCTTCCTTGTGGGACGGCCATCCTTCTGCAAATTCGCGTTAGCAATCCGGCCATCGTCGACGATAGGAAGAACACTGACTGGTTTGACACTCCTTATTGCAATAATAGCGGTCCTTGCACTTTGCACAATGCAGCATTCTGGGCTTTCCATCATCGAGTTGTTCTCTTCTACCACATCCGTGGCAGCTCTCCGACCATTGTCCTCTCGTCAACACCGTCTCGACACCGACCAACGTAACGAAGCCCTGATCCAACTCTTCTCCTGTTCTCCTCAGAATGTTTTGTTTCTCCAACTGCTCCAGTATGCCCCTATTCTCCGAGTATGTCTTCATCCAAAACGTCTTCTTCAAGGGGTCTTCGGAGTGGCGGACGGTCTCGTCCGAGCTTGCTGTGAGGAGGGCAAACATGGGATCTTGGGATTCGTCAAAGGAATTCGCGCGAGCGTGGATGAGGAGAAAGTTGGGGTTGGTGAAATTGTTTCCTGAGGGGTGGCGGTTTAGCAGAAGTTCTAAGGGGTTGGTCAAAGGGTGCTCTTCGGATGGAGTGCCATCAGGAAAGGCGGGAGTTGTGAATTGGAAGCTTTGCAGTTTTGTCATGTTGATGAATAGAAGTCTGCTACTCGAGATATTCTGGGGCGCCTTTCTCCTAGTTGTTGCTGCCCTGTTAGGTTTGAATATGCCGAGTTTGTAGGTAGGAGAACTTCTAGAGGTTTGGTGTCGTTGTACGTACGGTAAAGTTGAAGGTATTCCCAGTGCGGGGTGGAACCTTCTCCTTCTATTTAGATCGCGACGCGCTGAGGCACGTGCACATCGCCAATTCATCTGACCAACTTCTTTCTCTCCTCAACTCAACGCCTATATATGTACATGACAGCCTTCACAAACGAAAACGGAATTTCAGAATCGATTGTTTGGGATATAGATTTGTATAAAATTAAGCGGGGCGACTACGGCAGGTCTTGTATATACTAAGCATATAGTTATAACTTTATATACGTGTATATATAGCTTCTTAACGTAATACTCTTTTGTTCTTATAACTTAGTATAATATACTTATAAAGACTATGGTTTATAATATTAGACTCTTTTTTGAATTTAAAAAGTGTTATAGTTGATAAAAGTCATAATTAAATTAGTTATACGCTAACTTAGAAATAAATCTAAGTATAGTTTTATTATATACGACTTATTAACTGTAGTGTTGTATTAGTTAACATAGCTTTTATACCTATTATAGTATCAGGCCTTTGTGTATAACTTATGCAAATCTGTGTCCTAAATAATCGATCGCGAACTGACAAATATCGTCTACAATGGTTTGTGCAGAGAGAAGACCAAGACCGATAAGCTTGCTCAAAGCCGTTGGAGACAGCCGTTGTGGTCTCGGGATGAAAATAGAACTAAATAGAGTTGATAGATGGCAGCTTGTTTCAGAAAGTGGACTAAAGGTGGAGTCACATTAACAGCGGAAATCATCTCCGTCTTCAGATACTTTGGCGCGGTTGGCTACAATACATACATCACGTTCTCTAACCTTTATCTGCTTCTGCTTTTCCTCGTCTATTTCAGATGATTTGCTTCTTGTCAATTGTTCGTCTTCCGTATCCTGCCAAGCGGCTTGCAACTATTCTGGTCCCTTTGGTCTGGTCTGTTCTTCCGCTGTCATCCTTTTCAGTGTACCCACCCACCTCATACCCACTCGACGGGGACTTTACACAACGTTATTCAGCTAAAGTTTGTTTCAAGCGAGTTTGTTTCAACTTCATATTGCTAGTTATTTGGACAGTATTTCAAGATATCCGATTGGAAAGTTCGATCCTTCGTGTACAGTACAGCCAGCAGGCCCAGCACATCCAACGACGACCCACGCTACTAGGTGATGCCTGGTCGCTTTTTACCGTGATGACTGGTGGGTGTTCAAATTCCGGTCGGTTTCTTAATTTCTGTCTCTCGGTACGTCCACTTTTTAGTCGGTTTTATCTTCTTCTCGACGGCGGGGAACATCCCTGCTTATATACCTCCTCGAGCAATTCGGAGTCGCTCTTCCCCTCGTTAGTCATCGATCCCTTCTAAACTATGTTCAAACCCTTCTAAACTATGTTCAAACCCTTCAAACCCCATTCAAACTTTACGTTGAAATCACTGTTCTAATTCTGTTCTTCGAAGATGAAACGAAATATACAATCATCGCATTGTTGATGGAACTGTACATTATCCGAAAGAGCAAGCTTCAAGCTTAATCTTCATCCCGATCAAGAGAAGTTCGTGGTGTGTGCTTAGGTAATAGTCTGTTTCATTTCCAAGTCGTTACAGTAGCCTTAAACCCCTGATTTCTTGCGAGGAATATGAATTAGCCTGCTCGGAATGAAATTCAACTCCCGGCGCAAAGGAAGAAATTAGAGTCGAATGATTTGGGCAGTTTCAAAAGGACGGCTACCAGTATTTTTTCATCTCAACTCCACTAGGAGGTTAGTGTCGTTCCGAAGCTGATCATTTTTCGATGCATTAGCGGTTGCAAGACTCTCTCCCGTGCAGGCATATGCCATGATGGAAGTCCTGTGGAAGCCATCTCGAACAATCTTCACGCTCCCTTCCTTGCGTTTTGGTTGTCATGACCTTCCACTTCAATGCAACTCTTCTTAAAATATGTTATTATACAAGGCCTAGTGCTGAGAGCTATGAGAGAGGCTTGAGCGCTGACAGCCGTGGAACTTGGTACATACTTCGCCTTGTACCAATTCTCGATTATATCTGAACCAATGTGCTAATCACACAAACACCAAAACGAAAACTTCTGTATCTCGACATGCCTCCACCAAGCTGGACTGGATATTGGGCAAAATGGGCCGAAAATGACAACCTTGATTTGACTACACGAATGGTCTTTGCCAGCTTGAACCGGAATCAAGAGGCAGACGGCCATGCTGTTGTTCTGGATCCAGCAACTGGTCTAAACACCGATAAATCGACCAACGCTCCCAAAATCCTTGCCGTCACTGGCTTCTTCGCAACACTCTCGTTGATAGTTGTGTTGGCGAGATTTTATGTTCGGTGTGTCATGCTCAAGACAACGGGAACGGATGACTGGGTAATGATGGCGGCGATGGCTTGTGGGGTAACCGTCTTTGTGTGCTTCATTGGAGAGACTCGACACGGAACTGGAATGCATACAAATAGCATTTCAGAGGCTGATGCGACCATTCAACGGCACTGGCAATTTGTAAGAACACTTGAGCATCCCTAACTGAAAGGCAGATTCAAGAATTCCTGTCGCAGTCTCCAGGTTTGGAATAGTTGCTTACAATCGTATGAATAGTACCATTCGCTCATCGTCACCGTTGGCATTTCGCTTGTCAAAATATCAATTTCCTTCTTTCTGTTGCGCTTGGTTCCGAACAAGAACTACAAGAACTTTCTATGGGGTTTCGTAGGTATGTTGATCCCCTATCATCGTATAATTCTCTCACTTACAATGAAATTATAGCCTTTCTGATTGCGTTTACGCTTGCAAGTGCTGGAGTGAGTTGGAAATGGGTTCCCCGAGCCTCATGCATTTGCTAAACTGTTCCTCTAGACACTCATTTTCTCATGCTTACCAATTGCAGCCAGCTGGGATTTATCTTTGACACCAACTGCCAAATGTTTTGGTGTGAGTACGTTTACAGCCATTGTGGGTTTTCCGTCCTCTCACCTGGATTGTACTGAACACTGACATGAATCTTAGGGTCTATTGAACAGCTGTAAGCCTACGGATGCTTCCTTGAAGGAAAACAAATCCACTGACATAACAGGTATAAATATTATTACAGATGTACTTCTAGCATGCTTGCCTATTCCAATGGTCGTAAATCTTCAAGTCAACAAAAAAACCAAGATCTCGTTAATAGGTATTCTGAGTCTAGGCCTCTTGTAAGCACAATCTTTCATCTCTCTCCTATTCCAATCGCTTTACTTACACATTATGTAGTGCTTGTGTCTGCGCAATCTACAAAGCCATTCTCCAAACCAAAGTTCTCGTCACCCCGGACGCTACCCGCGATGCCACATATTTCATTTGGAACAGCATCGAGCTGTACGTCGGTATCCTCGCCGCGTCACTTCCCTCCCTACGACCTCTTTTCAAGCGCCTCCTCGAATCCTCGCAGGCATATCGTTCAAGACGAACGGGAGTGTCCTCGCATGATGTTGGTGGCCGATCGCATAAATATTACAGGCAGGATGAGGGGATTGCGATGAGTAATATGTCTGGTACGACGGCTGGGAAGAAGAATAGTAAGTATGATGTTCATATTGCGACAAACAGCGTGGAACCGCCGAAACAAAAGGGAGGGAAGAGCCAGGAATCGGATAACAGCCGGGAATCGATGTTTCCCATTCAGGGGATTAGGAAAACGCAAACGGGTTCGTAGGATCTTTTCATACTTGACTTCTTCCTCTCTCATGCTCGTCGCCAAACTCCAACCGGGAAAACTACTGATTATCGTTTGCATAGTCAATATTTCTGTCACTTAAAAGACTTCTTCGTTTCGGGGGGATTTCGGAATAGCTTCAGGGGGCAGCTTTGGGTGAAAACCACAGAATCTCGAATTGCGATTACAATAACGACTCTTCATCTGTCCCAGTGAAATGGCCTCTTTGGATATGATCAATTGCTGACTTCAGAACGACGAAACAACAACACCTGAGGATTTTCAAAATCCATCCAGATTCACTCGGTCAAAATCCGATGTTGGTGGCGTGTCTCCCCATAGCAACACCCGGTTGCTGGGACCCTTTCTAGTGATCAACAATGCGCCTCAAAAGCCGCACCTAGACTTCCAATATTTCCCTGATTGGCTACACAAAACAGCTTTCGAGAGGAACACTTGGCTCGTGTGTTTACTACCTTGCGCAGGTCTCTATTGCGGCCTCCTCTTTCTGCAAGTATCCTTCAATCCCAAGCTTCAGTTAGCAGATCTCTGGTCGAGAAGTTGTTCGTATTCCCAGAGTCGCATCGCGAGTGTATGAGCGGTGCTCTGCCTTGGATGTCCCCTCCCGATTTCATTTCGCGAAATTACACTGGAACACAACGTCTTTGAGGATGCAAGCGATCGCAGCAGGTCCTTCCATTTCATAGGTATTACGGGTATTACGCCTGTTAATTATCGACCTTTGCAAACGATGAGGTACCACGTCACTTCCCTGGCGAGGGCCCTGGTACCCTCAATCATTGCCGTCGCCGTCGCTTTCTCTCAATCTTCGTCGTTGCCGTATAATCCTACATCCATTCTACTTTCGCAAACGCCTTCGAAGGACAGTAGCATCGCATATGCATTTGTGCCAACTTCTGGTTCGGATTCTACTCACCAGCTTGTCTCTTTCAACATATCCTCGAATCTTTGGACCTCGAATCTGTCACTAAGTGCCGTTACCACCAACCTGCCATTTACCAGCGATAACACCGCCGCCTTTCTACCATCGATATCCTCTGCCAACGAGATCTCTGTATATGCCGGTTCGTGTTCGGACTCCAGCAATTCGCAACTATGGCGCTTCATACCTTCAACCGAAAGCGTAATTGGCAATGGAACATGGGCGCGACAAGATACAAAGGTCGCCAGCGAAGTAGTTTCAACCACAGGACCAGCCTTTCTCTCGAGCGGATTTACCTTCTCCTCTCTCGTGAACGCCAATGCCTCGCAATCCAATATTTATAACTTTGGTGGCATGTGTCCAACATCTGGCGCGACTGCAGCAACATGGCAGACGGCTGCCAATTATTCGAATGCCATGATTCGACTTGCGCCAACGACACCTTCCGCGAATGCGATCCTATCCCTCGAACTCCTCACTAGCAGGGGACCGCCGATCGCTGAAGCAGGCTTTACGATTACGGGTCTTGCTCCTACGTACTCGAATAATTCTGGGGTTATGACACAGCAGAGGAGTTATGTGTTGTTTGGGGGACATACGAAATCTGCGTTTCTGAATACAAGTCAAGTTGCGCTGTGGAATCTGCCAGAGGAGAGCTGGAGCTTTGTTACGGTCAAATCGCAAGATTCTGCTGCGAATGGAAATACCGAATTGGCAATCAGAAGCACTGCGACAACGGTGGATAGCAGATCTGGGCATACAGCTGTGTTGTCGGAAGATGGGTCGCAAATTATTGTTTTGGGGGGATGGGTTGGGAATACTGGTCAGGCTGCAGACCCCCAACTTGCTGTATTGAATGTTGGAGCTGGATTTGGAGGAAAGGGGGATTGGAAATGGGCAATACCAAGTGTGCAACCATCTGGTTCGGGCCTTTTTGGACATGGCGCGGTAATGCTGCCCGGCAATGTCATGATGGTACTTGGTGGGTATAACATTTCGACTTCGACGACTTCCAAGAGAGATGTTACGACATCTGGTGCTATGTTCTATAATGCGACGAGCATGCAATGGGTAACATCCTACACGAATCCTTCATACGCGGCTGCTCTTGCTGCAAATACAGACAAATCAGGTTCAGGACTCCCGAAGGTTACGAAGATTGGTCTGGGAGCAGGATTGGGACTTGGTCTTGCTGCAATCATTTTGGCACTTGCGCTTTATTTCTGTTACAGCCGAAGACTGAAGAGGAAGCGAGAGGAGGATCGCGAACGAGATCTCGGTGCTCTCGCTGCCCGATCAAACCGCGGTTATCAAAATCCTAATAACGAGATGGGCGAGAGAGGAATGAGCTTCCCATGGTCCAATGGAGGATGGAACGCTCACAAAGATCGGGACCAAGTCCTCTACGATTCTACAGGTGCTGTGGCTGGCTATGAAAACTTGCACAATATGGGGGACAATGGAAGGGTTCCGTCGCCACCTAAACAAATTACAAGAAAGCCATTGCATTCCAGAAACGCGAGAGGTGCTTACCAACTTACGCCAAACTTCGATATGAATAATGGTGGCGGCCATGGACGAACGAATAGTCTGGGAACAGCGGGACCGATACATCCAATTTATGAAGCTGATGAGGATGATCATGCTCGTGGAAGCGCTCAGAATCCAAACGTTGGCCTGGCGGTTGCCATGGGCGATCCGATGGGAGAATCAGGCGAGAAGAGATACTCGGATCCTTTCAAAGATGCCCCAACGCAAGGTTCATCTATTGTTCGCAAAGGTACAAATCGAAGTGTGAGTGCTTCTGAACTCGAAAGTCCAGCCCGAGAGCGCGAAAGAGAAATCCAGGAATGGGTTTCGGATTGGGCAGCAGCAGATGCTCTTCTCAATGCTCAAACACAAACACATTCCGGTGCTGGACGTATCTCTCCTACACGAAGAGCACAACTCATCGTGGGTGGCCACAGCGTCAGTTCTGTTTCCGGCGAAGAAGACAGCGGACGTACGGCAAGCAACCTCAGTGAACGTAGTGGTGTGTCCTCCATGTCACGCTCGGGTTCCGGTTCCGGTCGATCGAGAAATAATTCTCTGAGAGGATTTATAGCAACAACCATGAACCCCTTCTCCTCAACCGTCACAGCAGAAACCCCAACCATGAGTTCAGGATTCGACAATAATCCCCAACGTCAACAATACAACCCCCCTCGCTCAGCAGGAAGCGGCGTAAGTTTCAGCACCGCAAGAACTAGCTTCCCTATCCTCCAAGCAGAAGGGGAAACCCTTCTCCCAAGACCGGACGATAATTACGGGCGCGACGACTCCCCTCCTCACTCGGGGCGCGACGACTCGGGGAGTCCTTCGAAGAGTAAACCTCCAAGGGGTTTGAGAAGAGGACAAACTGGGTGGTTGGGAAGTCTCCGGCGCGCAATCGGTGTTGAAGCTCCGAGTGAGAATTCGCCTTCGTTACCTAGTGATATGATTCCGGAATCTAGTCCTGTTCGTGTGGATCAGACTTCTTATTCTGATAATCAACCGAGAAGGGCTGTTAGTGCCTCCGCTACTTTATGGCGGCGTAAACAGGGGAAGGGCGATTGGGAGGATAGCGGTGATGACCTACGCATGCGTGGTGGAGGTACCTCAACGAGATCTAACACTTTTACCGGCGAAGGCAGCGTCCGCGACGGTTTGATATCTCAGAATGGAAATCGAGATAGTACTTACGATGACGATGAAGACTGGGATATCGAGCGCGCGGTTGAGAATCGTGTTGTACAGGTTATGTTCACTGTCCCTAAAGAGAAGTTACGGGTGGTTAATGGGGGAGCGGAGGAGGATAAGAGTGAAGTTGGTAGTCTGAAGTCTAGAGCGGGGAGTATGAAGAGTGAGGATGGGAAGAAGGTTGTTATTCCGCCGATGACACCGCTTTTGAGTATGGGGGAGGATGAGAAGGGAGATTTGAAGGTTGGGACTTTGGGGACAGTTGAGACGGTCACTCCTACGGGGAGTCCAAAGGGGAAGGCGAGGGTGGGACGGGTGGGGGAGATTGTGGAGAAGATTGAGAGGATTGCGAGTCCAGAGAGGTGATGCTCTTGATTTCTTGTTTAGCTGAGTGAGGGTGTTTGTTTTTTACTGGCGATTCTTGGGGGATTATAGGGGCGTACGCATGCTTTTTTAGGGGGGGGGCTTTTTTCATGGGAAGAGGGGGTTTTATGTAACATTTTTATTTTGGGCGGGAGATCGAGGGCAACCTTGACGCGGTGGCGGACAGTCTATGGGAGGTATAGAGCCTTGGTTAAGTGGTAGGATAGTTACTCTCGCTTTCTTGTATTTATTTTTGGGCGAGGATTTTTGGTGGGTAGATGGATTGGATTGGATGTGGTGAGAGGAATATGTAAAGGAATGGGGATAGATGCTGCGATGAATAAAAGCTGTTACTTGTACTGGTGGTTCTTAGATGCTAGTTCTTGTGAGGCTTGATGAGACTTTTCTTTTCAGTTTTGTTTTTGTGGTTTCATACTTATGGTGTTTAGGTAATGTGGAGCTTTTTCAGTCTGTTCTTGGAGTACTTGTAATGAGCATGAAATACATGATAGGGTTTGGGAACTCGGAATGCATTAGAAGGAAAAAGGACAGTTCATTATTCCTTCGTCATCTTGTGAAGCCACACTAGATAATATCTGTGTCTTTTTAACCACAGGAGTATCCCGCACTACTCTAGAGAGATTATAGTACTTCAAATTCTCTCTTATAAAACTGTCTCTTTTAGTAACTTAATTAAGTTTTCGTATTAGTCTATTATAAAGTACGTTACCACTTCTTTCTTTTACAATAGCTACAAATTTATCTTATAAATCTAGACTTAGTTAATAGCTCTTCTAAGCTATAGTTCTTATTACGTAGTCTAACTACTTTAATAAAAGATCTTAGATAAGAGCTAGGCTTGTAATTTTCTAATACTAGAGAGAATTATTATACTATATCTATCGAACTATTCTATTCTATCTTATATCTAATATTAAATAATTTAAAGTAGATATTATTAATATCTTTTATTCTTTATAACTTCTCTAATACTAAGAAGTCTCTATTAGACTTTTCTAGGACTTTTAATCTTTTATATCTAATATTATAGAAGAAAGAAAGTAATATATAAAGTAGACTATAGAGTATCTATAGAGTATAATAGATATAACGACACGAAATATATACTACTACTAAAGAATTATATAAGAGTACGTTTAAGACAGAATAATATATATAAATACTAGGCTCTAGTATAGAAGAAGAGGAAAAACTATCTCTTCTCTATACTAAATATAAGTCTCTAAATATAGAAGGTTAAACACTACTAAGGTCTAATAATAATAATAACTAAGCTCTACTTAATATAGCTAATACTAAATAATAAGAGCTAAAAAGCTAAATATATAATATCTAAACCTTAATCTCTTCTATATATAAATGTCGGATATTAATATCTTTAATATCTTTAGTTATATAAGTATTAGTTATTTATAATCTTAGCTTAGAGGTATTAGTAGTAGCTTAGTAATATTAGTAGTTTTATAAATACTAGTAATTTAGAATAGCGTACTATTATATTCTCTCTTCTTAAAAAAGACTTATTCTAAGTCTTTAGTTAGTAGTTATTATAGTATTAAGACGTCTAAAGTATTATTTATCTATTTATTATATAGAATATAACTTATTTCCTATTATAGTATCTAGTAGTTAGAGTTAGATTAGTAGTAAGTAGTATTATTATTTAGTAAATATTTACTCTTTATTTACTATTATATATTATATAATAATAGATATAAATAGAAGAGAGGCTAATTATTAGCTATTAGATAGAAAGCGGTATACTACTATAGAGTTATTATATTCTTACTATTATTATATATTATTATAGTAATTATTAAGTAATAAATAATAATTATAAAGTAATAGCGATTATTATTTATAGTATATTACTAGACGATTTCTCTCTAATCCTTTTTTTTTAAAAAAAAAATCTTAGTTTATTATTCTATATAGCTTATTCTATAGCTCTATCTAAAGAGCTAGCTATATAAGACGTTCTATATCTTTATCTACGACTTTATAATAGAACTACTATAGCTTACTCTCTTATCTAGACATGCTTTCTTTATAGATTAACTAAATTAACTATTATTTAACTACTTCTTTTAAAAGAAGTATTTAGTTTAGTTTATACTCTAAAGCTAAGGAAAAACGTAAAAACCTTAGCTAGCTAATTCCTTCTACTTAGTAACTAATAACATCTATAAGAAGGTTCTATCTAGAGCTATAATAAGTATATTCTCTCTTTCTAGTCTCTTTTACTCTAAGCGTATATAGATCTTCTTGTCTTATAAGCTACGAATACTCTAACTATCTCTTCTATAAGAATTTAAACGATATTTTATAGAAAGATACGCTTACTATATCTAATTTAAAGTCTCTACGTAGTAATAATCTAGTCTAGATACTCTTTTCTAAGTCCTATCTTCCTTTTACTTTTATCTCTATAACTATAGTATATAATCTATTTCTATCTCTCTTTCTTATAGCTTTATTTCAAGAGTCGACTCTTATAAAGCGCTTTTTAGAAGTTTTATTTCGTCTCTTAAGCCTTACTAAGAAAGCATAGCGCCTCTTTAACTAAGACGTAATCTAGAGACCGTGATCTAATTAAGAGATATATAAGTCTATCGAGGAATCTTTAGTAGAGCGTTTAGTAAACTATATATAAGAGAACAGCTAGTTATAATAGAGTAGTATATAGTAAATTTAGTTAGTTAGTTAGTGAAAAATTTTTATACTAAGGCTCTTAATTCTCTCTCTCTCTCTCTCACTCTTCTCTTACTACTATAACTCTCTATAACTTAAACTTAGCTCTATAGACTCTTAAATAAGAGCTATAGATTCGTAGAATACACCGCGTATAGGTGTTAAGTCTTTATATCCCTCTCTCCGATTCTAACTTCTCTTCTTCTTTTCTTTTTAACTAGGTTAATCTTTTTGCAATATGCATTAACTGCCACTTTTATTGTCTACGGCGAGATAAGTGCATAAGAACAAAGGCATATGTGAAGTGGCTGAAGAATGCTAGCACGCTCAATATGACTTTGAGTGCTTTTTTGTTTCAAAGGTATCTTTGAAGAGCTACCTCGATTTGCGAAAAGCGAACTATCTTTGAGTTAAATCGCCGCTTGTTTCATGGAAACTGTTTAGCAAAAAAGGGCTTGTTTCGCATGATTGACTCACTTATCAAGAATCAAAATTTTTATCTGAACGAGCCCCTAGCAACGTTTCAAGTATCTTGACAAATTTGTTAAGGCTACCTCGAAATGGCTCAACAATTGAAAGCCTTCGGTATCATTCTCCCACAGCCCGGAAAAAAGCAACATCCTCATAACCAGTGCTCTGCCATACGTTAACAATGTTCCACACCTTGGAAATATCATTGGATCGGTGTTTTCAGCTGACATTTTCTTGAGAAACTGTAAGGGTCGTGGAATAAAAGCTCTTTATATTTGTGGTAGGTTACTTTCGTAGGCGGTTCCAGTTTTATACTAATGTTCAAAAAGCCTAGGTACTGATGAGTATGGGATAACAACTGAAGCACGAGCTCTCCTTGAGGGATGCACACCAAAAGCGCTTTGTGACAAATATCATGCAGCTGTGTATAAGTTGAACTCTATCTCATCATTGGAAAGGATAACGTTGCATTCTATTCTGTAATTTTTCCGGCCATACAAATCGGGACTAGAGAGGATTGGACGGAGCTTCATCACATCTCTACTATAGAATATCTCACTTACGAAGGGGGGAAATTTTCAAAATCTCGCGGGATTGGAGTATTTGGTGATTCGGCTCAACAAACGAGCGTTGCTTTAGATGTTTAGCGCTACTATTTTCTCTCGCATTGGCCAGAACGTAGCGATAGCGAGTTCAATTAGGATACTTCTATTTCTTCTAACAATAACTTGTTGGTGGGAAACTTCGGAGATTTCGTTAGCAGAGTTACAAAATTTACAAACTCGAAACATTACAACAGCTTTGTACCAGACTACGTAGGTTACTCTGAGTACCCATTTGAGAGCCTGGAAAAATGAGATCAAAATCCCCTTGGCACAGTATTTACAAGCGATGGAGGCCGTCAAACTACGTACCGGTATATCTGTAGTTCTTCAGACATCTCAAAAGGGCCACAAGTTTCTTTCAGCCAATGGTCTCAATAACAAACGGGCAGAGAATGATCCCAAGAAATGTGCTGGTTTGATTGGGTTTGCCATAAATCTGGTTCATTTGCTTGCCTCGCTTGTTGCCCCTTATATTACAAATACAGCAAAAGCCCAACGTCAAGCCGACCCACTCCCGATTCCCGATTCCTGATGCTTGGACTGCTGATTTGATAAAACCCAATCATGAGATCGGCAAAGCAAAACATTGTTCAGTCGCATCAACATGAGAAAGGAGATGAGCGGAGAGAAGCGTTTGGAAGCGAGGAGGCCAAAAAAGCCAAGGAGGAAGAAGCAGCACGAAAGAAGGCTAGGAAAGCAGCGAAGAAGGCAAAGAAGGCCGAGAAATCGGCACGGAGAGAACAGAAACAGAAAGCCGATACATAATATTTACGGTAAGAGTTATGATGTACTTCACGATTGTCTTTTCCCATTCAAACTTTCAAATTCGAGTTTGTTCCAAGTAATCGCTTATGAACCTGCTGCATTACGATGTGGCCGTTGAGTTGCTAGTACTGTACCAATTTAGCCGAGTCTACACCGCTTCACCGCTACTTTATCCCACCAACCTTTAGGGTGCCTTTAGGAACTAACACTTAACTGATTTTTCCAGCCCCACCTAACCCCACAGACCTTTCACAAACTGAATATTGCGAAATAAGAAAACCTGCACCAAAACACAATGTACAGCCCTCGTAGCTCAATGGTAGAGCGCGTCACTAGTATTATATCTTCCCATATAACAATATGACAGTGATGACGAGGTTGCCGGTTCGATTCCGTCCGAGGGCATCTGTAATGCGCTAGCAAGCACGCTAGCGACTTCCCTTTTGCCTCCTTTCAATATCTCACAAGGAAAACTTAGTCCCGCTTTTTCCATAATTTTTTTTCTACCCATGGCAACTTTTGGGGGGTGTGGATGGTGGGAAGGGGGGTAGAGTGGCGGAATATTGGGAACTGGCTTTGAAGAATCGATAGACAATAAGTCACTCTAGTTGTGCTACCATCTTTATGCGAGTTGAAGGCTCTTTGAAGGTTGAACTTTCTGACCCTCTAATTCCTAAGCGAGAAACATATTTTCAGGCCACCTCTCCTTGAAAATAGTTAAGGAGGGCTGGCATCCATATTTAATTAAGATTCTCAACTAGACATGTTCACTTTCAAACTTTCCAATGCGAGTTTCCCCCTTTAAATTATATTTTTCTGGCCACTGGATGAGATTTGACTTGTTTGGATAAGAAAGCAACCATGTGGTTATGTTGCACCTGGACTTTCCCAAGAATTGACAAAGTACAATGCCCATGACATGTCGATATTTTTAAAATCGAATTCTAACCTCACTCTTTCACTGCTACCCACCACCTGTATACAGTGAGTTACGAGTTAAGCTTGATTTTGCCCACTTTCTTTATAATCCAAGCTTTTAAAAAAGATTCCTTGATTTCCCCTCTTTTTAAGCACTCTTCTACCTTTTAATTAAGGATAATATATAATATACAATTTAAAAGAATAGGAAAGAAGAGGCTTATATCTCCTCTTATACTCTATAAACCTTATAAGACAAAAACAGACAATTTTTTATCTGTCTTAATTTTTATAGAGTCTTAGCATCGCCTGTTATTAACCTTATAGAGGTAGTAAAAAGAATTTAGCTTTTTTAGAAAAAGGGTTATTTTAAGAATTATTTATCTTTCAGTTTACTTTTATTATACTTACTTTGAATTAATAAGTCCTATAGAAGAGCGACAATTAGATATAGCGCTTCTTTCTAGCTAGGCCTTGTTTCTTTTAGAGTACTTTTATTGTCTTCTAAGAAAAAGAGAGAGAAAGCCTTAATAAAAAACAGCTTAGATTATTAAAGAAAGTGGGCAAATTCAAGCTTAATTCGCAACTCACTGTACAACACACGCGACACCTACCACATTCCTACAATTTGGAAGACTTCCTGCTGAGTTAGAACATGTTTTGGTTCTTCTTTATTCTCACAGGAATCGTTCCCCTCACAGCCTCCAAGTAGCACGCTAAGAATCCAGAGCGGTAAGTCCCACACATTTCTGGCAAAGGTATTTCAAAGAATCGACAGTACTCCAAAATTCGGCAGCAACAAAAGAAAACAACACTACCCAATCGTAAACGGAGGAAAATAGCAATGAGCGTTGAGTATATATGTTTCGCCGAGTTCGAGCCAACTTCATTTCTTGCCATTATTGACCCAAAGCATTGCATAATTGTGCAACTGGGATAAGGAGCCACCTTGGTCTGCTGCTTCGCATTCTTTTCAGTGGAGATGGGATTTATTGGAACAAAAAGTACTGGGTATTACCAAAATTCTAATAAGGTGAGAAAAAGTAATTAAATTCTATGCCTGTCTATTTTCGAGAGAATCCGTTGGAAGTTTGGGACAACAGGCATTGATTCCTAATCCTTTTGAATTGTATGCGACGCTCTAGTTACTATATGACAGCAGATATTCGGCAACTATGGTCTGCGGTAAATGAATAGAGTCTTTCTAATATACAGTTGCAACGAATTTATTCCCTTATATGGTGGATGTTGAGACCTTGGATTCCATCTACCCGGAAGACAAGAGTGGGATTTTGGCGAGCTTTTCAGTCTCAGCCCCCATTGTCAGTATTTTGAAAGCACTTCCAACCCCAAAAGTTCCAATTCTCCAGTCCTGACATCACCTATCCCAAAAGCTACGATAAAGCGAAATACAGATAGAAAATAGGTCGTACTCACCTTCGAATTTCGAAGTGACTAAAAATCACCCGCATGGTGGTAAATGAATAACAAGGGGAAGAAGATGACTGAGGATGGTGATGAGAATGAGAATAGGTTGCAGACATATGATGTTCACCGCTCTACCATAAATATCTCAAGGGAAGCAACAGTGACTCTGTACGTTGTGTCCTGGATGCAAATGAATAGAACTATCAAGAGTCGCATTAAAACACCACAATTCGACAGCAACTGGAACTACCCCTTTCCCCCTCAAGGCTCAGTGATTGACAAAACCCAGTAAGTTCAGCACGCATTTCCCCTCCAAAACTACACATAAAAATGGGCCAACAACATGACAATCCAAGAGCTCTCGCAGCTCGACCCGGCCAAAGTAAGCTTTCTTAACGTGGTCTCCCATTTTAGGCCCCCAGAGTTGTTGGGCTGCTACCGCAATCCCCCTTGATGCTTGGGCTACAACTCGAGTGAAGTTAAAGGCTGGGGGGGGGGGGTAAAATAACACGTGAGTGGTTGGGAGAAATCGGGTGGCTGGGACTTTGGCCGTGGTGGTTTACTCGCGTGGCTTACTGGTGGCTTACTCGCAGCTTACTGCCAAAAACTCGGATAGCAACTCTCCAGAAAGCTCGTAAGCCAATTGCCATTTCTCCTCAAGAATCAGCATGTTCACTCTAAGAGCACTCGGCAAACCCAGCGTAACTTCAAAAATCTAAACCTACGGTTATAATGAGAGATCCTTTGAATCTTCGGATCTGTCTAGTTTCTTCCTAGCTCACGAGTTCCTGCACCCTGGAATAATGAAGATCGGTTATTGGAGAAGAGCTCGAAGAAGATATACTCAAGGCTACACGACAAAAAACTTCACTTTTCCACGCTATGCTAATCCACTTTTCTTTTCTTCTCTCCCGCCATTCTCTCAAAAATACAAATATCCACCATCCTCGCACAAGAGGTTGACAAGATAAAAGAAGAATTGTCAATAGTGGAGATAACCGCAAGTATCCCTCCAATATCTCGCCATGGAAAACGCCATACCAAATGCATGCGTATTATAAAAAAAGAAAAGCTGATGAATAATCTCAATTCGTACATAGACCCCTCCGGTCTCATCCTTATCCCATCCCTCGTCCAATTTTATTTCATTTTCGAAGCATCGTCTCAAGTACGTCTTGGTCTCTTATCATGACCCCTCGAATCCAAGCCCCCCTCCTCCCCACGTCTCTTCCTCCCACTGTCCCCGCGGGTATCCCGTTCCCCACCTCTCCTCTCATCACCTCTCCCCGAATCTCTATTTCTCCCACCACCACGACTCTCCGAGCCTCTATCTCCACTCCAAGGCACCTCATGAGGATCCCTCACCACATCGCGTTCTCGCACATCACGACGTCCCGACTCTCTATCTCTATGCTCGCGTCCGCCTTCTCGCGAACTAACGCCCGGCTCTCTACCAGTGACAAGATCGCGATGTGGTGAGCGGCCAGGGTGGCGTTCTTCCCGCTCGATTGCACGATCACCACCTCTACGATCACGATGCTCACTTCTCGAAGGACGTTCATCCTCAATAGCTCCACGCTTCGACTCTCGAGGGCGATCCGGACTTCGCGAAGTTCTTCGACTATGACGACCAGAACGACCTTCACGTCTACTAATGCGATCCTTTTCTCTATCCTCACTAGGAAGAGCCTCACTACTGGCAAAAAGCTCGACACGGTCCGGGATTTGATCTCTAGATATATCTCTTGGTCCCGGTCTTCCAGGTGGGGGTGGCGGAGGAGGTGGAGGAATCATGCTATTCGGGGAGGAGGTAATTGGTGATTCCTGCTGCATCCCAGCATTGACTCTTCCACGACCACGAACATTCATTCGATCAGGGCCATTCTGTTGACCGGCTTGCTGAAGCATCGAGTTGATGCCAGTAAGTTGACGTCTTGCACCACCACCGCGTTGTTGCCGTTGTTCGTTGGTAGATGCTGGACCCGTGGGTGGCACCATACCATTCGTACTTGGGGTGATAGGACTTTGCTGTGCTCCTTTTGGTCCTGAGGGAGGCGTAGCAGTATTTACCGCAGGGACTGGTGGTCTATTTCGACCTCCTCCGCTGTTATGCATCTGATTTGGAGGCAATGGTGGTCTGTTGTGTGGTTCACTTCCGAAAGCCGCCTTCATTCTGTCGGGATGCATTGGAGGATTGGCAATTGGAGTTTGAGGGTTTGATCCAATAACTCTCATCCTATCAGGATGTATCGCAGGCGGTGGACCCCCTACGGTGGGTGTATTTGGTGTAGAACTAGATTGTAGAGCTCCGTTATCGAATTGACCTGAAGCCGTTCGTCGTGAGTGACGAGCTGATGCTGGTCCAGTCGGTGGTTGCTTGTCTGGAGTTGGGGGTCGTGCGATGTGTTGTTCTGGTTGAACTCTACTATCTCTCCCATCACTGCGAGCGGGGCCACTGATGTTGCGATTATTTCCACGGATATGTCTGTCTCTTGGACCGGAGGGTATATCCTGAGAAGGTGCAGGATTCAGACGGCCAAAATTGGCATCTTGCTGCGGTGCTGCTGCATTCAATCTACCGTGATTTGGGTCAACTGTACGTGGGAGTGGTGGAGGCTGAAAGGCCCCGGATCTGTCGTTTCGTTCAATGGATCTCTCGGAAGGTCGGTCATTGCGAGGTCCAGCAGGCGGAGGAGCAATCTCGTCATTGCGGCCTCGAGAAGAAACATGGACATCTCCAGGCACCGCGCGACTTGGTCGATCATCACGTCTGCCTTCTGGGTGGTCCCGATCAGCTCCGTGGCGTCTCGGTGGTGATTGTGCTCGAGGCGGTCCTCTCTCTCTGTCGTCTCTGTGTCGACGTGGTGATTCGGAACGAACGTCGGACGATATAAGTGCAGCACGCTCAGGATTGATGATTTCCTGTCTCTCTGGATTGACATGGGAGATTCTGTCGAGTCTGTCAGGGTTGATGGGTGGTGCACCACGGTCTCCTGATACTCCTAATGTTCTAGGGGGAGGCATGCCATTCTCGCGAGGCAATCGACTGCTATCGTTGGGGCGGTTTGCATTGACAGCTCTATCGATATTTGCATTGTCACGAGATGAGTCCGGTGTCCATCGAGGTGGAGGATCAGGTCTTGTACGCTCTCGATCGGGTCCAGCAATTCTATCAGGCGGTCTTCCGAATTCTCTAGGACCAGGCTCGCCACCACGTCGGTCATTACCGGGATATTCGCGAGGTGGGGGTCGATCACCAGGCCTATCAATCCGGCTCGGGTCTCTAACATCCCTACGATCAGGATGGCGAGGGTGTCTATCAAGAGATCGGCCTGGAAAGGGGACCTCTGGTCGGACAGGCAAACTAGGGGGGCCACGATCAAGTACCGCGGAATTATTGCCTCGAGATGAATCAGGGCGAGGTGGAGGATTGGAATGGGATTGTGCCGATGAAAGAGCTTTGGCTGCATTCTCTCTCCGAATTCGTTCTCGTGTGACGAGGACTTCTGATCTCCCGTCTTTGGGCTCTGGCGCACTTTGCGATACAGGATTTGAAGGTTTGCTTTCAGATGGCACCTTCGAAGCTTTTGCGCCTGCTGCAGCATTCTTGGCATCGTCAACTTCACCATCTTCAACCTCTCCGGTTTTAGGAGTAGATACATTGGCGGAGCTAGAAATCATTAGTTATATTGAATAATTGTCAAACGGCGAATTGACTGACCTTGCCCGTGAAGGCTTAAACTCCGGCGCAGTAGGTTTCAACGTGGCTTTCGGTGTTGATGATTTTGTTTGCGAGGATGGCGTTGAGGAGTTTCCATTTTGCCCCGGTTTGCCCTAGACGAATCCGTTAGATCAAATTCATCATATGTCAATACAAAGATAGCAACGTACCATTGAATGTCCAAAAGCTTGAACCAGCACCCAACTCTTCAGGCGTTTCTTCAATTGAACCAAGACAGCATTGCCAGTGAGAGACAGGTCCTCTCGGTGACCCTTTTCTCTCACCGCAATTGTTTCGAGCTGTTTGACGAAGCCGTGTCCCATAAAGTCTATCATAGGGAACACCTCACCGACAGTCTTCAATACTGTAATTGCGTTTCGGATGTGCATCCATTCTGATCCCTCCAAGCACTCGCGCAGTGCACTATTTAAAGCCTTATGCCACATCAAAAGGATATTTTTGAAGTTGATTGAATTGCTCTCTTCGCCTTCGTATTCGAGGAGGCCTTTTGGTGTTCCATCGCTATTCATGGATTTTGCAAATCCTGGCAAAGATTTGGTTTTACCCCATGCCTGTAGTTCGTAAATTGCAGAATTATTGTGCCAAAGCTGAAGATCTGTGAGGACCAGTTTGAGAAATCGGCCTAGATTTTCAGCCTCTCGGACACTACAGGTAAAAATGAGAGTTCGAAGGCGATTGGATTTGAAAATGCGAGAGTACAAAGAAAGTGTTCGGAAATGTGGAATTCCTTGGTCGTGCAAGAATTTGATCATTCGAAAGGCAAAGTCTGCGTCTGTAGGTGAAAGAAGCAGTCGTGGAATGAGGCATCTCTCAAGAAACTCGTCGCTAGTATCATCCGCCTTCATGGTAGGTGAAAACCATTGCTCTTTGCCTTTGAGCAACCGAGCTTTATTGCGAGGGTATGCGTGGATCGCCTGGTTCATTTCGTCGTAAATCTTCTCTCGAGTCCCGGCCAACGCCTTTCTGTTCTCGTCTCTCTTTGCTAAACCTACGCGACTCATATCGGATCGGTCGTTTATGGCCTGCTTCTCTTGATTCTGGATCTTTTTGATTTCTGCGCTATAAAGTATATCTGGGGGGGCCAGGTCACTCAAAGTCGCGGCCCAAAACTTGATGTAAAAATCGGGACTCAATGCAACCCAGGTATGATCTGGCAGAACTTGCTTGACGGACGTCAATATAGGATCCATAATATCATTGTAAGCGCTGGGTACAGTCGCTACTTCGTTGGCTGAAGTCGATGGGGAAGCGGCATCGGACATCTGGACATCGTTGTGGGCATTTTCTTCCACCTTTACGTCTTCGCCGTTGGTCTTGTTCGCCTCGTTCTCGTTCATTCCCACATCTCCATCGGCATCAGGTTTCGGTGGTGTTTGACGAGTGTCTTTATTGTCACCATTCACAGCTTGCGCTGCAATCCGTGATATCCGAAATGTGAGGCTTTTGCGACCAATTAGGAATGCCAGTCGAGGCTCAATACCAAATTCAGTCATCATCTCTGCAATCCCTGGTACCTGCTGATCGAACTCTTCAAATTCCAGGTTACTGCTCAAAAGATCCAAGTACTGAAACAACATTAGGTTTGTGTTGTCAATCATCGTTGCTAACAATTTGATATGGGCTTCCCCATCAGATATACCATATATGGCCGATTGTCGATGTTGGGCAATGGATATCAATAGTTGACCTGCAAGCCTACTCTCGGTGAGAGCTCTGATCAATCTTTTGGCCGTCTTCTCCGACTGGTAACGTTTGTCTTGAAGATTGGTGAGGGTCCAACGTCGAAGTGCTGGTCCACCTGTCATGGCCGCAAGTTGGGTGTCGTTGAAATCAGTATCTGGAACAACTCCAGCCATTTGGCCAATAAGTTCTTTCAAAATAACCAAGTCGGTGGAGTTGCCTTTATAAAGCTCATTGTTGACGTACTGAACAATGGGTGAGAGATTCATGATCGAGTATCGCTTGAAAACTTTGCCAGTAAACTTTGACAGTGCCAAAAGCCATTTGCTTGGGAGAAGAGCAAACTCCGCGTTGTTTCGGTTCCTATCCTTGCCACCCAGTGAGCTCATGAGCGACCAGACAAGAACATCATAGCCAAGATCAGTAAAATACTTGGCGCATTCAACCACGGTCTCGGTAAGGTTGTCGTAAGCCTCGATCTGACCCAGGGCAACACCAAAAACAATTCCAGGTGATGCATAGGCTATCTTCGCCAGAGCTCTGGCCATGGGAGTTGTATTGTCTTTGCTGATTCGCTTCATCGTGCTTTGGGTCTGGATCTTTGTATGGGCAAACGCCTTTCTCATGGCTGGTAATCTCGAGATTTGTCCCTCGTACCATTCGGCATAAATCGAGTATCTAACCGATACTGGATAGAAGCGAAGCATGTCGTAGACTTCGTTGACAACAGAGGTGTTGGCTTTTGTCAAGCTGAGAGCTGGCACGAGCAGTCTCTTGAGAAGATCTTGCCATCTTTCCAGATTTTGTGGTGTATTCTCTTGCGTGAGGCTCATGACACCAATTCTGGCGAGTTTGGATAGCAATGTAGGATCCTTGCCAATATTGACGCCAGAGAAATTGAGAAGAGTGCTACAGAGTGTAAACACATCATCTACACTTTGGCAAACGGGTATAATGTCGGCCCATTCTTCCCAATAGAACTTGTATGACAAGTTTTCACCAACATCATGTCTCTCAGGAAATGGCCATCGCAAGAGGTTTTTGGGCGTGGATTGGGTGAGGCGGATTTGACCCTTTGGCATGCCACTTTGATCGGGATCAACAAATTTCTTGGTCGGACAAGCCGGAGGCTGGGATGCAGTAGGGCGACTCAATTCGTAGACATCCTTAATGGAGTAGTTGAGAATGCGGTGGATAAGCGGATGCACTTCAGAATATAATTCAGCTATCCAAGGGAAGCGCCCCAGGATAAATAAGGATTCGGGAATAGCGCCGACTGTGAGGAGGCAGACTAAAAGTTGAACTTTTTGGTCTACCGGTTCATCGACGTCCTTGTCCTCCGCCTCAGCTGGGGATGCTGCGGCGGCGTCTGCTTTGGTTGTGGGAGCATCTCGTGTTCTGCCACCATTCGGTAAAGTATCATCGGCAAGAGGGGCAGCGTTCGTTAAGGCGTTGGATGCAGCGCCACCACCTCTACTGGCCTTTTCATCCTCCGCAACCTTCTTTTCCCTTGCTTCTCGGACAGCAGGCATATCTTCGTCGAGTGGGTATAGATGGGGGTATAGATCTCTCAAGGAAATGAACCCAATTTTGATGAGCAAAGCGGCCAGGTAAATCAAATTCGCGGGCAGGTTTTCCCCTTTGTTGCGAGCCGTCGAGGCGTAATAGCGTAGTTTGAATCCCAGCAATTGCGCGGCAATGCGATTACCTGACGGTGGTAAGGTTCCAGTCTCCTCTATCCATTTTCGATCCGCGTCCAATTCCACCTCCGACTCCCCCTTTTTATTGAGTATCCGCTGTTTGCTCTCTGAATCGACTGCTTTTCTGCCTCCAAGTTCAAAGAATGCATCTAGACCAAAATTGCGAGCACGTGCCCAAAAGGCAGTGTCTCTCTGAAATCTATCCGATATAAACTTCTCGTCTTCCACGCCTGGGGGCGATACTGGTAAGTCTGAACCTGGTAATGCCCACTTTGGAAGCCCCTCCATTTCTGTGACACCACTTTGCAGTGGGTTTTTGGGCCACCAGGAACTAACTCGAAGGAATTTAACGAAGAATTTGTACTGCTTGATCAAAAGCGCCGCGAAAACGTCCAATGTGATATCCAGAACTCGACCAACATCGAGATCAAAGGTACCGATCAATCCTTTGACTCTCTCAAATGCATCCTCGACGTGCTCGCTTGTTGCATAGTCAAGGAGCTGCGAGTTTCCTCCACTGGCCGTGAAGAGCTCGGTAGCCAGCTTCGAGTACCCCTCACTTTCCTCCCGCAGCAGATTGTAGTTTGCCTGTCGATATAAAAGATGGGTCGCCTGTCGAATACCAACACGAATGAAGGTGTCTCTGGTAAGTCCTAGGTCCTGAAGGAATTGTGCGTCGAGTATTTGGCGCAAGACCTCCGGTGATATACCCGTCGAAGCCGTAAACTGTCGAAAAGATGGATTGAATTGCTTTGGTCCTGCATCGAAGCTCATGGATAGAGAATCTAGGAAAAGGGTTTGCGCATCGAATGGGCCAGATAGACCTGCAGCGGGAGCAGCGCTTGATCCTAGAATTTCCTTGACACAATTTCCTCCATCTACGGGATCGATTCTACCATCCAAGCTTGCTCGCGTGAGCTCTTGGAAGACCGAGGCGAGATCCATGGGGTCCTCATCTTGACGCGCCTGCGTGCCAGCAGCTATCACCTCCCGCCGGCCACTCGTATTCCAGGAAGCAACTCGTTCGTCGGTGAGGAATTCATAATCGAAGGGGACAACCTCTCGCTTTACCACGGGGCTTGGAATGTCGTGGGTCGTCGCGGTTGGCGTTTGTGCAGTGCTACCTGGTCTCGTCGTGGGAGACATCGGTCCTGGAGTTGGTGTCGCTCTGGCAGATAGCGTGAGCTTGTTCGGGTTGTTGCGATCATCATTCCGATCATTCCTACCGCGCCCGCCTCTTCCTCCTTGCCCTCCCCTGCTTGATCTTCTGGTTCCTCCATCGCGCATCATCTCTGAAGCTCGATCGTGTTGACCAAGATTCGTATTGCCTGGCCGATGGGGAGAAGGGCGGTTCTCTCCCATATCACTCGCCCGCTTCCGCTTCGTAGGAGCCATCTCGGCCTCTATCGTCGGTTTCTCACAAGCTCTGCGCACATGTAAGTGTATGAGCCCGGCTCGTAAGCTTGCCTGACACTGGTTGATTTGGGTTGTCGCAATACGTGGTGGATTGGAAGTTGCGTAAGGTAGGTTTCGTGAGTCGAGATGGATCAAAATGTAGCAGAGACCAGCAACTTGAGGAAAGGAGATTGAGCTGGGGGAAAAGTTGAAGGTGAAGACATCCAAGCTTGTAGCCTCAGATGCATTCCTTTGACTGATCCTTGAGCCTCATATGTCAGGCCCTGTAGTGTGTAGTGGACAGCTAGCGGTGAATGTGGATCTGGATCGGACAGCCTTGTCAAGTGTGGCTTGTGTGTGCCTCTTGCGCCACAGCTCAAGCTCCGATGCTCCGATTAACAGGGATTGGGTACTTTTGTGAAAGATGACTGGATCTTGATGACGTTTTTTGGGCGATTCATTTTCCAAACTTCAAAGCTGTTTACAACACCAATATCTGGACATGTATAAAGTGATTTGATTTCTTCAATTTCCCACAGTTCATCAACTCCAAGTTTCCCAAGCATCGCCTCGTTACAATGGATCCAAATCAGGGTGTGGCGAAAGCCAATGGGACCAAAGTCGCAAAATACGGTCAGTAGAAATCCCATCAAATTACCCCTCCAAAGCGAAGAATGACAACTGAATACGTCCAAGAAAGAACGCACCAACAACCCGAGAACCCTTTCGCATCTTTAATCCCGAACCAGACCTTCGCCATCATTCCATCCTTTACTCTCGAATCCGGCGTCACTTTACAAAATGTGCCATTGGCGTACAGCACGAGAGGAAAGCTCTCTCGGAATGGCGACAATGCTATGGTGATCTGCCATGCCTTGACGGGCAGCGCAGATGTCAGTGACTGGTGGGGTCCATTACTTGGAGGCGAGGGTCGGGCATTTGATATCTCGAGATTCTATGTCGTCTGTATGAACAGTCTGGGCAGTCCATACGGTACCGCCAGTCCGGTCACTGGTAAAGACGGAAACCCACAAGGCGAGAGGTACGGCCCGGAGTTTCCACTAACAACTATCAGAGACGATGTCAAGTATGGATCTACACGACGCAAGCTTTACACACCAACTAACAACAGCTAGTCTACACAAACTGCTACTGGACGATTTAGGTGTTCGACAGGTCGCCGCCGTTGTCGGAGGCTCGATGGGTGGGATGTTGGTATTGGAATGGGCATATTTTGGAAAGGACTATGTGCGATCAATTGTACCAATTGCGACCTCAAGTCGGCATAGTGCTTGGGGTATCAGTTGGGGCGAGGCACAACGACAGAGCATATATGCCGATCCAAAATACGATGATGGTTATTATTCCTTTTCCGACCCTCCTTCGACTGGTCTGGGAGCAGCACGCATGTCTGCTTTGCTCACCTATCGAAGTCGAAACTCCTTCGAAGCACGATTCGGCAGAAACATCCCTGATGCTTCAAAGAAGCAGTCAATAGGTGACCAACAACGACCTTCGACACCCTCTGAAGAACATGTGGCTATTCACAACGATGGCCACCGTTCAACACGATCTCCAATTTCTCGATCAGGCAGCTCATCTGCTATTACCGCCAAAGCAAACAATAATGGAGTTAACTCCTCAAATTTTTCGGATCCGCAATTCCACGGTTCCAGACCACCAACACCTTCAAAAAGACCGCCCCTAAAGGAGACCAAGAGAGGAACATCAACCTATTTCTCAGCACAATCCTATCTTCGTTACCAAGGAGAGAAGTTCGTCAAGCGTTTCGACAGCAATTGTTACATCGCTATAACCCGCAAACTCGACACTCACGATGTATCGCGTTACCGGGTCTCCGCTGATTCCGAACATCCGATTGCTGAAGCTCTCAGCCAAATCCAACAGCCGACTCTTGTACTTGGAATCGAAAGTGACGGACTGTTCACATTTGATGAGCAAAAGGAAATCGCAGCCTCAATTCCAAATGCAAGGTTAAGAAAGATTGATTCACCGGAAGGTCATGATGCTTTCTTGTTGCAATTTGAACAAGTCAACAGCCACATTTTGGAATTTTTGGCCGATGTGCTTCCTGATATTATGGGTGCTCCTGGGATTGAGGGCGCTGAGGAGGAAGATGAAAAGGCAGGTGATGCGGCACAGGTTAGTGTTGTGTCTGAGGTGGATGATATTACCGCTTGGTAGAGTAGATGCTCGAAAACATCAATTTCCCAAGATATTATTTTGCGTCCCCATAGCTCCCGACTCCGTGGTTGGGGCGTATTCATTACGTAGTACGGAGTGACACGTTCACAGCTTACATATGTTACGCAAGATACACAGCATCGGCATCAGCATCAGCATCAGCACAGCCCCACGGGGTTACGAATCAATTTTCGTTCTTGAATTTGTAGGTTCCATGGATGATAGGGTGTTGAGGATGAGTGGTAAGATTTCCTTTAACTCCCGTTCCCGTTCCCGTCTCGCTTGCATTTTATTAAGAGATTTTGAGATTTCATCGTGACTGCCAAGAGGACAGACTTGGGCATCAATATAACGATGCCGGTATCGGGGGGTCTATAATAGTTATCAGTAGCGAGTAATCATCTATAATAATATATCAACCATTCTCACTATATTTATACTATATCGATATATTAGAGTTATATAACTAGAAACTAGCTCAAGTAAGCTAAGAGCTAAGAAAAACCTTAAAACTTACTAATACTACTAATTCTTCTAAATACTAGTTATATTATAATATACTATCTCTATCTTATAAATTCTATATAAGCTATTTATCTATTATATTACTTAATATTAAAGAATAAGTTAATACTCTTATATTCTAGATTAATATACTAGTAGCTACTTAGTATACTACTAGATTAGATAGTTTTAAATTTTTTACTTTTCTTAATATAACTTTTCTTATTATACTTTTTAAATATACTTTTTAATTATACTTTTTTATTATACTTTTTTATTAGTAGACTTTTTAATTATTATACTTTTTAACTAAAATACTTTTTGATTAATATACTTAAATCAAGTATTTTTAATATAATTAACTCTTACTACTCTTCAATTAAACTTCTTTTGAAAACTAATTTTTACTTCATAATCGTAGAATATCGAGATCTAAAAATAAGGATACTTGGTAATTATTAGTAGTACTCTGCTTCGTTCTAGGCATAACAAAGGTTATCTAAATAGAGTAATTGCTACCTTTCGGATGTCTTATGCGACCAAAACCCCCCTGAAAAGTCTATCAAGCGACCCCTCTGTTTAACGTTTATTTTGCCAGAGACGAAGTAAGTATTGATGTCAGATAAAAGCTACTGATAGTTACATCGTGTGATATATCGTAACATATTAATCTATTATCGTATCGATGCCCAAGTCTATGACATCGCTAGCTACCTAATCCCACCAAGCCGTACCTAGAGAAGGTCGAGACTCTGCTTGTTACTTCGTACAAACGCATTGCTGTTGAAGAAGCTGGAGCTGTATAGAAAGTCAAAAGTTGGGATGCACGTGAGAAACCTTTTTGCGCATGCGAGGTGGTACCGGTAACTGCCTCCCGCCGCGCGGACCGCGTGGTCTTGAAAACACCAACCGAAACGCTCTTTCCTTATGTAGGGGACGTAAGGACAATATCAACAGGCTACAGTGCCTTCCCTCGGAGGTTAAAATGCACCCTCAAAGCTCCTTCCTGAGTCTCAGCCAAGGCGACCTGAAGACGAATTTAGCACAGCGGATTAACTCGCTTGATTTACTCGTTAACATCTCCCGTCACTTTCAGCCCTTCGTTCCCCTGGTACTCGTACATGGGACTTACAGTATCTTACTTCTACAATCCTCTCTTCTCCTTGGAATACCACTGCATCTTCTATCCCCTTCGCATGGGATCCCGCAAACCAATGCTTGGATTCTTTCTCCCCGCCAAGAACAACGTTTCCTAGGGTAATCTCGATTCTACGTATTAAGCAACCTATCGTCCCTTCCCGTCTTGTCCAAATACCGACCACTCCAAGTTGAATCATTTACCTACAAACCCTTTTCTTTCTTCGGACGACAACGGACAACCTGATATTCTTCAATCAACAACAGCTTCTTTGACAACATCTTGAAATCTCGTCCGTCACAACCCTTCGACAACTGGTACCAATCTCGGACGGGAACCTTCACAATGGATACTCTCATCTTCCCTTCCCCAGTCGACGTCCTCCACCATACCTCGCCAGTCCCCGAAAGGGTCAACGACTCGACCACAAAACGCACACGTCTCTCATCCATCTCATCAACTCGCGACTCTTCTATCAATTGGGGAAGAAGTCATCACCACGGCTCATGGATTCATTCTCTCGGTTGCTTGGGGGTGATGCTCCTTTCACCACTCCTGGTGATCTTCTACTTCATCACCCTCACCTCATTCCAAGGATCCCTCTCATTATCCACCAAACTCGTCCTTGAAATCGGACCCCACTCGTTCTTCAGTCTCTATTTTCCTCAATCCTCTCTCAAGGCTTCGATCGGTTATGTGGCATGGCTACTTTTCCAAGCGTCGCTATACCTGGGATTACCTGGTCGACTCAGTACTGGCCAACTCACCCCAGCCGGGAATTTACTAAAGTATAAAACGAATGGACTTTCGGCTTGGGTTGTTACCCATGTTCTATTCTTCGGCCTATCCTGGTATGGGGTTTTGGATCCAGCGGTCTTGGCAAGGAATTGGGAGGGCTTGTTGGTTGCTGCCAATGTGTGGGGGTTTCTGTTGACGGGTATTGCTTTTCTGAAGGCAAATTTGAGCCCTACTCATGAGCGGGATAGGAAGTTTAGTGGTAAGTTGGGATGGTTTGAGCGATGAAAAGAAAACGCGCGATAACGGGTGAGGGCGTGCAGGGAATTCAAGCTAACTTGAGAATTAGGTTCTATGCTTTACGACATGTACATGGGAATTGAGTTGAACCCGAGATTTGGCGACTTTTTCGATTTCAAACTCTTTACCAATGGGAGGCCTGGAATTGTTGCTTGGACTCTCATGTAAGTTTCTGACTTTTTCGTTGTTTGGGAGACATCCCTATATCAGTATTACACCACAAATCTCATACCCTCCGGGTATCTTGTTTTTCTCGGATCTCAATGCTCCTGAAGCCGTGGCGTTTTCCAAAATGGATCGAAAATGATACGTCACGTGTTTCCTCCTCCTTTTCACATCTGCAGATATTCGTTCGATTCAGAACCTGGCTTTTGAACAACTCAGTCTCAAACTCCCAAGATCTCACGTTCCAGAAGCTTTCTGTATTTCACTACAGTCCCGATTTCCATTTCCAAAGAGATTTGAGGAAATTGAAACAATTACTAACTCACAAGCAGCGATTTCTCCTTCATCGCCCACCAATACCAAACCCACGGTCTCATCACAAACTCTATCCTCATCTCCACCCTCCTCCACACCATCTACGTCGTCGACTTCTTCATCAATGAAGACTGGTACCTCCGCACCATCGACATCTGCCACGACCACTTCGGCTTCTACCTCGCCTGGGGTTCCTCCGTCTGGCTCCCCTTCATGTACACCCTGCAAATGCAATATCTCTCCCGGAACCCTCATTCTCTCTCTTCACCTTTCGCTGTTTTTATCACGCTTCTTGGGCTTTCGGGTTATGTACTTTTTCGGTCGGTAAACCATCAAAAGGATCTTGCCCGTAGCACCAAAGGAAATTGCAAGATCTGGGGTAAACCAGCAAAAATCTTGAAAGTGAAGTACAAGACTGGAGATGGGCAGACCCACGAGAGTTTACTGCTTGTTAGTGGGTTCTGGGGGTGGGCTAGGCATGTGAATTATGCGGGGGATTTGGTGCTCAGTTTTGCTATGTGTGCTGCTGCTTCTGCGGGTGGGGATCTGTTGCCCTGGACGTATTTTGTTTTTATGGCGGTTTTGCTAGTGCATCGGTGTTGGAGGGATGAGGAGAGGTGTAAGGTTAAGTATGGGCGTGGGTGGGGGGAGTACTGTCGAACAGTGAAGTGGGTTATATTTCCGGGGGTTTATTAGGGGTGAGTTGGAGAGGTGATGGGTGTTTGTGGAATGAGGTTGTGATGGAGGACTTGGTCTTGGGTTACGTTAAAGAACTTGGTCTTGGAGTTTTGAGTGGGTGGTCGGGCATGCTTTTTTCTTTTCCTCTTCTACTCCTAGATGTTACATGGATGGAGTGGGAGGTTTCAAATTATAAAATGGGGGTATGATGGTTAAATAGATTGGCAATGACTTGAACGGTTAACATTTGGGAATTTCACTTGTTTTTACCTTCTTCCTCTCTCTTTCTTTTTCTTTGATAGGATGATGGATGTGTGAAGCTTGGATGGGTGAAGCCGGCCATATTTGCTATTGATGTGGTAAGAGGGAAAGTTCCGTATGCCAAATTGAGTCTCGACCGAGGTCTAAACAATTGAGACCCAGGGCAATTTTACTGACGAAAGAGTTACTTCTTTACAATGTGCTTTCGGATTGTGGGGGGTATTGAGCATGGATTCGAGGCTATGATTGAGGGGGCTTACTTTTTGAGTGATATTCTGAAGTAAAGTAACTGGCTTTTGTGTTGTAAGAGAGTTCACTTGGAGCTTGAATTAAATTCGGTACTAGACTCCTCCTTTGAGTCCACCCACTGCTGTTGAAATTGTAGGGAACAAAGTACGAATAATCGGGATATTTAGGTTTTTTAATTTGTTTGAGAAGGCTTGGAGTTGTCTAGGAGTTTTCTATGGAGGGGGTGGACGTAGGATTTTTACCTGTATCTCGTTACTTGTGAAATTGTTCTCTTTGCTAGGAAGTTGTCAAGGAAGCTATTTAGATATCTTATGGGTTTCTTGGAGAGTTGCTATTGAGGACTTCGCGGAGTTTGAGAAGGGATGTCGCGATGATTTGTAAACTGCTGTTAGGTATTTGAAGGGAGTCCGAATTAGAAATCAAGTATTAAACTGAATACTGAATAGTATTAGTTGGTGGGTTGGGAGTAGGAGGTCTGTTTGTTGAATGAACGAATGGTTCTAATTTCCTTTATTAGTTGTATTGTTCTCTGAAATTCGTTACCTGTAGTGCATGTATTCGTAGCGAACAGGTTAATCGTAAAGAAGTCGGCCAAAGAGAAAAAGAACTAGATGGCGATTTTTCAGGTGCCTTTGAAACACTTTCTGCTCCCAAAATTTATTGGTAGAGCTTGTATTCGCACGGATCATTGAATATTGACGAAGGTCCGCTAGGTAAATATATCGTGGTCAGACCTAGTTGGGAGTTACGTAAATATTAGTGCAGTTGGTAGGTCATCTACGGGTAGCCACCCTCGGTTAACCTGCCCTGAAAAATTCGTTCTATTAGTAGGTTTCCTAACAATAGCCAACGAAAGAAGTTCTTACTAATTCGAACATCTGTCTAGGAACCGTGTAACCCCAACATCTTCCACCGCATCTCTCCAACAATCTGCCAACTTCTTCGCAAACGTGTTCACATAATCAAGCACCACCTTTTCGTGCGCTCGCAACAAACCGTCTCTCGGTCATGGATTCTGGCTCCTTGTCAACGGCAGACTACGCGCGACCCGAGCACGATACAAATCCTCATTTTGCTGCCAGCTCTCCGCACACACTCGACCAATCAGTACATCCTCAGATTAGTTCATGGATTGAGGTTGTATCGAAAAGCCGCTTTCTACAACCTTATACTCGCCCCGAACAGTTGGAGTTGTCTGTAAAACAGCTTACAGCACGATGGTTATTGTATCCTAAGTGTTAAGGAACTTTTCGTTATTTTTTGCATTTAATTTCCATTTTCCCCCTAACTTTTCTGCCGCTGAAAATATTATGATGATATGAAGAACAAGTTGAATGTGGAGGAATAATGGTACGACAAACGAATATGCCGGCACAAGTATCCTTACTCTCACCGACCCATTGAAGACAGGATCACTAAAACTATGAACACTGAACTCTCTGAAGCCCTTACCGTACATATGACATGCCCCTATCAATTATTAGTGTAATCCTTCAACCAAGTTTTTAAAGATTCTTACTTAACCACAAGCCTCTTATGAACACTTAGATCCTGGATCGTATGCACCTTCTATGAAAGTTTCGTTGTTGGTCGGAGCTGCACAGGCGTTATAGGTAGCGACCAGCCGAACCGCCAGTAAAAGACGCTTCGCACGTCGCGCGGTTAACCAAGATGTTGTATCTTGGTGTGTTTCCGGGTAAGGCGGTAGTGCCGATAGTGAGTTGAGAAAGGGAAGGGTGCTAGAGCTGTGAGATGTGATTCTGATCAAAAAGTTGAGCCGCTTCTCGATCTTTGAGTATCCAAGGCGATGTAATAAAAGTTGCCTACATCCTTGTTCTTGTAGATGGCATGAAAACCTGTGTCAAGATCTTCAATTCTACCATAGCATGACACCCCCAACAATAAATTGATATATTACTTGATACATTAGAAGGAAGTTTTGATGAAAGTGTTGTTTTGGGAAAGCTGGAGATAGAATTGCATAGAACGAAATAGGATCTGTTAGTGCTTGTCCTCGCTTATCTTTCTTCGGCTAGCCTGTAGATTTCAAATGCTCCGCCAAGAGATCATGGCATGAGAGAATAAGCTGTTCATGCATTCTTCAAACGAGCCTAAACTTATTGAGACGAGACAAAAATATGGGGGAAGTGACGTGAATTCAAGCCAGTGCGCTAAAGTGTGGAGGTAGAATGTGCTTTTTTTGACTACATACCCAAGTACATACATCCATCCCATCTTCCTCTACTGTGTATGATTCAATTCTCATTTCAACAAGCTTTTCTTGAGCAATTTTAGTGCTCCTCCGAACTTTGCTTCCATGCTAGACCGCCTAAAACTCAATCCGATTGCAATTAATTTGCAGGCTCGTGCCTATGGATGAGAACCCTTCTTTGTCATCAACGACCCAAGTTAAATCGAGCAAAGTACTTGTTGCGACAGTCATAGAATCATTTCCCACGGTACACTGTCAGACTGGGCGCTTGAAAGACACGAAAGACGCCTTTAATAGGTTTTCAGTCTTGCTCTTTAGTCTGTCGAGTCTTTTACTTTTGTTATCTGGCTGATCTAGTCGCGAGGCCTATCCAGTTCTGACTAGAAATGAGCGACATCTAGGGCCTGGCCGATCGTGATAAGGGCATTCTTGGGAATGAATTTCGATGTGAAACCGTTCCAGTCATGTGACAACAATAGTATGGCTGATTTTTAAGGCGGTTTTGGCCAATATAGAAAAAAGAAGAGTTTTCTGCCAGGGAGAACTAGAAGAGATTAGCAGTCATCTCCGTAGATTGTTTAAGGTGTACCATTGCAGGGAAAACACGCGAGAAATAATTAAATTCTAACCGACGACACTCCTAACCCGCCTAAAATCCACCAATCTATATAACGTTTTATAGTTATAGTAGATTCCTATAGATATCTGTCATAAAAAAACCTTCGCTCTCCTCGGATTACTCAACATCCTTAAACTTCAATTGAAGAAGCCTAATCTTCTTCTTATTCCTGCTCCTCCTGACGTTCCTGAGTAAGCCTATCCGCTGTAGCGTAATTCCCGGAAACATCTCTCTCTTTGACGCTGGCGACCGTCCTCGTCGAGACTTATCGCAATCGAATTATCAATCTCCTGAAACAATTGCGAGAACGGACGAGCAGATGGGGATGGTGGTGGTGGTGGTGGTGGTAGGGGGGTAGGGTTGATCGCTGGGTTGGTCGGAACTTGTGCGGAAGACTTAGTTGTGGAGGAGCCAGAAGCGCTATACTAGTCGCTACTATCTTCATTTTAATTCTGAGGAGGGAGGAAACGCGAACATAGCATTTGCCTCGCGAACTGCGTCGGGGCGTCGGACAGAAGACATCTTTGGTGGTGATGGAGCTATTTCAGTTGTATCAGTATCAACATGATAAGAAAGGAAATTGACTTGCTATAGTATTCACACCGACTCAAATTATCATTGACCTTACAGCTGCAACAAGTTCCGCTAAAGTGGCCATCGAGACGAATACAACGTTTGAATGCACCTAGGCCATTGGCGCAACATCCGTACTTCGGATCTTGGACGTAGCCACGTTTGTATGCCTCCATTGTCTGAACATTGCGCGTGCTGCTCGTATTGGTAATCTTCTTTCCAACGTCAATCTCAAGCGAACGAATCTTAGGAAGCTTCTGGAGCAATACGAGGGGAGTCGGAATATTCATGTTGTCAGAGAGAAACGACAGATGCTGAAATGTGCACCAGTATAGTTGGGCTGCTGTCTCAAGGTGTGGTGCGGGGATTGTGAAGTCAGGGGTGTGTCAATGGTCCAACCTCCAACTTCGCCAGCATGGAAATTGAAAGTCCAGAGACCTAAAGTTTATCCCAATGGGTTACGAAGGTAATGCAAAGAGAACTAAACATATTTCTCAAAGTAATAGAAAGCTCCATTCCCCCCAAACTCGCTTGATTCCTATGCGAGTGACCAAAAAACTCAGCACCAAGCGGTTTGCAAACAAATGATTGGTCCGATAACCAAGGTTGTTTGATTGGTGGAGTGATAACTCAACCAGCTGAACTGCTGCCTTTGGCCACTACAGGCATGCGCGGCGTCCTCTGAAACACCCTTGTAGAGGCCGGGCGCTATGATAAGATCCTACCTTTAAAGGGCTAAAAGGTCTGCTCTTACGTATTCTCTACTAAGTAGATAATTAAAGTAAAAGAATAATAATAGCTAATCTAGTCTAATTTCTACTTAATAGCTAATTAGAATAAAAGAACTATAATAGCTAGCTTAGAATTATTCTCTACTAAGTAGATAATTAGAATAAAAGAGTAATAGTTATAAGTTTAGTCTAATTCTCTACTTAGTAGAGAATTAGACTAAGCTAACTATTATAGCGCTTCTACTCTTATTCTCTACTAAGTAGAGAATTAGCTTATATTAGCTACTATAGCTTATTTACTCTTATTCTCTACTAAGTAGAGAATTAGCTTATAATAGCTACTAAACCCTATTACTCTTATTATCTACTTAGTAGAGAATTAGACTAAGCTAGGTATTATAGTACTATTACTTCTATTCTCTACTTAGTAGAGAATTAGACTAAACTATTTACTAAAGCGTACTATTCTAATTACTTACTTAGTAGAGAATAAAACTAAACTAGCTACTAAAGCTTATTACTCTTATTCTCTACTTAGTAGAGAATTAGACTAAACTATTTACTAAAGTGTATTATTTCTATTCTCTACTTAGTAGAGAATTAGCTTATAATACCTATTATAGCTCTTCTACTCTTATTCTCTACTTAGTAGAGAATTAGACTAAACTATTTACTAAAGCGTACTATTCCTATTCTCTACTTAGTAGAGAATTAAACTAAACTATTTATTAGAGCTCTATTACTCTTATTATCTACTTAGTAGAGAATTAGACTAAGCTAACTATTATAGCTCTATTACTTCTATTCTCTAATTAGTAGAGAATTAGCTTATAATAGCTATAATAGCTCTTCTACTCTTATTCTCTACTTAGTAGAGA
>LLCB01000132.1:0-146616 GCA_001414345.1 Hymenoscyphus infarciens
CCCAAAAAGAGACCAAAACCAACCCATTTTTCATCCCCGCTACTTATTCATCATTCTGGGATATCAGAACAAAGTGATTGACTCGAAGACTTATTAAAAACGGATATGTCTTTCTCTTCTGTTATCGTTCTTTTCCAAAGAAAGACTGCCTGCTTCGTATCTGAATCGCCACCGAGTGTGGCAAAAGAAGAGTTTTTGTTCAGTTAGCATTGAATTATTTAATGATTCTTTCGAAGTTCCAATTCTCATCTTCACTTGTCACAGCATCAAAATAGACTTGAGTACGGATTTTCGTATTTCAACAACAAAATAAAAGAGGGGAATTCTTGAGCCCAGGACGGTCTGAAGCTTAGAGCGACCGCATTGTGTGGATGCACGTATGACCTGAAAGAATATAGCACCCGGCAATATTCTGGCAGAAATTTTTTGAGACTAAAATAAAAAATGGTCTACAGCCTCTAAGTGAATGCATCTTGAATGCTGTTCTTTTTTTGGCTTGCTGCGTTTTAGCTTTAGGTATGAATCAGGTGCTGAGTAATTCGAAATTATAACGATGGCCCGGTGGGAAGTGAACTTAGTTTCCAAGTACGAGCCGCAATTCATTGGGTTTGTTCAGCTTTGGTCGTACTTCATTCAATTTTCGGAAGGGTAGTAACATCATGTTGCGTGTTGGTGATGGTAGTCGTTGAAATGGTCATGAGCTGTTTTAGTAGACGTGACTGGTGTTCTACCATGCTGTCTCGACGACATTGTTAGTGTGAAGGATATTCGGTGAGGGTACTTGTTGCCGTGGATATGCTAAGGAGACTTTGTTGATGGTTTTGGTCACGGTTCGGACTTGGGTTTCCGTTACTGTGCTTACTTCTGGGAAAATAAAGAATATTTGACATGATTTTGGGGAAAGCTTATGGGCGGTTGGTGGTAGAGGCCATTGTCTAGTACAGGGCAATGATTGGCAATATACTGTTAACACAAATGTGAGCAGCTGGAAAGCTAGAAATAAAACATTTTAGAGTTTGGAAAGCTCAACGATTTCTCCATAAAATAGTGATTGCTGTCAAGTGGTTGGCTAGCTAAGAATGGTCCCTTTTATAGGGAATATCAAAATCCATTGCTTAGGTGCCATCTAAGCTTAAAGACATATAATGAGGGACTTATACAACAGCCTACGGATATCGGAATATGCAGAGTTATAATTTTTTTCGTTGTACTCTTACTTGTGCCTAAGTGTTACACTTCGTTCAACTCCGCCGAAATAAAGGATAACCTCGATCCGACAGCTGCGCGTAACTAGGTAAACTCAACACTAAAGCTGACCAGGTACATTTGCAAGTATCCTCAGTCGTACCAAAAATTCGAGTCTACATCATCTACATCATAATTTCAGGAACCGCGAATACATTGTTGTAACAGAAGAACCCATGAACTTCCCCATGAGCCAAGGTCTGGATGTAGTAGCACCTGGCACAACTACCCCAAGCAACACAAATCAAGCTAAGGGTTCCAATTCTACGAGATTCATACATATTTAATAGTTACAGCCCGAGCAAGTGATTTTGCACTTTACCTAGTCAAACTGCGTACAATGAGATTTAAAAACACAAACTCGCGGTTACAATAATATACCCTGTCAGTCTAGAGAAACAATTTCAACTTGGTTTCACCGAGTCACCAAAGTAGCCACACCCGACGGCCGCAACTACTTTAGTGCTTTCTAACCTAAGAGGCCCATCGTAACAAGCAAGCGGAGTATATATCTTGTAGGGAACTTTCTTCATTGACGGGAGATAGCTCTCATTCCAAAGTTAGTGGAGAAGACAGCATCAACTAGGTCCTGGGACCAAGCCAGAGGTCTCAAAATGAACAACTGGTCCAAACAATAAACACCACCATTCATCAAGGCGAGCTACGAAACATTATGCTAGCTATACCCCTTTAACAAAGAACTCAAAGTTTCATGACAGCAGGAAGACCCAAGGTTGCGATTGGTACAGTCACAAAAACAATATCATTGTTATGTGTTTTGTGCTCTATTCACAATTGTGTCCACAAAGGGTAAATGTGTAACTGTTGATATTTCAGAAAACAGCCAGGAAGGAAGGATAACAACAAACCGAACAGAGTAATTGAAAAAGCATAAATTCAGTAGAAATGCCCGAGGAGAGCTTTTGCAAGAACTCCATCTTGCATCTCAAGCAAGTCACAAACATACATTCCAATACAAGCATACATACAGACACAAGCATATTACCCCGTCATGACAAACCAAGGCAAAAAAGAAAGGCAAAGGGCGAGGGAAATGGAGCGTGAAGAGAAGACGCAGAAGCGCAACATGTGGCGCGATAACTCCTGCCATGAAGAGAATCATCACTTCAGACCTGACGATGAGTATTCAAGCGAGGGTGCGTACGACCCTCATCCGGAGGATGATGGCGATGACCAATCCTATACGAGTTACGATGAAGAAGATGAAATCCCCTATGGGGACAGCGGCTGCGGCAACTGTTCTGACATTGATGAGTTGGGTTCGGAGACTCGGTCATCGTGTGACCCCGAAGAGGAAGAATGGCCGGAGGACGACTCGCTCGTGATGGCAGTTTTATTGACGCGAGCCGGGAGTGCACGATGACAAAATCGAGTAATCATCAAGACTGAGACCAGTGTTACCCGCCATATTCAATCCGGGCAGAGCAAAAAGTAGCCTTGTAGATGAAGAGCTTTGCCAGCGACCCAAAATCTCTTCCTGCCCAAACACTTAGATAAACCCTACCCCCAATAAAGATGATTGACCTCTCGTGTCTGTGCAAGTTTTCCCGTGCTGTTCCCAATGTAGATGCCTCGTAAGCAAGAATGTCAACTCGGCGAAAACAATTGGGCTAAGTAGTCAAGCTATTCCAAGAGACTCTGACTCATCCGAAAATACAACCAATCTAGAAGTCCAACGCAGAAGATCATGGTCGTGCTTATCGATTCAGGAAATCTTCCGAGAAACCGTGCATACCGACAGGGGGAACTTGTGATGCCACGTTCAAAGATCATGCCGGTAAGAGGGGATGCACTCATTGCATTATAACAAAACAGGAAGAAAAAGCAGATTTCTGCAGCGACCCTAAACCCGGCCCCGTAACCGCGCGCGGATTTCTCATCCCATGCATGCCATTCATAAGCGGTTCCTTGACCAACGATATGAAGGCCCACAGAGTTAAGGTTACACGGTGATATACCCCATTCAATGCCCAAGATGCACAAGAACACCACTTGGAAATGTATTCCTGCTAGGGAGGTCGATCACCGATGTTCCACGTACATAATCGTCTTTCTTCAACTTATCCAAAATGAAGGAAATTCCTCCCGTCCGTTCCTGTACCGCGGCACCACTCGTTCTTGTTGTCTTGCATAATTGGCTCGTTGGTGGCTTGACGAGTGCTTGCATGACAACTATTGGAACCAGAATGCAATAGAAAGAAAAATTGCCAGGGAGGGAAACTTGCAGGTGAAGAAAAACAATTCTCTGGCTCGCTCGCTCTGATCAATTGCCCAAAAGGCTTGCAGATGATAAATGTCTGATAATTGCAAAAACACCCAATCTCCTAATTAGCTATTACCAATTACCTACCTTGAGCTCCACAATCGAAATATAAACGCGACAAGTCTCTTTTCGTTGGACGTCCCATGCCTCGGGAACGGTCCGCGCCTCTCTCATGCACCGTGGGGGGTCCAAATGACGCTCATCATCTGGCTAAAAATCCAAACCCCGGGCAGTCATTCGCCCACATGCAGCTATTTCCTTGCCAGGTGGTAAGGAGCAAGCCATGATGCTAACCTGTGGAGCCACGTAGTGTTGCTGTTTGAATCGTTTCTCTTCCTCCTTCAAGCCGCGCTGCAGACTTTTCTCGAGGGATTGTTGAAACTCGGACCGGACTGGCGTAAAAGGTCCAGTGCTAACAGACATGAAGGCCCATTTCAGGTACGCTGGGTCGAACTCACACTCCTCGCCCGCTGCGAGCTTCTGTTCTCGGAGTTTCCACATCTCGTTCCGTTTTCTGATATCCACTCCTCCGTCTATCAAAATAATCAAAAGCTTCAGGTTGGGGAAGAACTGGCGGATGATGGCCTCCTCCCTATCCATTGTGGTGAGACATAGCTCGCGGTTGATTGCCAGTGCCTGCACATTCTTGAAGCAATCGCGCATTTGGCTATTCCTCCCAGATTTCCCCCCTTTCCTTGAGTCTCGTAGATCGCTCTCGTACCATCGGTGCCCGACCCATCTACCCCAATTATCGATCCATGTCCGGGCCTTGAGATGCAGAATATCGTAGTCGAATCGAATCCAAGCCGGCTCAGGCTGCGTCTCGGGGTTTTCAGGCTGTCTAGGGTTGCTTCTGCAGGCCTTTAAAGCTTCTTGACGCGATTCGGAACACGTAGAGAGGAGAGGAGGGAGGTTTTTGATGGTGTAGTGCCATCGGTCGGGTGGTGAACTGCTTTCGCCTTCTCCGGGCTCTTCCTTCCAACTAGGGATCTTTTCCATTTCCACAATTCGCCGGACCGAGATCGCATGGTGCCATATTCTCAGCCGAAGTTCAACAGGTAAGAGAGGGAAATTTGTAAAGGAGCCCGAGGCTGGTGTTTGTTGTACATGTGAGGCTTCAGAGATGTTGCGCGTTTGGAACTTGGATTTGGAGGCAATATCCATAGCAGTTTGGACGAACCCAGTTTGCTGACAAACGGAGAGGAGACGGGTCAGCTGATCTCGGAAAACAAGGGGTAGTCGGGTCGGGTAGCGTGGCGGGTAATCTATATTTCAACCACAACCTCTAATGAAGGCAATTATTCTCCTTCATTATCAGTTCAAGTGGCATCGTCTGCCCTTTATACCCAAAACATTACTGAAGTACATTTATCTGTGGTTCGCCATGTAGCCATGTCACTCTCCTCTCTGGTACTCGGTCATTGGCAGCCGACGAACTGAGACAGCTCCTCCCAGGGGTCTGCAGCCGCCTTGCTTGCTGCAGAGAATCACGGCCAGTCCCGCTGCATATATCACCGCATGTATGCTGACATTTTGCCTAAAGCAAAGAGAAAAGGGCTGCTTCGTGCCTTCGTACAGCTGCGCCGTTCCCAGATATGGATCCTACGCGGTGTGGTGGTGTGGAGGTCGTGGAGGTGGTCATGGTCTAAAAGTTCCTCGTTCCTGCGCTACCAAACTTCCCCCAAAGCTGGGTTTCCCGCAGTCGTCCCTATGAGACAGGAATCACCTGCATGTGATGAGTCCTTTTTCACAGGTACCCAGTCTCACTACTGGTGAGGGGAAAGCAAGTGGAGATTGGTCTCTTTACGGTCGCATATTCCTTCCTTCCTTCGTCATTTTTTGCTTTTTCGTATCCTTTTCTGCTTCCGCCGTTTCCGCCGCAATTGCTCTTTTGGTCGATTATTCCAGCCTTTGAACATTGATTATTTCACATGGTTCGAATATAAATGGAAGAATCCCCATACTTCGAACCATGGAAGCTTGTTCGTGGCGCAAATTTTACCGGGAAACCTAGCCTTAGCTAGTTCGAGGGTAAATCCTCCGGATATCTTTGGGGGCGGTCGTCGAGTAATCAGCTATCAAATTGTATATTTTCCTTTCGGTCACCAATAACACGTTCTTAGAGGCATAGATGAGCAAATTTCCATTTCTAGAGCTTGTATATTTGCTTTGAAACCAATCATTCAAGTCCCATATTTGCCTTGGTAAAGGCAGCAAGTTCTTCTCCCAAGTATTTATGTCTTTTTCAAACACCCTAAAATCCCACCGGGTGTGTCAGAGTTCATGTCGAACAAGTCAGCTAGCCACAAAAGGTAGCTGTTTTATACCGTAAAAGAAAGGATGGGAGAATGAACACTTAAAGTCAATCCGCCCTCTTAAACTTGTTCGTACGATAAAGGACTTTATACGGACTATTTGCATCAAGCAGTACCATGACTTGGACCTCACAAGCCGACACGAATCCAGGCACTCGTTAGTGACCTATCATCCATTCTCGCGAGAAAAGTAAGACTCCATTCCACGGAAAGATGGAACAGAGATCATTTTGAGTCATTGGTAAGTACCGGCTAGTTACTTGACTCACTTCAGAATTAAGGTCACTAGAGTTATCAACTAACACGGCGTTTAGTACTCTTAATCTTTGAATCACCGGACTCCATTCACACGTGGGCGAGGGGTATAAGATCCAAACACCAAAATCCGAAAATACTCAAGTGTTTAAGTCTGGTATCGCTGGAAATAGAGAATATTTCCACATTTCGATCCCACCTCAGCACAACTAGATGAATGATTGAGTTAAGTCTTGTTGTAGGTTTCCTTCCCCATATTCATAGATTCACTGAGCCTTACAAGCATACTTAACTAGAGACTTATGAAACACTTCAGGTTTGGGTGACAAATGATCATATTTCCATAAACTGCAGCTAATTTCATTGATACAATAGATCAATCCCTCGGTTTCATACGATTCCCACCCCAAAATACATAGAACCCATCATTCGTACACAACAATTCGGTTCTCCTGAATGAAAAAAACAAAAACGATTGCCGGGTTCACTCACCCTTCGTCGCTCCTGGCATTGAGTACACATCGACTTCCCTCCAGGTGCTGTCGTAGACTCGGTGAAGTCATCCGGTTTTTGAGAGAACTGCGACAGCCAGCACGTATTGGGAGATTTCCACCGGTGTTTTGTGCATACTTTTGAGTCTATGTTGAGGGTTTCTGAAGCTACAGTCCATATTATGTATTTTGTCGATTATTTCCTGGTGGAGCCCACTATTTATGAGCTTTGGGTCTTTCGTTGAATTCTTGGGCTGATGACCGATATCTTTCTCCACCCAACGTAACCCAGGTCTTTCGTGGACTGGTAATGGGTCCTCTGACTCAGAATTCTCCGGGCTGTCGCATGTCTTCTGCTTTTTTGGCTTGTCTCGCTGCTCATTCTCGGGCGTACTATTGAATGCGACCCCTCTAGAACTCATCCTGTCGATTATGGGTCCTACCTCAATAGCCTGGTCCATACCCTGGAAAGAGAGTCGAGTTCTCCGAGGACCTGATTCATTCAGCGACCTCGTTGGCGATACAAAAGTCCTTACCCGGCGATAATTCTTCCGTTCTACCGGAGGAAGAGATGAATGATTGAGTTCTTTTTCGAAGCAACCCTGCTTTCAGTTGCTTTTGTTTGGGTGAGCGAGGGCTCGTTGGGTTGGTGTTCTTTGAGACCGCATACATTGTTTTATTGCGGCGAAGTGGTGCAAAATGCTTATCGTCTGAACGCTGTGGCTTTTTGTTGCTGAAAGCGCCAGATTTGGTAGGTGACGGGCTTTCCTTCAGGTACATCTGCCTTTGTCAGTGTGAGAAACATTCTGCAGCAATTTTAACCATTGTTTAAGAAAGTTTGGGAGACCCGGGAACAACACGTTGAGGAAAAGTCGTTACACTCTCTTACCGTTTGGCCAAGAACTCATATTGTCCCACACATCAGAACCTGCGACAGAGTAGTTGGGCTAACTTCCTTTGAAAAAGTAGATGATGAACTACCCCCCTTCCGTCGTCGGGGCTTGTATTCTGATGATTATATCAGCAATGGGCTTTCTTGCGCCCCCATCATCGCCTCCATTGCTGTAAGCTTCCTTTCATATTCCGCATTTTTGTTTTGTAGAGTCTTGAATTGGGATTCGAGGTTGGAAACCTTTTCTTTCAGGTTCTGCACTTTTTCTTCGTGCTGCTTTTCGCGTTCCCTGTAGCGTTCCTCGAGCACTGCCAAAGGTTAGCAGGCATGCTTGGAACGCTGGAAGCATCGTAGGCTACCCACTGGGAAAGCTAGTACGATTGGCTAGCAAAGAATGTGTACGCAAAGCAAAGGCTGGTTCTTGCCGAGAATTCAAAGGCACCCCCAAGGATGCATGAACATACAAGTCTTAATACTCTCTCAAAAAGGCTCTTATGTTGACGTGACAGTGGTCTCAGCCCGACCGTTGTCTAACCCCTCCATGTTGTCCGCCAACGCTCAGGGTAAAAATCTCAAAGTATTATTGTAGCAATGCGCCTTACTCAAAAGGTTCATGAGGAGTTGAACTTTGAGTTGACTTGCGAGTCCTTGTGTTCGAGGTCGCAAAGGGTATTTGGCCTGTTTACCAAGCCAGCCAGCAACTGCAAGAACGACCCAGCAACTTCCTTTATCCGCATGTACCCACACACAACAACAATAATGCCAGATTTGAAGCGATGTAAAATGACGTGAAGTGAAAGTTGTAAAAGGTTCCAGGAACTCAAAGACGGTCAGTGAATTTAGAATTTTTCAGACTCCCTGATGCTCACGTGCTCAGCCTCAATTGCTAGCCGAATTCTTTCAGGGGTTCGGTTAGCCTCAATGTCAGATTGTAGCCTGGGAAGTTGATCGTTCGAACCTTCTGAAAGAATGAGGAACGGTTTATAAACTTTTGTGAATTCTAAGGTGCAAGGCACTAGAAACATGACTGCACCACCAAAACTAGCTCTTTTTTCCCATGTGTGGTGAGGGAACATTCCGGAATTTGTTTCGACGTCATCTTGTGCTGAATAATTGACCACCTTCTGGCAATCCAACGTTTCTTCCGCCATAGAAGCAGTAAAGGTGAATTGATTCCAAGCCTTTTTATACTGGTGAGCCTTCCCTAAAATAAATTTCGTTGAAGTGATGTGGTACTCGATACCTCGCCGCCCCATATGTTATATTGCCCTGGTATTTGTTTGCCATCATAGCCCCAAATCAATCGTAATCCATTGTGCCAAGCTTGTATTCATATCTTCATTCGTATATCGTGTGCGGCGGGGTATGCCCTGACGCCTTCCCGGCCCAATCTCCCATGGTCCATTACTTGACATCGCAGTTGTTTTATGAGCCCAACTGAGCCCTGTTGCACTCGGGGTCTCTGCAACTTGATGCGAGATTGAAAACTCGAGATAAGATCCAAGGTGGTCACCAGAAGCCTTTCCCACTCTCTCCCTACATTTCCACGATCCCTCAACAGCTTTCCCAGCCATCACTTCTGTAGCAACCCAAATCGTATACCAATCTGAATGTAACCTCACCGTAATACTCCCTAGCTAATATGAGCATTTTCTGGTCGCAATATTGAAACTTGCGATATCCACCAGTTTCTTGTGCCAACCACAACACCCCATCCACCAGATCCGTATCCGGCTCTGCCATCTGGCAATTCGGGATCGTCGAAGGTATCGTTCTTGAGGAAGGTTCGAGGCAGGTTCTAAAGAGGGTTCGAGGGAGGGTTCGAGGGAGGGGTTCAAGCTTGCGACTACCTATTTCTATACCTACAGATCAGCAGATTGCTAAAGGGCTTTGGAGAGAAGAATTGCGGCTCTCAACTTACATGGTCTATTACAGCAGGTAGCTTGCTTTCTGTGGTTTGCATGAGAGCTTGAGTTGTTGTCTGGGTCGATGTTCGGGTTATGGTTGGGTTTGGGTTGATTTGAATTGAGAGCAAAGACCACCCCTCCCATCAGACCCGTCTGCTGGTTGAAGCCAGCCGCATTCGGACCGTTGGTACTCGCAGAACAGTTGCTGGTTAAATGAGGATATATTTTGGACCAAGTTGCACTTCGTATTAATTTGCTGGGCGATTAACCAAAATTCCACCGTTGCGCTTGCAGCCACAACTACTAAAGGTGCTTTCTGCTCTAAGTTTACTTGCACACCACGCTCTCACTTAGAATCGCCTTACATGAGCTTTGGCCTCGTAACTCCTGTAAGCCCAGCACCTGCCAGTCACTTATTAATGATGCTATTCCCAACACTTGTTCTCAGCCTTTGGATGATGCCAACACCACGCACTTATCACTTCCATTGCAAAATTCCCGTAATTGGTCTCTTCTTGATCAAGCTGTCTAGACTAGCAAGCTTTGCAGTTGATTCCCCGCCTTGCACTAACTCCATCTCCCCTTCGCTGGCTTGCCATGACTTTCTTGTCTCTTCTTCTTGAGGCTGATCGCTCCATGATCTACACCCGTAATTCCCACTCAACATTTTTTGAACCCCTAATCTTCCCTGGTTCCCGGAACTCCCCCCAAAGATCCTCTTGAGTTTCTTGCAAGTTTCTATGTGTCCCAGTTTGTGCCACGCCCACCAACGTCCAGCTTCATCTTCCAACTTTGCTTCTTGAGTTAATTCCCGTTATTCCTCCCACTTCTTCGTAGGAGTCGCGAGTTCTCCCGGCAACGTAAATAGAAGATCTCCATGGTTGTAAACCCTATGAGTTTGACTAATATCTCCACGGTCGTTTCAAGACCCGCCTTTCTTTTTGACTTCTTCGTTTTTCCTGGTAGAATTGGGTAACCACTGTATTCAGGCCAAGAATGACAACGGATCATGGCTTCCACGCCATCCAGAGTTTGTTTAACCCATCCCCTTCTTCCAGCATTCGCGTAAACCAGCAGCAATAGTGGATTTGAGAGCAGACAATCGCTACCGATTATCTGGAGGGCATTTTATCCACTCTCTTCTTCAATCTCTCTCGTAACTCCCTAGCAATAGACCCTTTTTGTACTGACAAGAACATTGGATCATAGTCCAGCGTTATTCCAAGAGAGTCTTTTCCTTTTCCCTTTCCAATTCTTATTGTAGATCAGCAAGAATTGAGTCTTTTTACTGTCACAGCTCCTTGAACAAATACAGCAGCCTAGTCCAAAGAACCCTTGAATCGGCAGATTGTTTCATCTCCTGTATTGATGAAAGAGCCATTCCTCAAAGTTGCTAACCTCGTAAAAGCCTCTGCTTTTCTCAATTCTCGCATCCATTTTCACACCGTAATCTCTCGAGTATCTCTCAGTTAATATTGAAGCTATCTAGACCTTTGGAATTACCGTAAAGCCCTCCTGATAACCCCTATTCCTCCACCGTGAAGCTCTATTCCTCGACTGTTATTGAGATGCTCTTTGCCTTCCTGAATCTCAATCACTCGATCATTCTTGCTGTAGTATATCATTCAAGACAAGCCCTTTTGCAAAGTGGCTATCACCGTAGCTACCTCCCTCTTCTTCTATCCCGCAGGGTGATCTGTGATAACCGAATCTTCTTAAAATGGGACTTCCTCTTCCGCCTGCTCCACCACCGGCACTCCCAGCATACTCTTCTTCGGCGGCTACCTGCTCCGATATCCGAGAAGCGGCGCGACAGTCACGTCGACGACCAATGGTCGCATCGGCCTCCCCTCGAGCCCAGAGCCTTCTTATCAACAACAACAACAATTCACAGCACTCACCGCCGCCAACATGACGACGATTCGCAGCACCAGCAACGGCAATGCTGGCCGCAGCAAAGGCAAGACTGAGAGTAAGAAGAGCAACCCGGTGCTTGATGACTTTCGTGAAGCTGAAGGTGAGTACACTGAGAAGTCGCGCGTCGAGTCAAACACCCTCAGTTGCCGTCGCCAACAACCTCGACCTGCCCCCTTTGCCATCACCTTACCTGCACCTGCGGTTCGTGCTGTTAGGGCCGTCGGTCGAAAGCGAGAGCGTGATGTAGCATCGAGCACCCCGGTGTCTGTCGCTGTCGATGAAGAGGAAGATGAACCTGCTCCGCAACGTCGCCGCCGCAAGAAGAGTCAAGTTTCTGGCCGACGCAAGGCGGTGGTCGTGGATGAGGATGCGATGGATATCGATACAGGCAAGCTACCTCTTCACCAAAACAACAATATTGAGGCTAACAACTACGATAGATGAGGAGGACCGTGGAGCTGAAGTCGTGAGCAACGGCAAGGCTGGTGATAACGGTAAGGCTTGCCTTCCTTCTACCTTTTTCCTTGATCTGCTCATCGACTAACGATCGAATAGTGTACCAGAGCAGTGGGATTCAAGAACGTCTTGAGCGACCTGTTCATCAGCCCCAACCAGTTCGAGCTAATATTGGTCTGTATTACGGTGAGGCACCCACTGTCAGAGCAGCACAAGCCACTCCTTCTGCCACAAGCATGCAATATGATCCTCGTCTCCAATTTGCAACGCCAGCTATCTTCGCACAATATAAGAGTGATCGATATCGCAACCGTACTTGCCGTACAACTATTTCAGATTTCGAACAGGAGGAGGCCGAGATGATCGGGTACGAACACGCGACTATCGCAAGACAGCAAGCAAAGGCGAAAATGACGGCAACCGAGTACCAACGTACCACCGCGAAACAAACTGGTATGCCAGCACCAAAGAACTTTTCTCCACGAGTTTCCACGCCATTCCTGCCAGACCCGGAGTCCGCTCAATACGCCCTCGAACATGAGTACCGTGGTGTTCCAACGCATCGCTTGCCCGCCGAGCTCAGTGTTCATGCCCAGCCAACACAATTCCAAAAGTGGAAGGGTTACAACATGGAGAAAATGGCGAAAGGAAATGTACCAGGCTGGCTCGAAGTGGATGGCTATGATGAGGCATTCTTGGAAGAAGGTCTGTCTATCTCATCTGGCGGTTCCAGCACAGTTGCGACTCCATTCACAGGTGTCAATACCGAAGCAGCTCCAACTCAAGACCAGGCCACAGCCGCTGCGAACTCATCTCAAGGCAATGCAAAAGCAGTTAACACAGCCGCATCCAAGCAACCTGCCAAGACAACTGCACTTACCCCAGAAGGAGTTCGCGCTGCACTAGAGTCTGCGCCACATGAACCGGCCGAAGTGAAGCTCTACAAGAGAACCCCAGGAATTCAAACCCTCGTCCACAAACATGGTAGCCCCGTCATCAAACCTGTAAGCGAAGTGCGGTTTCCCTTACTCTAATTCCTTTTCTTGATAGTCGGGAGAAACTTTCCTTGCTTCGGCCCCTAAATCAACGAGAATAAAACATATGCTAATTTATTACAGTACGATAGCCACGTTGTGTGCGGCAGTATGAGCGAACGCGTCGATCGAGCCATCACGGATCACCCAAATTTCCAGCTGATCAAGTCAAAGATGTATCACCACGCGACTCCAGAGGTTCCCAACATCATCCTTTACAAGGTAATGTGGTACTTCGCTCACAATACCAAGGAGATTCGAGAAAGCCGTGATTTCGTCCCCAGATTTCCAAAGATGTCTCTCGATCGCTGGGATGGAATGAACCACTTAGCTTGCCACTTCACCACCGTTGAGAAATTCACCATCTCCAACGTCCTCAAGGTCATTACCGATGCTTATCACTTCTATCCCCACAAGTCCAAAGGAGAGGATGAGCTGCATGCTGAGCTTGTCGTTGACCCCGAGTCAGTCAAATTGCGATGGAAGCGTAACTGTGGAGGGGGAAAGCAGGATGAGGTTCTTACCAGTGTTCAGGAGTGCCGATGGAGCCATGACGTCGAGGATATTCAAGCCGATAACTTTGTGTATGGAACACTAATCATTGAGTTCGGCGTTCGCAATATCAATGAGAGTGAGAGGCAACAGCTATTGAGCTCGATGAATGAGCATCAAGAGTGAGAGAGAGTCTTGGGGATCTCTATCTAGTGTACGATCCGTTTTCGGGGAGTTTTTCTTTTGCGAGTACATGGCTATTTTACGACAATTTCTTGTGGTCATCGGTCTTGAACTTGTCTTCTGACAGGAATTTGATCATCGGAAGGAGTATCATGGAAGGAGTTTTACTTGCGAAGTTCCAGGCCGCGTAGATCTGAATGTTGATTGGACATGGATTTGACACTTGAATATCGCCTGGATCTTGACTATCGCGTTGGTTTGTCTTCTGTTTAGAATATTGTACAGTACCAGGATACCCTGAAGTTGTTGTGGTCCGTTCCTGATCACGTTTCGTAAGCTGAATACAGCCTTGAAAATTGAGAAAATTATAAAAAGAACCGTCCCTTCCTCTACTCAAGTGACTAAAATAGATGTGCTTTTGACCAGGGACACAGCTCTTTCATTCTCCTACTCGTTACTGAACAACTATCTCAATTCTCCCAACCTTCTCGCACAGGTTCCCTTATTCTCCTAAACAGTCTCACACAACGGTTCTCGTTATCCAAGTTCTCTCGCACAACAAGCTCTCATTAATCTCTTCGTTTCGAACCATGCTTTCAATTCTCCCAAACATCTCGGGTAATTTCTCATAATTCTCCCAAAGTATTTAGAACAACGGAGGGAACAGCCAGCAGACTTGAAAGTAGTTGGACCGGATACTTGCTTCACAAAAGTTTACTAATTGAAGATGTCGCCTACTTAGAAAGAGCTGATAAGTATACTGGGCAGAAGTACGGACAGTGCTAAGATGTCAGTTAGTACTCAATATTACTCAAGAGAGATAGGATAATGAAATCAAGTATTCCATCTTATCAGCGTATTAATAGACTACACAACTACTCGAGTACTACTTGCGGAGTAATGAGTAGAGTAGAGTAGAGTATAAGTAGTCGATCAGATATGTAGAGTATAGTAGTTACTTATAACTACTTGAGTAGTACTTGAGTAGTCTTAGTAGTATATATATATTTATGAATTAAAGTCGTTTCTAAGTATTTATAAGGCATATAAAGCTAAATATTAATAATATTAGTAAGTATATATAGTAAGTACTTATATTTATAATTCTATAATTAATAACTAATTTGTTATAGAAAAAGGGGGTCTTACGTAGCCCCCTTTCCCTATATATATAGCAGAGTTTTCACCTCCGAATACAAGGCTTCTTAGAGCGTTTTCAACTCAAAAATACGTCATATAATTTATTAAAACGAATATTAAAGAAGTTCTATAGTTAATAAAGGGGAAAGATATCTCGCTTAAGTACTTAGTAGCCCTATAACGCTACTCCGACGCTACTCTGGAGCATTGGTCTAATCGGTCTAACTCGGCCTGTACTACTCGAGTAGTAATGGGTAGAGTAGAGTAGTAGAGTACTTAAAATCTCTTGAGTAGAGTAGAGTAGTAGTCACTACTCTACTCTACTCTACTCATTTAATACGCTGCATCTTATTGAAAACACCCACTCACCTCTATTACTAGCGGTTTTTCGGTAGTTAATTGAATTATACAATCTCTACTCAGCTACACCACGGCTACACATATACACACTTTAGTCAACCATATAATTTTCAAGAACATCTGAACATCTGAATTGATTCAACTGTTATTCGTTACAAGGAGTTTCTTTGATAGGACCTCCCTTTTTCCCTCCCCCCCTTGCCTAGTCTTTTATCTCCCTCTTCCCAATCATTTAGTGAAAATCCATATCCATATATCGGATGCGTGAGCTCTAGGGGATTTTCCAGTCTTGTTCCAAAATTATATTTCCTATTGATTGCACTCGAGAAATAGGCTGCAACTCATCAAAACCCACAACACATACTGTCAACAATTGGATTCTGAAAAAATAAGAAAGGGTCCGAGATTTTCTGTTGTTCAAACTCCCTCCATGAGAGTTTCTTCTCTCACTTCTTCAATTCAAGAGCGCTCTTGTGAATAATAGTATACAACAAGTCATTAGGTATAACCCTGAAATGCAACCCAGAATATCAAGCTAGCAGAGTGTTGTCCGGTGCAAAACACGTGACTCCTTTTTAGCCCCCAAATTTTATGTGGGTTACTCGTAGCTTACTCTTGGCTTACTCTTGGATTATCTGTGGGTTACTCATGGGTTACTCGATAGTACGTGATTTACTCTACGTATGATAGCTTACTAATATTTGTCAAGCTTACTGGTATTTGTCAAGCTTACTGGTATTTGTCAAGCTTACTGGTGTTTGTCAAGCTTACTAGTAATTGTCTAGCTAACCGCAACTTTGTTTTTGGCCCCCAAACTTGGGAGTGGCTTACTCGTCATTTATTGGCTTACTGGTTGGTTGGGAGTGGCTTACTCGCTAATTGACAGCTTACTCACAACTATCCTTTCCATGTCATGTTTTTACTACATGATCTCGGACGGTCATCGGAAAATACGGGCCAGGTCCAAGTCTATTTGTAGGTCACCTACAGATAGTAAGATCCTGTAGAGAAATTACAAGTTACTCCTTTGCACGAATTTATTTGTTGAACGCAAGAATTTACGATGTTTTCCCCCTAACCTACATACAGGTCATCCGGGAATAGCAAAGTATCGCATTTTTTTCCTTCTAATTGGAGGTAAACAAATAGCGAGGTTTTACATTTTGAGACTATTCGTAGGTCACCTCCAAAGAGTTAAGTTTCAGCGACCTGACGAAGTCACTCCTTCCCTGGATTGAGCTCAGGACCCACAGCCGACGAGCCTCAAAATCGTTCCTTCCCTCTCTTCCCTCCTGCGTCGACATTCCCTCGTGGCAACTCCACTACAACGAGTACAAGCGCGTGCCCAGGTGTCGCAATTGAAAACAGAAGGCACGACCTGATCATCCACCAGAGTATAAACCCCCATCTTCCCCCTAAGCCATATATATACTTCCTTGTCGTTGAACACGAATCGCGGGGAGTAAGGCTTTTGGAGCAGCTCTGTGCTCGCCACCTGGCACCACAAAACTATAAGCCCTTGAAGAAAAATATAAAACGAGATAAAAAGCCTGAAGGATGTCCCAATTAATAAATTGTCTCTGTTTTGAAAATTGCAGTTTTTTTGAGGTTCGATTCGACCGAATCCAACAATCCGGCTGTAAGAATAAAATTCTGCATACTAGTGTTCGAGTTTTGAAGCTCGCTTGACATAACGACTCATGATTCTTTGTCTTCATAATTCAAATAACCTCAAACACCAAGCATTTCCTCCTCATATAAATATACAGTGAGTTGCGAGTTAAGCTTGAATTCGCCCACTTTTTTATAACCCGAGCTTTTTACCTTAAATTCCCCCCTTTTTAGGCACTCTTTTAACTATTAATTAACAACAACATATAATATACTATTTATAAGAATAGGAAAGAAGAGGCTTAGATCTCCTCTTATACTTTATAAACTTTATAAGATAAAAACAGACAAGTTTAGATCTGTCTTAATCTTTATAGAGTCTTAGCATAGCCTATTAACCTTACAGGGGTAGTAAAAAACTTCTAAAATCTCAAGAATTATTTAACCTTTAGTTTACTTTTGTTATACTTACTTTAACTTAATAAGGAATACAGAAGCGAGATAATTAGATATAGCGCTTCTTTCTAGCTAGGCCTCGTCTCTTTTAGAGTACTTTTAATTTCTATCTTCCAAAGAAAAGAGGGAGAAAACCTTAATAAAAAAAAAGCTTAGATTACAAAAAAAGTGGGCAAATTCAAGCTTAACTCGCAGCTCACTGTACCATTTTCCTCGCCACCAAGAGTTGAGAGAGACTCAGTCTCTATCACATATTACCACATCCCATAAAACCTAGACACCAACCTCCATTTTTGCAGCCTCAAAGTCCTGAAAGCGCATATGCTCCTCATCCCCATGACTCCCGCCATCAACCAAAATAAGACTATCATCCTGACCACCTAATAAATCCAGAAAACTCTCCTCCTCGCCTGTCTTCTCATTGACATACTGATCCACACCCTCCATCACAGAGTTTCTTTCTTCCCCTCGGGACCCTCTGGCCTTCCATACCCCTGAGGAGAATGCCTCGTCGATCAACCAGAAGCAGAATAAACACCATGAATAGAATGCGCATTCTTGACACCAAGCAACTCCCTCGCAACCCCACTAACCTCCCTCGCACTCCGTCCCGCCATCCCCCAAACACTCCTCTGACTTCTCAACGCACCAAGTCCTAAGCGAATTCTCTCACGTCCATTTTCATAACTCCTTCCTCCCAATTTCTTCCCAACCCCATTATCCTCATATCCCCCCTCTCACACTCCCCAACACTTTCCACCTCCTCACTATCCCCATCCTCGAAACAACGTTTCACAAAATTGCAAGCACTAACCTGCGCCAGAATCGACAAGGCTAAGGCACAGGTTACGATTGGGGTGTGCATTTAGATTTTGTTTCTTAGGAGGAATAGGGGAGGAGGGAGTGTGGGCGATGTAGGAGGTGTTTTTCGCTGGCAAGTGTCAGTTTTCAGATTTAGAGAGGGCAAGGGAAAGTAGAGAAAGGAATACGAGGGGAGGGAAACACGTACCATTTTACTACCATGTGGGCTAGGAACATTGTCTCGTCTACTCTTCCAGATCGGAGTTCGAGGTCGATTTTACACTTTGGTAAATAAAGAATCCAATTAACGAACTTCGCATCTACAGCCTCCAACACCCTCTCGCCCGTTTCTTCAGAACCAAGTATCAACATCGAGGAAGCACTACGACATCCATCAATAAGATAAGTGAAAGAGGAGAAAGTGATCTCCTCCTCGGCAAACTCCCGATTATCGTAATCGGTAAGAGTGTACGGCCCTGGAATTTCCTACTCATAATTAGTGGCGATACCCAAGCAAAAGAACTAGGGAGGTACATACGCCAGCATTATACGCCTTATCCTCACAAGGTAACCCCACATCCCACATCATATCCTGTAACCTATGTGTGGAATAATGACTTATCGTCGCAAAAATAGCATCGATATAATAAAGGGTCCACCAAGTCCTCCTCCAACTCTCCGCAATAACAGCATCTCCTACCGCATTTTCCTCGCAAAAGATTGGGTATCCATGTTTATGGAGAGAGCGAGATCGATGGCTTTATCTAGGCAGGCTTCCGCGGCTTTGTATTCATCTGAACAATGGATTGCCAGGGAGAAAATGAGAAGTGCTTTCACGGAAAATGCGTTTTTGGGAAGGGATTCCTCGTTGAGTCTTTGTTGGGCAGCTTTTCGGAGGGTATTGGTTTGGATTCCTGGGGTGTAGAGGGCGCCGATGTATTTTAGGACTGGAAGGAGGTGTTGAAGGGAGTCGGGCTTAGATTGGATTCTTGGTAGGAGCTTTTTCCGGGGGAGAACAATTGGATGAGCCTTATGGAAAAACTCAAAGTATCGACTGAGATAATTTCCATCATCAACAGCATCGGATATTGAAGTACTTGTTCCCCCCGAAGAACCGCTATTATGTTGAAAAGCCGTGAATTTCCTAGGGTAAGGTGTTGTCAAAGAGGTAGTAATAGGATTAACATGCGTCTCTGAGGGCTGAGAATCCGTCGAAGCACCAATTCTAACATTTACCCTTCCTCCACTTTGTTGTTCACCACCAAGCACTCTCCCAGAACCCCCCCTTCCCGATTTGGTATAAACACAAGCCTTCTCCTCAACCTGACATCTAGTACAAACAGGTTCCACACCAACACACTTCGTATGTCTAGACCGACAAGCGATACAAGCTCTCGAAGCTCTCATTCTCATGACCGATTCCACTAGCAGAATATTCCATGATCCCCGCATTCTGCGCTATCCCGGCTCCTGGATCCAACCAGAAAGTCGGGCCCAAGAAGAGTTGTGTGTTGTCCATCGTTGGAGAGATTGTGAGACCTGAGTCCAGAGAATGCATAGGCGATGATAACTTCCCTTGATGGGGTATATGTGTGAGTGTGAAAAAAAACGTGATAGGGCATTGCTGTGCCGAAAGGGAAATGCAAAGTATCTCTTCGATGATATCCACGCTCTTCACTTAAAATAAAAAAAGGTAAATAAAACAAGGATCCAAGATTTTTTAAGATTCCCACAAGTTCAGAGAATCAAAGTTTCCGTTTCTCGTAGAACCACGGAATCCAACGGAGTCAAAGCCGGGAAATCGAAGGACGATACCCTTTTCACGATCCTTGGCGCTTTCCAACCCCTCTGCTAGGCTATGCTTCAAAAGATATACTCATTGGTCTCTTTCCTTCAATTCCAAAGCCGGTGTATGGCCATAACGGCCTTGGCACATGGAAGAAAGCTGCATTTCCGTGGAATGGTGGGAATCGATCATCTCGTGCCAGAATAATGGGGACTAAGCCAATACGCATCAATCATAGCATTGACAACACGGGTGCCTACAGAAGCTATGATCATTTTCCCAATCCAGCACCACAGGCATACTTTTCCTACTCTCCGTAAGGCCGTGCTCTTAATAAAGACACTACTCTTACGTGGCTTCTTTAGTGCGAAGGACACGTATAAATCTATAACCTATATAGCCCCTTATAAAAGTAAGTTATTATATTACTTAGTATCTAATATAAAAAGAATTAAATTAGTATAAACGAGTGTATAATAATAGCTCTAGGAAAGTTCTACTATTATTTATCCTAAGTATACTAAGTAAGCTATAGAAAAGGGTAAGTAAGCTAATAAGTAAGCTACTAGGTATTCTAAATCTAGAATTAACTAGTAAGCTAGTTAGTAAGTTAATAAATAAGCTAATAATTAAAACCTATCTTACTAAATCTGGAATTAACAAGTTAGCTAGTAAGTAAGCTAATAAGTAAGCTAGCTAGTAATAAGCTATAGAAATTCTAAATAGCTGCTAGCTTACTTAGTAACTTATATGAAATTTTATACATAGTATATAAGTAGTAAATATATAAATATTATTTAAGGTAAAGCTCTATTTTATCTACTATTCTAATAAGCTATACTAATACTATACTAAATATATTCTTACTATATCTCTTTAAGCTAAATCTAGTACTAATATTAAGTACTATAACTAAGAACGAAAACTAAGGGCGGGTAGGTAGTGTCTATTATTTAGTGTCTCCTTTTCTAAAGACATAAGGCTATTAGTAAGGGTTTTCTACTTAAGTAAGTAGTGATTTCTAGTATTTATTAGTTTAGTATATAAAAGTACTAGTATATAGAAGTATTAAATGTTTACCTATAACTAACACTAGAAGCGTTATAATTATATTATTATCTATCTTACTTTATTAAACTCTCTCTTCTTATTTAGTAATATAGAATATATTATAATAAGCTATATAATAACTATTATAATATATAGAGCTTATCTTTTCTAATTTAAAAATGTTAAAGTTTATACTAGACTAGTATATATACTAACCTAATATAATTATTTAAAGGTTTTAAATAATTATATCTTAGATATTAGTTAGTCCTATTTTATTAAGGCTAGGAATTAGAGAAGTTTTTATCATTTCTTATATATATATAATATAAGAAGTGTATAGAATAATCTAGTATTAATCCTATATATTGTCTAGATACTCCTTAAAAACCTACTAGATAGCTACTAGATTACTTATATAGAGGTATTCTACTTTTACTCTCTTATATACTATATTTAGATCTCGTTATTATACGTTCTTCTTAAGTTCTAAGTCTAAATTATCCTACCTTTAAGCTTCTATACCTTACTATAAGTTCTCTTAATATACTATTTCAATAGTCGGCTTATTCTAGTATCTAGCTCTTATTTAAGATATATACTTATAAGAGTACTTATAGATAGGAGAAGGATATTAAAGGATTACCTATATAGAATTTTATAGGTAAACAAACACAGAACTGATAAGTAAGCTAATAAGTAAGCTACTATAAACTAGTAATACTTATTCTAGTAAGCTAAAGTTTAGAATCAATAAGTAAGCTCTTAAGTAAACTATTAAATAGGATATCCTTAAAAGTAAACTAGTAGCTATATAAGTTTAAAATAGTAATTAATAAGTAAGAAAATTTCTCTATTTCTTATAATATTAATCTAGAGCGATTACTAGGATTAAACTAACTACTAGAGATAACTATCTATTTATAGAACTCCCTAGTTAGAGACTAAATCATTCCTTCTACTATACTATACCTTTATCTAGTAAGATATCTATATTATAAATATATATAATACCTATATATTAATAACTCTATACTATATAGTCTAACTAAACCTAAAAGTCCTTATCTACGCTTTCTCTCTTAATACTAGCTCTATTATCGTTAGTTATAAAGTAGGTTTATACTAACTAAGAAAATAACTCTTATAAATTAACACTCTTAGGTAGATTACTAAATATTAACAAATCTTTAAGAGTATTAATCTTAGCTTATAGTTTATAATTATTTATTTACTATAAATTAGATAATATAGATTAATAAATAAAAGGAATATAAACCTTAAGCTTATTACTATCTATCTTAAGCTTAGCTTTCTTTATACGTATTATAGAAGTAACCTAATTAAGTTAGTAGTAAAGTAGAATAGATATATAAATATATACTCTATATATATATTTATAAATAAATTTAGATTTCTTAATACTATATTTATAGATAGCCTCCTCTAACTCTCTCTTTTACTTTAAGAGGGTTTTCTTAGCTTATAGCTTTTTACTATATACCTTAGAAGTAGTATCCGTTTTAGTAAAGGATTAGCTAAGTCTTAAGATAACTTTTAGTAGAGTCTTTAAGATATTAAGACTAAGTCTAATATTATTCTTAAAATCTAACTTATAAAACCACTATTTCTTTTTATAACCTTTTAGTATAAAAAAGGTATTACTTATACTACTAAGACCGCTATTACTTATATTTCCTAAACTACTAGCCTTAATCTTAGCCTTTTCTTTATTGTAGTGCTTCTTATCTATCTTAGAAAGGGTTTTCTTAATAGCTTCTAAGCTAAAGTTAGTTAAAATAAGACTAGTAAATAGATCTTAAATTTAATATATATTAGGCTCCCTAAGGTCTAGTAAGTCGAAAGTCTTTATAGAAGGTATATTAGGCTTACTTTATATTAGTACTAAAAGTTAAAGTAAAGTATAAACTTCTAAGTTAGAAACTTACAGTTCTAAATTTATATAAGTAATAGCTATATACCTACGTTTCTTTTTTATAATAATTTTACGTTAAGAACGATTTAGTAGGTAAACCTAGTCTTAATTATTATTCTAATAGTAATTAAGATAAGAGTTAAAAAATAAAAGTAACTTTAGAAGGTAGTACTTATATATAACTTTAGTATAATACCTAGGTAAATAGAATAAGTAATATAAATTAAGGCTGTTTAGTACCTTATAAAGTATAAAGTCTACTCTTATACTAGCTTATTCTTACTACTTAAATAGTACCTTAGTTGTTAAAAGAGTATATAAAGACCTTATTTATCTAACTCTTCTTATCTAACTTCTATTATTTATAATATTAATTACTAAGGTATAGCCTTATTTTAGATTATAGTATATAGCTCTTAATCCTTAGGTCCTCTTTCTATAATATCTTAATAAACTCCTAAATCTAGATACTTTAATAGTACTTTTTATAAAAGAAGCTAGAGCTTTATATTTAAGAATTTTAGTATACCTAAGTCTTTTTTATATTAAGTAAGTTAGTTCTAATAGTTCTATCGTACTTTATATAAAAGAATCTACTTTAAAGTATTTAAGTAAGAGTATTATACTAATATTATACCTTCTAGCTTTAAGACTTAGTTAAAGCTCTTTTATATATATAATTCTAATACTTTAACAGATCTTAAAGCAACGAGTATAGCTTTAAGATTATTATTATTATTATTATTATTATTATTAGCTACGTTTCCTCCTTCTTCTATACTCTTCTACTTATTATTATTATTTCTTTAAGTTTTATTACTTCTACTAGAGTTATATTCTTATATATACTACTTTCTCTTTCTTAGATTCTTCTTATTTAGTATAATATCTTTAGCTATAACTATTAGAAACTCTTAAAAGCTTAAAAGAGTTTATTCTAATAACTATATAAGATAACTCTTATACTATAGTTACCTATATAGATATTCTAGGTAATTATAAAGCTAAGACTTAGTAAAGTTTAAAAAGATAAGGTTAAAGAGTTTTCTAAAAGCCTCTTTTAAACAAGTTTATTTCCTATTTATAAGTCTAAGCTTAAAAAAGGAGTTAATTAAAGAATTTTTATAAAAGCTACTATAAGATTTCTAACCTATTATATAGCTTTAATAAAGGCTTAGACTAAAAGTACTATTTTTAGAGATATATTTAGTAATATAAACTTAATAATCTTATATAAATTCTATTATAATATAAAAAGGAATATATTAATTTTTATATATTATTTAAGTAGTGCTTAAAAAGTAAGACTAGGTAGCGTAAAGGGTAGAGAGTCTCTTAGTAGAAGTCTAGAAAACCGCTAAACGTTATTCTATTAAAGGTATTAACTAGTTCTCTATATACTATAGTTACTATTAATCTACTAGCTTACTTAAGTAAAGTTTACTTAATAAGGATTATAAGCTATTTTATTATAAGAATCTCTCTATTTTTATTTTATTATTTATAACCTTTTAATATAATTATAAAATATAAAGATATATTAATTTACTCTACTCTATTTAATTCTATATCTTTTATTAAAATAACCTATAATATAATCAACGCTATTCTATAAGCTTATTTTCTTTCTCTAACTCTCTTTCTAGCTTACCTTTTCTAACTTATATTAATAGTTACTTTAGTAGAATAAAATAGCCTCTCCTCCTCTACCTTTAAAGTATAAAAGGCTACTTATATATAGTAAATAGTAGAGGGTTAATAGTTTACTTATATTATATAAAGGCTTAACTATAAATTCCCTATTACTACCTTCTTATACTTTTAAATTTCTTTTATCTTCTTTTAAATTATAAACTACTCTTAATTTATAGACTACTCTTAATACTATTAACTATTAAGAGTATTATATACTAGAGGTATACTCTTATTAGCCTAATATACTCTAAGTCTCTTTTATAATATATTTAGATTATAATCTACTATTATAATTATAAACATTCTCTAGCTAGAAAATAGGCGTTCTTAAAACCGTACCTCTACTACTACCTCTCTAAGACTCGTCTTATTAATAGTCTTTTAATATAATATATTAATATTAATCCTAAACTCTTCTTCTTAAATTCTCTTATAAGTAAACGCTTAAGTTTAAGTCTTTACTATCTTTTTAACTATAATTTAAAGATACCTTCTACTAGTAAACACGTAAAGTTAATATATACTTAGTATAGCTAATATCTTTACCCGAAGACATCTTCTACTACTAAACCTATAAAGTCGATATATATTTAATATTATAGCCCTTATACTAGTCTAAAGATACTTTCTACTAGTAAACACGCGAGGCTAACGATTTATACTTATTATAGCTAATATCTCTACCTGAAGACACCTTCTACTACTAAACTAGCAAAGTCGATATATATTTAGTATTATAGCCCTTATACTAGTCTAAAGATACTTTCTACTACTAAACCCGCGAAGCTGGTATATATTTAGTCTATAAACTATTTATATCCCTAGAATTGCTATTTATCTAGTAGCTCTCTTATAAGTAAATACTACTATTTCTAGATAAGATATAATCTATTATAAGAAAGAGAAAGCTTTTATTTAATCTTATAAGTCTTTCTAATATACTCTTAATTAAAACTAAATTAAGAAAAAGTAGTAGAAACTTTATATTTATACTAAAGTTTTCTAGTAAAAGCTTAAGAATATCCTAACTATATCTTATAATAGCTAAGAATAGTTTATCTTAATATTTAATAAAGAAGACTACTAATCTCTTACTAATAAACTTAATATACTACTATTAAAGCGTAAATCTAGAAACAACGCCTCTAATAGTAAAGTAGCTACTAGAGATTATATTATTTTCTTATAGCTCTAAAATATTATTAACTACTATAATAATAGTAATAATCTATAGAATTTTCTAAGTCTAGTTTAAAAACGTAATATTATCTTCTATTAAAGAGGCTTTAAAGAGAACTAGCTATTAGTCTAACGTTAAATAGATATTAAAGATACTATTATAAGGTATATTAAATATAATAAAGCTATATTATAAAAAGATTAAGATAATTATTTCCTACTACTCTATTACTTTATTAACCTCTAAGATTATTATAGTTAAGATAGAGTAGAGTACTATAAAAGAACTCGAGACTATAAAGAGATTATTCTAGGTCTTCTAATATCTAAGACTATATATCTTTCTAATAAAGGTATAAGAACTAAGACTCTTTATCTACCTTTAACTTATAGAAGATATACTATCTAACTACGTCTATATTATAAGAATAGTATTATTAGAGTACTTAACTAGTCTTTTACTAAAGTTTTTAGAAAGCTCTACTCTAGTAAGATTAAAGACTTATTAGCTTCTCTTCTCTCTTCTATAGCGTCTACTACTACTATAATTACTATAGATTTAGATACGTCTATAAACTAACTTATAAACTCTAACTATTATAGAGAATAAGACCTCTAACTCTATCTAGAGCTTACTCTGTTTTTTTTAATAATATATAATAATCTATAACTTAAGGATCTCGTTAAAATAGCTAGTAAGATAATAGCCTTTATTATATAGCTTATTAAGTAGAAGCTTTTAAAGTTATTAGACACCTATATATAGCTTTTATAAGATAGTATCTCTATATCCCTCTACTTAGCCTTATTTCTTTAATTAGTAGACTAGATAGAGGTTTAGATAAAAGAAGCTAAGCTAGATTTTAAAATTCTAGAGATATAAAACTATTCTACTATCTACTATAAAGATAATATAATAGATTATACTTACTCTAAATCAATAATCTCTTTACTTTATATAAATACTAATATCTACGAAGTATTTATTTACTACCTAGAATAGTCTAGTAGAGTATATTATAGCTAGATAGAGAGAGTTAGTTTATTTAACCTAACTAAACTAGAGTAAATAGGTAGAGTCTTAAGAATTATTAAAAGTTTTTACTACTAGATAGAAAATATATAGCTCCTCTAGTTAGTTTAAGCCTATAAAAGATATAAAGCTATAAAGAAGATAATTAATAGGAAAAAGAAGTTAAAATCGTATATAAGTGCCTTAGTAAGAGACGACGTATTAGAGAAGAGTCTAGTAGAGCTAGCTTAAGAAGTATAGTTAGTATAAGTTATAAAAATATTTTAGGAATTTATTTCATAAATCTAGTAGGTTTTTAGTATTAGATTTACTTTTTTATAGTTCTATTTAGTTAATATTTATATATATAATAGATATAGTGTTTAGCTCTTAGTAGAGTCTTCGAATGTTTTACTAGAGTACTTTCTCTTAGTATCTTAATTTAGTTTAGAGCTAGGATACTTAGAATACTCACTTAATAAGTATAATACGCTATAGAATAATAGTTAGCGTTAATATTAAACTTTATTAGTAGATAATTATTTTAATTAATAAGAAAACACGTAATAATTTAGATATAGCGTAGTGTCTTTTATAAGTGAGCTACTAGGTAAGCTAGTAAGTAAGGTCGAAAGTAAGCTAGTAAATATAGTAGACTAGGTACATAGCATAGCTTACTCGATGACTTACTTAATAGCTTACTCGATAGCTTACTTAATAGCTTACTCGATAGATAACTCTTATACTAAGCAGTATATCTATAGAGACTTCTATACTAGTATATACTAGTAACCCAGCTCCTCTTACCTTTAATCTCCCTCCTCTTTACATATATATCTACTATCTTATATATCTACTATTCTATATATCTTATTATATTATAACTTTTTATCGAGACCGGGTCTAGAGAGTACTCTAATAAGCCTCTCTTTATAAGATCTTTTCCTAGAATACCTTTCTTCTATAAAATAAGCTAATATCTTAATATAAATAAATAGAGACTAATAATAATAATAAATATTCGTTCTCTAATAATTTAGATTTAAATAATAATATATAGATTAATTAAGATATATTTATACCTTATTACTTTAATATTATAAAAAAGAAACTAATATAAACAAATTTATAAAACTAGATTATATATTATAGTAATTAGGATAATACTATTCTATTTCTTAGCTTAATAATGTTTACTAGTTAAGTAATATATAATTTTATATATTATAGAAGGATTACTAGAAATATCCTTCTTATTACTCTTTATTATAAGCTTTATAAATATTTTAAAATAAGAGTTAAATTAACATTTTAATAGAAGAGGCTAATTATAAGGAAATTAAGTATTATAGTTATCTATAGTCTAAGGTAATATTAATATTAAAAGCTAGTTATTTTCTATTAAGTCCTTATAACTCTAGACTAGCTTTTTACCTAAACCTTTTAGAATTTTTTTACTATATTATTATAAGTAGAAAAATTTCTAAGTAAGCGTAGTCTTATAGTCTTATATAATTTATTTAACTTAAATACTTTATTTATATTCTAGATCTATAGAAACTATAGGATTATACTTATTTTAACTAGATTAGAACTACTAAGTACTACTAAATACTATTTAATTAAGAAATTCAAGCCTCTTATTCTACTAGAAGCTTTAGTACTTAGATAGTAAGTATATTACTATAATATACCTATCTATCTTACTTTTATAGAGAGGAGTTAGACTCTAAGCTAGAGCGTCTATACTATTAGAGTTATAATAGAAACTAGTAATATAAGTAAGAGATTAGATCTAATTAATATTTTATTAGAAGCTAGCCTTAAAAGAGCTTTTTTATACTAAATCCGCTTAGTAGAAAGGTTAGTATACTAGCGAGTACTCTTATACTTATTAGCGATTTATCTATTAATTAAAGCCTAATAAACATATCTACCTTAGATAAGAAAGAAGAGGATAAGGGTTAAGATAGGCTATCTAAGAGATATAAGTATTATTTTAAAGCTATATACTCTACTTCTACTAGTAATACTAAACAGTTTAAGAGGCTTAACTAGACTAGACTTATAAATATAGTCTATTACTATAAAGTAACGCTTAAGCTAATTAATTAGTACTAGGGTAAGAAATATAAGGTTATAAGTTATATACTTTAGAGTATTTTATTAAGACTCTTATTAAACGTATATATATTTATTTAATATAATATTACTTATAAATTTACTTCTTATATATAAAGAAGGTACCTTAAGATATGTACTAGGGTTTAATTTATAATAAATACTATATATTAATATATATATACTCTTAAATATTAAATACTATAAGGCCTCTTCTATATTAAAAGACTTAGAATATCTAATAAAGAGAGAGTAGAAAGAGACTAGAGTAGAAAGTCTTACTTTATCTTATTATATTAAATTATATTATTAAAGAGGTATATTATTTCCTATTTTCTTTAAACTTCTAAAAAGAACGTTACTAATACTAATATTTTTATAGCTAGGAAAGTATTCTTAATTTATAAACATAATATCGTAGGAAAGCTTAGTTACTTTAACTTTCTACTTACTTAAATATAAAGTATATCTATACTCTTAAAAAAGAGAGTAAATATTCTAATAATATTAAAAGAGCCTAGTAATATCTATTATTAATATATAAGATTACGTCTAATAATAATATTCTAGACTTACTAGGACTTTATATAGAGTAATAACTATACTAGTTTATAAGAAAAAGAGAGTATAATACTACTTATAAGATAATAGAGATACTATTTCTCTACTTTATTTTTATTAAATTACTCTTAAATTACTCTAAAATCGTTCTTAAACCTTAAAATTTTCTCTTATACTATATCTTAAGATATTTTTTAATAGGTAATACTAATTCCTTTATTACCTAGAGAAAGTAAGACCTTATAAGAAACTATTTTAGCTACTTCTCTATAAGGAAAATATAAAAGAGAATTATTAAATTAAGTAAGAGGAATATCTTATATTAGTAGATATTCTAATACTAGTTTCTAAAAAGCTACTCTAAAGCTAAAATTCCTATACTATATAGTATCTATCTAGAAAATAAAGTATTTCTAAGATAGTAGTAGACTATATTACTACTACTAAAGTAGAATTACTAAGAATAGGTTAATCTTATAATAAGTAAGAAAAAACAGAGGACTTTTAAGCTAAGTATATAAAATTATAAACCTAGTATTATATTAATAAGAAGTTTATATAATTTTAAATCTAAGTAACTATAAGAATTTAAAAGTAGAGGAATATTTATAATTAGTATAATATAAAAGGGATAAAGAAAGCTAGCTAGTTACTTTAAAGTCTTTATAAATAGTATACTATTTCTAAATTACTCTTAAAGTAGATACTAATTAATAACTCTATTTTCTAGCCTCTTAGTACTTTAGAAGTAGGCTTAAAAGATTAAAAACCTACTTAATAAACTCCCTTTTAGTAAAGCTTATCTAAAGAAGATTTTACTAAAAACCTTTAACTCTAAAACTCTTAAGAAAGAGTCTAATTAAAGAATATAATAGTATAAAGCTATATAGAAAGAGGTTATATCTCCTACTTTAAACCTACTATATCTTTAATTTATAAATAATATTATTATCCTATAAGGTATTAATATATACTAGTACTTATAATAGTATATTAAGGAAAAGAAACTACTTATATATAAGTAAGAAAGATTAGTAAAATAGATATATAATATATTATAAGTACTACTAAATAACTAGGATTCTATACTAGAGAGTTATATAGTAAATTCTCTTTTATTTTAGTATAATATTCTTAAAAGAATTATTATTTATAAGTAAGTACTTATTTATAATAAGAGGTATAATAATATAAGCTAGAAAGGGAAAATAATAGGTATTACTCCTTCTAATCCTTATATATTATTTCTAACACTATAAATACTCTAAATACTTTAAATTTATTACTACTAAGCTTTAAGAAGTAGAAAAAGAATAGAGATAAACCTTATATATCTTAATAAACTTAAGAAGATATAGATAAGGATTTTTCTAAATTAAATAGAAGTAATAATAATAAAGCTATAGTTAAGTATATAAATACTCTTTATAAGGTAATTAAGCTTTTTAAGATTAAAAATACTAAGATATTAGACTCTAAAAGGTTGTTTTAAAAATACGAATTTATAGTAGAGTAATATATATCTCTTAAAGATTATAAATACTCTTATAAGATATATAAAGAAGAACGTTAAACTACTAAACTATTCTATTAAAGAACTCTAAGTTATAATTAAATAAGTAAGCTATTAAGTAAGCTATTAAGTAAGCTATTAAGTAAGTTATTAAGTAAGTTAGTAAGCCTAGAGTAGAAGTATTAATAATTCTCTAATTAATTATAGAATAGGTTAAACAACTAGTAGCTTTAACTTAAAGTTTAATATTAATAAAAGTAGAAAGCGCTTAAAACACTAGATTATACGAAATATAAGTAGCTAACTCTATTAAAAGACAGCTTTAATAAAAGGGGATAAACTACGTATTCTAAATTAAAAACTATTAAATTATAAAGTAAGTAAGTAAGCTACTAAGTAAGCTACTAAGTAAGCTATCTATATTTATTATTAGGTAAGTACTTAAGTATAAGTATAAAGGAAAGAAGGTATAAAGATATATCTCTATTTAAATACTCTTTATAACTATTATCTATATCTAGATTAACTTATATATATTAAATTTTTACTAATTCTTAGTATACTAGTCTCTTTATCTTTTCCTTTTCTTAGGTTTAGGTCTCTCTTCTTATACTAATATGTTTTATAGTAATAAATTATTAATAGCTTTTATCTCTTCTTCTTATCTAGGTTTATAGCTATAAGCTTATAGATTCTATCTTATATTCTAAGCTATCTAAGCTAGTATCTAGTATTTTATATTATCGCCTCTCTTATCTAAATTCTTATTATCTAAACCTATATTATCTTCTATATCTAGATCCTTCTCTAATATAGAGATAGCTAGAGTTAATAATAAAGGTATAGATAAAGAAGATAATATAAGCTAAGTATTAACCTAAGTAGTAATAGTAGTAGGAGAAGCGTTTATTTTAAAGGTATATAAACCTATAGTTAAGGCTAATAAGGAATAGTCTTAAAAAGTATAGTATATAAATCTAGATAAAGAATAGTTTAATACTATCTTTAGATCGATTTTTTATCCTATTAGTATAGAGTAATAAGAGTTACTTCTACCTAGAGATATATGTTTAGTTTAGTAGTAGCACTCGGCTATAGCTTAGAGTTTTAACTAGATAATTTCGTATTATATACTAGCCTAGGTCTACTAAGTTAGAGCGAAATACTTAAATTATAGTTACCCTCTTAGGCTTTATCTAAAGTAAGTTACTAAAAGTTCTATAGTTTTTTCTTTTAAGTATAAGCTTCTTATGTTATAAATTATTTTATAAAGCTAATTACTATCTCTATCTCTAGATTCTAAGATTAAAAGTTCTTTAGAAGGCTTATAATAAAGTTAATAAGAAGGGTAGAGTAGATAGAGAAAAGAAGGAGTAAGTGCTATTATCTACTAAAGCTTAATTTTAAAATACTAAATACTACTAATAACTATAACAACCTAGTAGTCTATTTATAATATTATATATAATACTAGCTATCTTAAGATTATTAAATTATACCTACTTAATATTAGAGAAAGAAAAGCTACTCTAAGAATATAAATAAAGAATTATAATTACTAATACCTTTATATTAATTTATTATTATAGAGTAAGTAGAGAGAGAATAACTAAGGATTTTAAAACTCTTAACATTTTTAAGAAACACTTTACTCTCTCTTTATAATCTAAGCCTAATTCTCTTAACCTCTATAAATTCCTCTTTTATAGTTTTATAAGATAATAGGCTTATAAAGTATTATAAAAGTATAAAACTTAGCCTTAGCTAATCTAACTTAGGATTTTAGTACTTAGACTCTACTCTTATCTTTAAATATTAAACTATTCTCTAATATTTAAAAGTATATTTAGCTATCTAAATCCTTATTTCGTATTAGAATAGACGCTCGGTATTTAATATATTTATAATAAAAGTAGTATTTAAGATAGAAGCGGCATTTATAATAGAAGTAGTATTTATAATAGATATAGTATTAGTAATAAGAGTAGTATTAGTTAAAATAGTACTAAGAATAATAAGACTATTTTCTACGATAGTCTTATTATTTTTAGAGCTATTCTAGATAATACTACCTTTATTATAAATACTATTCCTATTATAAAGGCTACGTCTATATATACTTCTATTAGTTAGAACTAGTCTTAGGTTATTAGTAGATTTAAATTTAGTAAAGACAGAGTTAGAACTTATAATAATATCTCTCTTCTCTCTCTATACTAGAAAACTTCTATTATTACTCTCTTATATAGTCTAGACTATATTATAAGCGTTAGAGAGAGAGATAAATTAGAAAATAACTTAACCTTTTAAAGTAAATTTTATACTTCTTAGAATATCTCTTAAGCTCTAAGAGGTGTAAGAACTCTTTATAAATTATTAACTCTAAGTTTAGATAGAGGGATAGATTCTTTATATCTTATAAGAAGAAATATAAAGGTTTTAGAGTTTTAGGTATAGCTTATAGAGAGAGATATATAGTATAGCTTATTAGAAGGGATATATAATATAGCTTATTAGAAGAGATATTTAATATTACTTAATATAGTTCTAAACAATTAAATTCTAAGTATATTTAGAAGCTATATACTTAAAGTATAAGTACGCGTAAGCTATTTAAATCTTTAAGTAAGCTACTTAAATCTTTAAGTAAGCTATTTAAATCTTTAAGTAAGCTACTTAAATCTTTAAGTAAGCTACTTAAATCTTTAAGTAAGCTACTTAAATCTTTAAGTAAGCTATCTAAATCTTTAAGTAAGCTATTAAGTAAGTAATTAAGTAAGCTATTATCTCTTAACTAGGTATATAGTAGATAGAATTATAGTAGGTAGAGGGCTTAGGTTAATAACCTATATCTAAAGTAGAATAGAGTAGAGTATAATATAAAAACACCTATTTACTAGTACCTAAGAATATAAACTTACGTATTATAAAGTTATATATACTAAGAAATAACTAGTTACTTCTCTATATATTTATAATAAAAGAGGGATTATAATTTATACTAATAGCTTACGTAGTCTACGGTTCTATAATTATAAATCTCTTAATATACTACCTTTAGTCTTAATTATAAATCCTTTAGTTATAAATCCTTTAATAGAAGACCTACCTAATTTACGTTTATATACTATATATACTAATCTATAGCTCTCTTATAGAATTAAAATATAGTATATATAGTAGATATACGAATATAAAAGGAAATATAGCGTAGATTTAGCTAGCTATACTAAAGCTCTAGCTTTACTATAGAAAAGATTACTAAAAGTTAATAGCTTTATCTAGATAGAAATAAATTAGACGCTCTAATTCTAGGTTTTATTTATAATTTAGCGCTTTATTATTTCTTATATATAGTAATATAACCTTCTTAGACTTAGAAGAAAAAAAGATTTATAAAAGATATAAAGGCTTTATAATTTATTATAAGTTAGGTAAGACATAGTACTACCTTTCTATTTTAATTTTATTACTTTATATTAAAATAAAATCGATTATTTTATCTAAGCTAAGAGTCGGTTTATAAAAAAAGATTATATATTTATATAAAAGAGAAGAGAGATTATATAAGAACCCTTTATAAAGAGATAGTTAGAATTAATATAGAATAGAGATATTAGCTAGCTAGTACTAGTAATAGAGGCTAATATTACTTTAAAACAACTACTTCTAGTAATATCGCCTACTATAAAGAGTATCTTAAGTAATCTAACTCTTTTACTAATTATAAGTAAACTACCTCTATATAGGATTACCTCTACTCTACTAGCTCTTTCGAGTTTAATTAATAGTTCTCTAGCTTTTTTACTAATTAAGAGTATACTATCTCTAAGTAAGAGTATAAGTAATAGTCTCTTAGCTCTTTTACTAATAGAGAGTACTCTACTTTTAAGTAAGAGTACCTTAACCTAGTTTAAGAATATAAGACCTCTATCTCTATTACTACTAGTACTAGGACTAATAATACTAACTTTATAACTATTACTAATTAATAGAATTAAAGACTCTATAGAAAGTTCGTTTTATAGTCTTTTATAATTATATAATAATAGTCTAGATTTTCTCTCTATTACTAGTACTAATATACTAGCCTTTATATTCTTTTTCGATTTTACTTATAATAATAATATTAATTTAGAATAGAGTACTTTTTTTAATTTTAAAGACTCTATTATATTATAGTATAGTTTATTAATATATATCTTTACTTATAAGCTTTTTTTAAAAATATACCTTTTTTTAGATATAAGGTAATTCTAATATTATAAATATATCTAAAAACTTAATTTTAAACTTATAATAATTCTTTACTAGCTATTTAAAATAGTTCTTTTTTTATAAGTAAGAAAGATTTCTTAAGTAAGTTAGAAAATCTATTAAGTAAGCTAGAGAATCTATTAAGTAAGCTAGAGAATCTATTAAGTAAGCTAAAGAATACTAGCTATTAACTAAGCTAAGTAAGCTAGAATTTATTAAGTATACTTTTTTTAAGCTATATAAAATCTATTATACTTCTATATACCTAAGACTTTAACTCTCGTATAACTATAACAACTATATAGTAAAGATTTATATACTAGAGTAGTTTTATATTATTAATATATACTTATAATTTTAGATTTTTTATTAATTTTATTTATATATACTAGCTTACTAGCTTACTAACGTACTAACTAGCTACTTATATACTCTATTAACTTATAACTTTAATATATATATATATAATAATATACTAGAAATATTTTATTAATTACTTTATAAAAGTATATATACTTAGCTTATAATTAATATAAACTACTTAAACTTCTTATTCTAGCTTTCTTATATAACTTTATTATTTCCTTTACTAGTTTTAATTACTAATTTTAGTAGTTTATTTACTTACTAATTTTTAGTAGTATTAAGCTCTAAAGAGTTTAGTTTTAGTTTCTAGAGATTTTAGTTTCTAGAGATTTTAGTTTCTAGAGATTTTAGTTTCTAGGGATTTTCTATACTTAATAGCTTACTTGTTAGATTATATGTTAGCTTACCTACTAGCTTACTTATTAGCTTACTTATTAACTTATTAGTTAGCTTCTCTATTAAACTTCTCTTTCTTCTCTTTTAATATAAATATATAGTTTTTATACTAGGAATAGTACTTTAAAGTTACTCTTTATTAGAACCCCTTTTTATACCTTACTAGTACTTATTTCTAATCTTTTCTAAGTATAATTTTAGAAATAATATATCTATATTAGATAATTTTAGCTACTCTTAAGCTATCTAGAAAACTAGATACTTTAAAGGCTTATATAAAGGCTATTAAAAATCTTCTACTATATTATCTTAAGTTTAAGAAATAAATTCTTTTTCTTATACTAGTATAAAATTAAATTACCTATTAACTCTTTAATATTTATATAGAGAATTATTCCTTTAGACTCTATTATACGTTTTATTTCTAGGACTAGAGGTAACCTCTTTCTAAGCTTATTTATATCTAGTATAAGGTTAAAACTCTCTAATAACTTTTAATAAATAGTATCTTATATTTTCTTAACTTAAACTCTCTCTTTTAAACCTATATAAGAAGGAGGCCTAATAATAAGAGAATTTAGGTCTATTTACCTATAAGGAGATAGTAATTCCGCTCTCTATATATAAATTCCTTTCTCTAAATCTACTAATATAAGTCTTAAAACCGATTTATTAGTACGATTTAAAAAGGCAAAGTTCTCTAATTTAACATATCTATTAAAAAGAGTAATACTAAGCTTAGTATTTTTAAGAACCTTATATATTCTCGTTCCTCTCTCTATATAAATAACTATAATATAGGTTTATATTACTAGTATTAACTAATTACTAAGATAGCTTATTATATTAATTCTAATATTTCTAAACTCGCTTATAATTCTTATATATATATTTAGTAATAGCCTCTTCTTTTCTAATCTCCTCTTTTTAACCTCTTAGTACTATATTTTATAAAACTTAACATTAAGCTATTAGTTAAGTAGTAGTAGTAAGAGCTATATTTTAAAAGTGTTAAGAAAATACTTTTCTACTTTAAAAGTAAGCTAGGATTTTTCTTAGTTACTTAATAAGTTATACTATAGATTACTATAGAGTTAGTATTACTATTAGAAACTATAATTAGAGTAGAGTAAAAGAAATAATTTAAAAAAGAGAGAAAAAATTACCTATCTTTAATACTTAGAATATTAAGCCTTATCCTTTAATAAGTTTTAGACCTTCTTATTTTCTCTACTTCTTAGAACCTTTTAAATATTATAAGGTCTTAAATTTCTTAATCTTTTAATAGTACTACTATATACTTTAACGTTATAGAAGCGTAATAGTAAATATAGAGACTTTAAGAGTACTATAGATAAAGAGGAGAAGGTACTATATATCGATTCTATCTTATTCTACTAGGTATTATAGTTATTAGTAGAATATTTAGAATAATTCAAGTATACGGTTTTTTATCTCTAGACTTATATTACTATCTTATTCCTTATTATTAATAAATAAAGGAGATTCTATACTTATAGCTTAGTAGTTACTATATAAGATAAAGGAAGATGTTTTCTTAAATTCTATAAGTATATAATTTTATTCTTAGTTTACTTATCTTTTATTATAGCCTACTTTCTAGCTTTCTTACATTTTCCTCCTAGCTATTAGTACTTTTTTCTAGCTTAACTAATAAATCTACTATAAAATATATAAGATAGTAAGAGTATATAAGTACTAAACTAACTAATGTTTTACTCTATATACTTTTAGTCTTTTATAGTATACTATATTCTCCCCCTCTCTCTCTACTATTATAATAAAATAAAATACCGCGGTTAAAATTAATTCAAAATTGCTATAAACAAGTTCCTAAATACTAGCTACTCTCTCTAATTTACTAGGTATTATAATTAATTAATTAGCTCTTACTCTTACTAATATTTTAATTAGGATTCCTTATCTAGTAGCTTATATAGTACTTTTTTACTAGTTAAATAATAGATATTTAACTAGAGAGGCAATATAGGCTATCTACTAAGTAGCTTAGGTATACTCTTTCTAGCCGAATCTATATCTTACTATAGGCTTACTAGGCTCTATAAAATCTATAAATCATCTATATTACTAAGGCTACGTTAGAGAGGTAGCTATATAGTATAATATAATAAAAAGAATAACGAGTAATCTAGTTAAATTAATAAGTAAGCTAGTATATTAACAAGTAGGTAAGTATTTTAGCAAGTAAGCTAAGGGAATTACAAGTAAACTAAGGGATTAACGAGTAAGCTAGCAGGTAAGCTAGTAGGTAAGCTAACGTGTAATCTAATAAGTAAGCTAATAATTAAGCTTATATAATTAGTAATCTAAGCTACTTTTTACGAGTAAGCTAGTAAGCTAGTAAGTAAGCTTATAAGTAATCTTATAAGTAAGCTTTAGCTATTAGCTTATATCTTAGTTTACTTACTAGATTACTTATTAGCTTACTACTACTCTTTCCTAACTATTAAAGACTTAGAAAGTAAAGGTTTAGATAGAAGATAAAATAGATGTCTATAAAGTAATACTTATAATAAGCCTAAGTTAAGTAATAGAACTAGTTTAAAGAAATCTATAAAATTAAGCCTAATTATAAACATAATTATAATATAATATAGAAATCGTTTAAGTATAGTTTAAAAGACTATTTAACTATATTAAGATACGAAAATCTAGATACTAACCTTAAATAATAATACTATATTAATTAATATATAGGTATAAAACGCTACTATATCTCTAATATATCTCTAAAAGACAAAATCCTAATCCTAGAGTACTATTCTAAGTATCTATTAAACCTATGTAATTAGGAAAGTAATTAAAAGCTCTAGATTCCTACTTTAAATACTAGTACTAAAATAGCGATTTATAGATAATAAGAGATATAAAACTAGGCTATATAATTTACCTTTACTTACTCTTATTACTATTACTAAGCTTCTTAGCTATAGAGAGAGAAGTACGTTTTTAAAGATATTTATTCTTTTAAATAATAAGATTCTATAATTTAGCATTAACTAATAGTAAATCTAGAACTAATAAAGAGTAAGAAGAGGAAAGGCATACTCGTTTAATATAAGATATAGTCTCTATATCTTCTACTAGCTACTTATTAATAATAGATTAATCGAAGAGTATATTATTATCTCTATAATAAGGTTTAGTATCTATATAGTTAGTTATAAGTAATAAGAGAGACTATCTACTAGTAGGTAGTTAAAGAGACGGATTTATAGCTATAGTATCTATATTTATTAGAGCCTAGCCTAGAATATTATAAATTAGATTACTTAGAGTATATATATTAGAAAATAAGCAAATATAGTTAGATATATAAGAATTAACTTAGATTTAGGCTTATAATAGTAATAAGAAAGAGGTAGAATTACCTAAAGACTACGCCTATTATATATATTCTAAGAAATCCTTAGAAAAGGTATTACTATTAGAATAATATAGTAGATAAGTATTATTATTACTATATAATAGCGTACCTAGATTACTACTCTTAAATTTATCTCTATTCTATAGTAAAAATTCGTTAAAATCAAACTTACTCTTATTAGAGTTAAAGAGAAGTAGAGTATAAACTCTTACTTTATCTTATACCTTCTTCTCTTATACCTTTTCTCTTAACTTTTATAAAAATACTTAGACATTATCTTTAGAGTTTTATATATATAATTATAAAGAAGGGTCGACGAGTTATAATTACTAGGACAGCGTTTAAATCTACTCTATACTATTAAGATTTTTAAGCTAAGGTTTAATCTAGAGAAAAGGAAGGAAAACTACTATATTAAGAGTATCTTATCTTATAATAGCTTCTTAATTATTCTAGTACTTCTAGATATTAATACCTTATCTAGTAAAGCTATAATAGCTTTTAATTATACTAATTTAACTAGAACTAAGTATATAACTAATAATATATAATATTAGTTTAATATTATAGTACCCTTTATTCTTATTCTTATTCTTAATTACCTACTTATACTAGTATTTAATCTCTAGAGAGGTATTTAGTTTTAAGACTACTAGAATATTAATCTATAAGGCCTATAAGAGAGAGCTAGAGCTAGTAGATCTTTTAGCTATTCCTCTTTTAAAGAACGTAGTATTCTATTAAAGGCGAGATTTTTAGTTCTTAAACCTATTTTAGACTCTTACCTCTAATTGTTTATAAATAATAGCGTTATATTCTAGATTACTAAAGCTAAGGTCTTTTAAAAGATTATTATAAGCTTCTTATAAATAGTCGGTCTCTATAGATCTTATATCTTAAGTATATTTAGTAAATCCTAATTCCTCCTTTATAAGATAGTAGATATCTACTTAGTATAACTAAATCTCTTAAAAATAACTTATACTAAAGTCTATCTTCTATTTTTATATAATAGCTAATAGAGACATATTGTTAAGCTTAGTCTTATAAACTAGAATTCTAAAGTCTACTTTATCTAGTAATTATAGTTCTTTATTATTAACTCTATTATAGAGAACCTAAACCTAAGCTAGTTTGTCTATCTTATCTAATACTTAGATACTATACTTAAGCTTCTTATTATTAATAATAGTAATCTCTTAAATATTTATACTAAAAGGGCCTAGTAATATTTATAACACCTTATAGATATCTTAAGTATATATAGCTTTATCTTTAAGAAGTAGAGAGAAAGTAAGAGGTAGGAAATTAAGGTATAGCTAAAAGCATTTAACTACTATAAGAGTTCTTAGAGCTATAGTAGAGATAATACTATTACTAAGAGTAAAAGTTAGCTTTATACACCTATTAAAAAAATTATAGAATTATATTATAAAATAAGTTTAATAGTTATTAAAAGTTAATTAACTATAGTCTTATTTATAAAAGACTATAATTAGTTTATTAAATTAATTAATTCTCTAATCTATTTTAATTAAGTATATAAGAGTAAAGATAAATTAGTAAAACCTTAATATAGGTAATATAAGTAGAGTATAAGAGACTATAAAAGCTTATTATAATTCCTTGATCTAATAGAGTAAAAGGAGGTAAGAGAGATATTAATTAACTAGTAATATAGTTACTTCTCTTCTCTTTATAGCTTTAACTATCTTAGGACTAGCTTAAATACTACTAGAAACTATTTACTACTTACTTATCTAATCTAACGTTATGTTAATTTAACCTTCTAAGGTAATATTCTTAATCTTAATACTAGCTTTATATAATATTTATATACTTCTAATAAAATCAGGTTATATAATTATCTTATAAATCTACTACTACTTAAATAAATAAAGCTTCTAATAATAACTACTTAGGGTCTTATCTTAAAACCTCTAAACATAGGTAAGCCTAAACTTAATCTAAATATCTACTATTCTTATCTTTTATAAGTACTATTAAAGATTCTAAGTTATCTAAAAGACTATGTTAATAAGTTATAAGTCTTTACTATAAACTTGCTAAACTTATAGCTAGCTAGTAAGGCTACTCTTTTAAATATTTATATATAATACTATATATTAAAAAAAGCTCTCTATCTTTAATACTAAGAATAGGAATACTAAATTAAACTTAAAAAGTATAATAATTATCTTATAAGTATTAATTCTAGAATAAAAGTCTACCTTACTAAACATACTCTAAGCTTTATAGTAATTTATAGCTACTCTAGTATTAAGTATCTTCTATAATACTCTCTTCTTATCTATTTATTATAATAGTTTCTCTTATAATTCTCCTCTTTTATCTACTATTTATAATAATCCTTTCTTAGTCGTACGTTATAATACACCTCTCCTATCTACTATAATATATAATACTAGTTATAGTATAGTTTCGCCTATCTTTAGTAGCTTATCTTTACTAGAAACTAGTTTAAGGAATAGAATAAAGAGAATAGAGGTACTAAATCATATTTTAGAGGTTAATAGAGAAGCTTATAAACTTACTATATATTTAAAAGCTTCTCTATTATTAAATACTTTGTTAAATAAAAAGATTCTACTTAAATAGGTCGGTTTTTTATTCTTTATTCTATTAAAAAATTCTAATCTATTATAGAAACTTAGAGAGGACTAGATCTGTTAATACTATACTTCTTAATTATATTCTAAAACATCTAACTAAACTAAGGTATAAGTAGCTTAAAAGCTTCTTCTTAAATTAAATATTATCTTTTTATATATATATAACTCTATAAATAAAGAAGAAGGTAATTTCTAGATATATAAAGCTTCTTAAAATCTACTTATAAGTAACTTCTTTATCTATCTTAAAGCCTACGTAGATTAATACATTTACTTTATAAGAAGTACTATTAATATATTAGATATAAAAAAAGATACTAATAAGGTAGCTAAGAAATAAAAGAAGTTATAAGTATTAGCTTAGTACTAATATAGTATTATAGTAGAAGCATAGTAGTAATAGACAAAGGAGCTTATAAAGCTTTATTAGAATAGTATAAACCTTTAACTAATTCAGAGTCGACGATCTATAAGCTAGGTATAGTAGTAATAAGCCTTTAGTAAATGTTAAGAGATATCTATAGATAGTTAATTCTCTATATAATACTTATAAAGATAGAAGTAAATATAAATATAAGGCTTAGTAGAACGTAGATTAATTATAGTATTAATACTAGGATTAGTACTACGTAGGATTAATATTAAGAATCTTTAAAAATAGAATATATATATATATAAAGACTTCTTAACCTATTCTTTACTTTAGTAAGCGTATGTTTTTAGGCTACGAATCTATAGATAACCTTATAAAAATTAATAGATAAGCTAATAGATAAGCTATTAATATAGTAAGTAAGCTGTTAAGTTAAGTAAGCTTATAGACAAGCTTTAAAAGCTCTTAATACTAACCTTATTACTATAACTACCTTATAACTACTATTAATTACTATCTATCTTATAACTACTATTAACTACTATCTATCTTATAACTACTATTAACTACTATCTACCTTATAACTACCTACTATATTACTACTCTTTATATATATATATTTATTAGAAATTCATTTCTAGCTACTCTTATATACTATCTACCTCTAAACTACTAAAGAGAGCCTTCTAATAACCTATAATTAGTCTTCTTTATACTTCTTAACCTTTTTACTCTAACTTATAATTATAATAAGTATTCTTATACTTTATTAATAATAGTATATTATCTTACTTAAGATACCTTTCTACTATATAGAGAATAGTCTTTAACCTATATTTAAGAGTACTATTAATTCCTCTACTTATTATACTACTTTAAAACTAGACCTATTATATAGAATAAAGATTATAGACCTTATAATAATAAACTTCCTAGATAGTATTAACTTTATAGCCTACCTAGAGCTTTAAAACTTTTTAATACTTATACTTCTTAATAATAGATAAATTAGAGTTATCTACCTAGTAATCTTAAATTTAGAGTTAAACTACCTAGTAGTAAGATATTAGATCTAAGAAAGTATAGAATAGGTTTTTTTTAAGGTAATAAGGTTTTAGAGAGTAATCTTTAATAGTAAATAGAGTTTCTTAGTAAGAGATAATCTAGTCTTTTTATACTTTTAGATTATTAAATTAATACCTAGCCTTTTCTACCTCTATAATATAATTCTATATAATAAACGTACTAGAATTTACTAATAAGCTAGTAAGTAAGCTCTTAAATTAACTAGTAAGTTAATAAGTAAGCTCTTAAAAGCTTTAAATTATCTTAAGAGTTTATAAGTAAGCTAGTAAGTAAGCTACTAAGTAAGTAGTAAATAGTATTACTATTATTATAACCTATCTAAAAGAAGACTTAAAGTTAAGTATTATTTAAAAGAATAACACTATTCTAAGAATAACCTTTAATATAAATAACTCTAAATTAATCCTAAAAGGAGAATATTAGTATAAAAAGAAACTCTTACTCTCTCTATCTATAGCTAAGGCTAAGATAAATAAAATACTCTACTTTATTAAAATTCTATTTATAAATCTATAAAATATCTTCTAATTTATTAAAACTAACTATCTACTAGAATAAGAGTTAATACTAGTAATAATATACCTATTAATCCTTTTAGTTAATAAAGTAGTAGTAAGTAAGGTAAAGTAAATAAACGCCTACTCTAACCTTCTATAGATCTATATTTATCTACGCTAATATTACCTAATATCTTCTAATAAGATATCTTTATTATAATATCTTTATTAGTAGTAGACACTATTATAGAGTCTTACTAGTTTTATTAAGGATTTTAAAGATAGTTAAAACTATAATAAAGTAAAAACTCTAGCTTTCTAAGTATAAAGAATTAGATTTATTTAAGGCTTTATATATAAGTGTTATTACTTACTTCTATAATTTTTATATTTAAATTCTTAAAGCTAATAAATAGCTAACTAAGTAACTACTTATAGTTATTACTTATAAAATAGGCTTCTATCTCCTCTATTAAAGAAGTAGTATACCTTCTTAGTCTTATCTTCTTATAACCCTTAGTCTTTAACCTTATCTTTTAGTGCCTCGGTTATTACTCTACTAATACTAAATAATTTACTCTCTTTATAGACTCTTATATTAAATTCTAATAATTAACTACCTCTTTATACTTATATACTAAAAGATATTAATTCTATAAAGTATATATAAGCCTTAGAACCCTTAGATAATAGGTATATAGTACTAGCTATTAAAGGTCTCTTAAACACTTTTTCTAATTCTACTACTAGCTCTTTACACCTACTTAATTAATTAGTATATTCTCTTAATTAATTAGTATATCCTCTTAATTAATTAGTATATTCTATTAATTATATTATAGCTCTTAAGGCTACTAGCTTCTCGCGCCTACCTTCTCTTAAAGGTCTCTTAAACCTAAACCCTTTACATCTACTTAATTACTTAGTACTAGTCTTTAAAGGTCTCTCTTTATAACCTTCTTCTAACGTCGACGATACTACTTCTTAAGAGTTAGCCTTATTATATCTAGAAGACTAGATCGAATCCTTAGATAGTTCTACTAATCTAAATTAACTACTTAACTTAAATTAGTCTCTTAATATAGTAGGAACTAGTATAGTAGCTTTAATAAAAACAAAGTCTATAAATAAGAGTAAGAAGGATATAGAATTAAACTATATAATACTAGAATATAAAGTATTCCTCTAGCTTAGAAAATATAACTAAGTCTCTTTTAAGAGAAGATTAGAAAATTAGCTTAAAGGTAAGCTATACTCTAACCTTTAGTTTTCTAATAAGTCTCTTTATAAGCTTATTAAGTTAATTATATAGTATAGGCTAGTAACTAAGAATATATTTATATTATATATAGATTTAGAGAGCTAGATAAAGAAGCTATTTATCTTAAAAGAGGACTTAGCTATATCTACTAAGTACTAATATAAGTACTATATCTACTATATCCTTCTTTATAAGTAACTTATAAAAGATCTATTTCTATTAATAATAAACAAAACTTTTAATAAAGAGTATATAGCTATAAACTATTCGCGTTTAGGGATTTAATATATTATTAATAGCTCTTATGTTTTCTATTCTTTCTAGATCCTTTACTCTATAATACTAGGTTCTAATCCTAATAATAGCTGTTCTTAATCTTTCTATCTTTCTAAACCTATCTTAGATAGAGCTTATAGATTTACTATAAGCGTTTTCTCCTAAGCTCTACTAGATTTTATTAGATTACTAAACTAGTAAAGATATTATAAACTAGTTACTACTTTACTCTTTATTTTTCTTATTATAGAAGAGAAGAGTTATAAACTATTAATATAAGATATAATACTTTAAGCTTAATAAGATATAGTTCCTCTTATATACGTTCTAGGCTACCTTTTCTTTAGATTATATAAGCTTATATAAGATAACGTTAGCCTTAGCTAGATTAATATAAAGATAATTATTTTCTTAATCTATTTCTATACTAGTTAGACCTATGTTAATATATACTTCTAAGTTAAGTTCTAGTATACTAAGTTAAAGGCTTATATCTAGTAATATTATATATTAACTTTTCTCGACTTTATTACTAGTTCCTTAGATTATATAGAGAACTATATACGTTATATTATTAAAATCTAAGAATAGGCCTTATAAGTTTAACTACTAGATATTCTTAATTGCCTAGCTAAGCTAATTACTCTAATAATTATACTAAACCTACTAGCTCTAATAAAACTACTATATAGGTTATTAAGAATTATTAATACTATTAATATTACTAGTACAGCTACTATTAGTAGTTAGTTAAAGCGTAAAAATACTATTAATAATATAAATACTACTAACGATATAAATGCTACCGGAGTATATAAGAAGGCTAAGAGTAACTAGAGATCTCTTTTCTTTTCTTATTTTAAAGTATTAAATTAATTAAAAGAGAGGGATATATATTAGACTATATATAAGGCGTCTATTACTCCTTTTCTTTTCTTTTTCTTCTCTTTTACTCTAATACGTAGAATAGAAAGAATTTTATAGTAGAGTTCTATAAATAGATAGATAGATAGATAAATAAATAGATAGATAGAAATAATAGTATATACTCTAGGCGTTTTTTACTACCTTTTTAGTACTCTTCTCTTCTTACTATAATACGTAGGATAGAATAGAGTTTTATAATAGAGTTTTAAGTAAAGGGAAAGGGGGTTTTTTTAGCTACTTATTCTTTATAGCTTTTTTCCCTTCTCTAGATAATTCGTTATATATAATTATAAAATAAGTTATAAAAACTATATTATTATAGCTATAGTAATTATTACGATTTACTTATAGCTAGATTTATACTAGGTAGAGTAACGTAGATATAGAGTAGTCTCTTATAAAGAAGTATAAAACTTAGTAGATAAGTCTTACTATACTTATACTAGAATATATCTTATTTATTAATTAAAGCTTACTACTTACTAGCTTACTTAACTTTTAGTAGCTTACTTAGTAGCTTCTCCTTCTCGAGGTAAAGCGAGCTAGGAAGGATTTATAAGCTTATAGAAGACTATAGATAGCTTACCTATACTAAGATCTTAGTAAAGCTTACTTACTAGCTTACTTATTAGCTTACTTATTAGCTTACTCGTTGGTTTACTTATACCTTACTTTATTAACTATATAGATTATAACCTTCTTACTCGTACTTCGTAACTTCGGTTCGAACTTTCTTCTGTCCTTTTATAGGTAGCCTAGGTATTATAACTTTATTCTCGGTTAATCCTTAATTTAGTACTATAATTAACTTATATTATTACCTTTCACTCTTTTAATTCACCTCTATTTAATATAGTTGATATTATAGCCTTAACTTAAAACGAATCTTACTCTCCTTTTCTACTATCTTTCTAACTTTATTAATCTTTACTATTAATTACTATCTCTTTATTTATTAACTACTTTATAGGCTATTATTATTATAATAAAATTAGTCTTCTTACTATTACTAAAGAAGAGTATAGATATTACTAAGAGAATAAAGCTATACCTACTAGATAAGAAAGGTAACCTTTACTTTATAGTTCCTTTAAAAGAGGTAAAACTAAATAAGAGCTAAAATATAAGAGGTATTAAATAGCCTAAGAAGAGGGTTTAGGATAAGGAAGGGGAAGACGAAGATAAGGATAAGGAAGGCGAAGCTAGAGATAGAGATAGAGATAGAGAGTCTTCTTCTAAAAAGAATATATAAGTAGTCGTTTATTAAAACTAACTTACTAAGGAGTAGGTATCTATACTAACTATAGAGGAATTATATACTAATTTATAAAAGAAGATAAACGACGTTCTACTTTTAAAATTAATATAGAAGAGCGTTACCTTAATTAACCTTTCTATTAAATAGAAGAGTAATATCTTTTAATTTTTCTAGAAAACTAACTATCTTAAGAAATTTAAGACTCTTAATAAAGTCTAGTAGGATTTACTATAGACTCTTAGTCTTTATAATTAAAGCTTCTATAAAATACTTTAATAGATTCTTAATAAGATTGTTTAGTTAGCTTTTAAAAACGTAAAATCTAAGCTTATTACTAAGAGGCTAGTAGTTTAGTAGAAGGATAAAGCTCTAATTTAAGTAGAGTATATAGATAGATGGTTAGAGGAATTAGAGTATAACTAAGTTATTATAGAGAGGTTTAAGAGATTAAATAAGGAGAAGGTTATCTTAGAGGCTATAATATTATTAAAGGCTATAAAGCTATATATTATAATAGTATAAAAGAAAAGAATTATAAAGGTTTTAGGTTTAAGAAAGGAATTAGAACTAGAGTAAGAATCTATATCTACTTTAGTAAGTAAGTTATAGCTCTTTATATAATTATACTTAGATTTGTATAAATACTTATAATATAATAGTCTAGTCTTACTATACCTAGCCTAGAAGACTCTTAGAAGTATCTACTATGTTAACGTCTTTATTATTACTATACTTAAATATAATATTACTAGAAGGTATAATAGGGTTAAGTAACGAAATTCAGTTAGGCGAGGTTAAATATAATAAGATTATAAGTTGTTTTTATAGCTTTAAGTATTATATAGCTAATATTAAATAGGTTGACCTTTTCTAAATATTATTAAAGTAAGTATACTAGTTATAAGTAAGTAATATAGGTAGTTAGTATAAGTAGTATTAGAGTAGAGTAGTATACTTAATAATAGCTTAGATAGTTTATTTTATTATATAAATAATAAAAAGTTATACTTTAATTTTATTCTTTTATAAGCTATAGTTACTTATTAAGTAAGTTTGCTAGTTTATAAGGTTAATAACTTATATATTAATTCTAACGAACGATACTTAAGAAGTATAGCTTACTTAGTAGCTTACTAGTAGAATAGGTTATTAATATAGTTTACTAGATAGTTTACTAGATAGTTTACTTAATAGCTTACTTAATAGCTTACTTATTTAATTACTTAATAGAGAAAGCTTATTAATTCTAATAGCTTACTACTTAGATTACTTTTTAATATTACTTAGTAGTTTACTTAATAGCTTACTTATTAGCTTACTAGTAGAATAGCTAAATCTGGTTAAGGGGCTTTAAGGGCTTAATTTTATAAGGGGCTATATGAGTTGTAGATTTATATATGTCCTTCGTACTAAAGAAGCTACGTAAGAGTAGTGTCTTTATCAAGGGCACGGCCTCACGGAGGGTAGGAAAAGTATGCCTGTGGTGCAATCTAGTAATTATGGCAAGTATCACGTCAGCCTGTCCCAAAAGAAGCGACCGCTCAAGCTTTACAAGGTATATCTGAACCCAACATGTCCCTCAATAATCTTGCCCCCATTATCAGCCCTCTTATTCGCAAGCTTGAATTTCAAACTCAGCATTCCCACGATAACGATTATCAATCCATTGGCAATGATGCATGTCATGATTCCAGGCCCGTATTTGGGCGCATCTTGGTCTCGGAAGACGGTTGACCCGATGATACCGCCGATTCCTCCAAAGCCGACGAGGGTTGCCGAGCAGAGGGCTCGTTTCCATTGTCCTGTGATGGGTATTAGTAAGGAGTCTAGAATATGATCTTTGTGGAATGGGAAGAAGGAGAACACGGGGAAGTGAAGGAAAGAGATGGGGTTGGTTACCTCTGATGTTGTTAGCTTGGTACGTTAGGATCGCTGGGATGTTTCCGTTTGAGCTGATGGTTGCGAGGAAAACACCAACTAAAATATCAGTCTGTCAGCATGGTGTTCTTCCAGAGGAGTGGTGTGGATCGACTTGAGGGTAGTTGTTGGGGAGTAGTAGGCGAAGAGAACCCCGAAATGATCGCGCGAAAGAGAAATTGCTAATGGGTTCTTACAGTAACGAACAGCATTGTTCTTCGAGTATCCCAACAACGGCAGTCCAATGAGTCCCAAGACAGCATTGAAAACTACGACTCCACCACGAATACGATATTTGTCTCCAGCCACTGCCAAAAGGTACATGGCAAGAGCAGCGCATGCATATGGAGGAGCAACAAGACACTGTCCAGCCGCGACCGAGAAACCCATTCCTCTAACCAAAATAATGGGAAGGAAATATGCAATGGCGTAAGAAACAGTGGTGCAGAGACCAAAAAGGAACGCAAACCCCCAGACTTTGAGATCGAGGGCATTCTTCAAGTATGCGCCAGCGGAAAAGGTCGTGGGGATAGCATCATGTCGATCATGTTGGATTCGAGCCACGACAAAGGCAGTTTCGCGTTCGTTGAGGAATTTCCAGGAACTGGTGGCTAGCTCCGGGAAATCGACGATGAGGAAATAAGCACCCAGTCCAAGAACACAGGTAATGAGTCCTTCCATCTATTTGCTTTCTATCAGCTTATGTATTCTAGTAGGAAGAACGCTAGGGGCAACGAACAACGAAGATCCATCTCCAGCCTGCGAGATTTCCGAGCCCGTGCATTTGCATGATCCCATATCTGCAAAATATTGTCAGCACTCTTCCTTACATGGGAAGCGCGAAATACGAACGCAAGAATTCCGGAACATGCAGAAGCCAGACTGCCAATGAGGTAGAAAACGGCATACCGCTTTTGTAGCTCGAAACGTGTGTACCAACAGGACATAAGATACGCACATCCCGGGAAGAAACCAGCTTCAAGGACACCTAATATGATGCGGAGACCTGCCATTTGATCCCATTTCTTCACAAAGCCGAAACTCTGTAATTCCAGTTAGCAATGAGAAAGTCGAGGAAAGAAAGCTACTCACCATCAAACATGCCCCCCACAAAAAGACAATTACAGTGAGGAACTTTCGCGGCCCAATTTTACGCATAACAACCGTCGCGGGAGGTTGAAAAATAACATATGGAATGAAAAAGAGCAGGACAATGATGCTGTATTGCGAGCCGACGAGATTAAGTGAACCAGGTCCCTTGGCCATTCTATGGATTTGTGAGTAAACACATTTCCAGAGGCCGTTGACTTGCTTACCCGGCAATATTGGCAGAGCTAAGGTTTATTCGGTCCATCAGACTACAACAGTATAACAGGCCTAGTGTTACGACAAGCCGTCTATCGATTCGATGTATGATCTTCTTCTGTTCGGCCGGGGTGAATTCTGAGATAACAACATCGTTATCAATAGTGGTGGTTCGCTCAACCTGCAGCCATATTATCAGTGAGTTTGAACGATGAGGTGGGCGAGAGGTGAAAGGTATATCTCCCTGAGTACTCGGACTGGAGAAGCAAAACGGAAAGAGGCTGCTTACTTCTTGGACACCAATCTTCTCAGTATCATAGTCCGTGGACGAGATATTTTTCTCACTATCAAGACTCATGATGGACAATTGAAAGTTGCGTGAGAAAGCTGGTAAGACAGGAGAATTGCAAAGTTCCACTTAGGCCAATCTGTACCGAAAGGTGGGTAGGACGACAGAAGTGAATTGGATACACAAAAAATAGTGGAAGAGCAAACACCCAAATACTTATAACGATAACGCTTTACAGGTTATGCGGGGTACTATGAAGGAAGATGCGGGTCCCATCGTCACCCAGATAATCCCTACCTCCGAACCCATACAAGGGCATAAGTCAAGCCAAGCACCAAGGTATGAAGGATTTCCGTTCTTGGAGAATTACGAGCGGCTGGGATTTGGAATTTGGGAATTGGGTAATCCATACGATCGTGACTCCACGAGGGCGGGATTCTGTCCCAAATTGAAAAGATGGCTGTTCTATGAAGGAATTGTTTGCAAACTAGGTGAATGTCTGGCCGAAGACAAGAAATGGGAAGCGCTGGACACACTTCGTGGTCTTGGAGCTTCGGGGGTAGAGACTGATGAGGACTAGTCAACTGCGGAGAAGAGAGAATTGATTGGATGTATTGTAGCAGGGGAAGGCCTCGTGGCGAAAGAGCATAAAAAGACCGAGGCTGGAATGGAGGTGTTATGATGTGAGATCCAAGGACAATATCCTCAAGGTTTATCCCACGAGGATAAGGAATTGACATCGAAAGTTGTAAAATTCTTCGTAGCCACTCATCTTCCTGGTATTATTAAAGGTTGGTTGCACAGAAGAAGTGTGGATGACATGGATTTCCTCCGTAGAGTAGACGAATTAGAGAATGCGATTGAAGCCTGCAGGGAAATGAAAAGGGAAGGTTGCGAAGACAGTAAGAGTGTAAGAGTGAGCTAAAAAGGACACCAATATCGGTAGTACAAGTAGGCCGTCTTGCAATAAATCCTGCCTATAGGGATCAAGAGAATAACAGGTCAGGTTCTGCATCAATCTGCATGTAGGCATTGTTGTATTGTTGTCCTACACGAATGCGACGGTCTGGGTCCGGTCCTGTGAAGCATCTGGAACACAAAGCCAATATTCCAGACTGAGTTCCGCTAAGTAATTGAACTGAAAATTCACTCCCGTTGTTGTTCGTTCCCCCAGGTTTCGGGGAGACTACTTCGGGCGCGGGGTGTGGAGTCTGGGGACGGCAAGCTGCGGGGAAATCAGTCGAAATCCGGCATTTAAAACACCTCCTCTCTGCTCTTCAGATTTCAACCTCGGGAGGCGCACTGGGAATTGTTTGGAAGGATTGGCGTCAAATCTTTTCGAGATCAGATGTTGGGCGAAACTGGGAGTTTTCTGATATAAAATGAGAAGGTTCTGGGAGATGGGCTTGAAATGGTCAAGGTGATGAGAAACACGGGATCTAAGTCGGAGTTGGATTGGATCAACGATCGGGCTTATCTTAGTCCTCTCCGCTCACCAGATGAGGCATTCAGCCTCCACCGCCCACGTGTCGGTTTCAAACAGTCCAGGTCCCACTCCTACGTTTCAAATTCCCCTTGCGCCTGTTTCTCGGGTTTCTTGATACTCTTTCCACTCTTCTTTCCAAATCCTCCGAAGCTCAAAAGCTACCTCAATAGCAATCAATATGATGATAATCCATTCTAATCTGATCCCATGGGCCTCACTCATCGTTGTTCGTAATATGCTCGCTATTTCTTGCGCGTAGTCCATCTTTTCGTTTAGGGTTTTTATCCGTATCCCCACATCAAGCGCTTTTCCCACTTGATCATAATATCCTTCCAACCCGAGTTCATGTCTGCTATCCCAGAAGATATCCGGTAAAGAATCAGTCAACTCCGAGTAATGATTCAACTGCGCTCTCAATTCCAGCAACTCGCCTGTCTTCTTGAGCGTAAACTCGCGATCAAACGGTAGTCGAGTGCCTTTGGAAAGCAGTTTTGGTATACTTCTGGTAGACTCAAAGTATTTCCCCAGCATTGTTTCCAACACTGCAAGTTTAGTAGATCGCGCTAGACCAGAGGAAAAGGCAATCTTTGCAAATGTTGTATCAACACTAATGCCAAACATGATCAGTCGACCGTAGAGCGAGAAACATGAAAGGGGATTTACCTAGATTGTCTCTCAGACTGCGAGCCTCCTTTCCCCATCCCAAGTATTATGACATCTCCCTTAAAGCCACTGTTTTCTCTGGTCTTATCTTCCATGTACTCGAGATTTTCCATTTCGATTTGATCAATATGCGGACTTTCGGCAGCGGGAAGAAGGGTCTTGGTGGCCAGGTCGAATACCACGTCCTCTGGCAATGACCACGCGACCAGAGAGCCAGACGGGAACACAAAGATATCTCCATTGTTCACTCCGCGGGTATGTATAACCTCATCGGAACCAAAACCAGTCCCGTCAGGATCAATGGGGAACCCATGCGAGCGCAGAATTCGAGCCACTTCTTCCATGTCGAATTTGTCTGCGACGGACATAGCTGTCACGCTATTGTTCGTCTCCCCCGGCGAGGATTTCTCCTTCTTCTGAATGGATTCCCTAGAACGTTGTGCCTCGACTGCCACCCGACGAAGTGAGTTCTTCCCAGCCGGAGCCCGATTGGCCTTCTTTTTCTGTGGAGGCAATACATCTTTCACTTGTTGGTCTTTCGATGGGGTATGCCTCCCTGGTTCCACCTCTTGCTGTAGCACTCTGTTCGTGGAAAAGAAAGCTCTCTTTCGAGGCAATTGGCAGTTATTTGTAGCATGGAGAAGACGAAATGGTCGCGGTGCTGGGACACCATCAATAAGGGTGCGCCGGATGGAACTGGCGCCCAACTGACGGCCGAAGGACTGCATTGTGAGGATGGTTAGGTGCAGGCGAGTCTAGAGATCTCGAGATCATATATTTTCCGAGACAAGGGCCCATCGCAGAAGAAAGGGAGATGTTGGAGTGGTTTGCTGTGAGGAGAAGAAATGTTTGAAGCAGTGCAGTGACCGAGGCCAAATATATTTATTGGCCGACGATGAACCGACGGAGCTTGAAGCTCCAGCCCAGCCCGGGTTGCATGACATCGTCGCACTGCTCTGAATTCAACCCTGCGAACAACACCAAATGTGATCTAGAGAGTATGTCGATATGGCGGAACCTTCCCAGAAACAGGGCGACCCAAGTCTGCCAAAATCCAAGGACCCAAGTGCGGGAGCCGTCGATTCAGTAGCCGATGAAGGGGACAGATACACGGACACGGTGCAGAGCGACAGCGACGACGCAGAAGACGATGAAGAGGAAGAAGAGGAGGATGATGATGAAGGGGAGGAGGAGGAGGAGGAGGAGGAGGAGCCCAAGCTGAAATATGCTCGACTGACCAGCTACCTGGCACCAGTCTATCGAAATGGGGATGCAACAAGTGCCTTTTTGGTTGCTGGTGACAAAATGGTGCGTCTTGATCCCGTCACTCGCTATACCACTGTCACTCCAGTTTCCACTAACACATTTGTAGTTTATTGGCACACATAACGGCAATATTGTAAGTCTCCTGCTACGAAAGTAAAAAAATAACATTCCGCTGACAAATCCATAGCATGTATTATTACTCCCTTCTTTCCAATCGCTTCGAGTCTACCACGCCCATTCTGCCTCCATTTCCAGCATTTCCATATCCCCCTTTCCCCCGCCATTACCGATTGCTGTGCCAGAAGGGGTCAGTCGGATTGCTTCTCAATCTCAGGGGAAGAGAACACCCTCAATAGCATCTGAAGCCTCAACATCAAGTCCGCGAGGTCCCCGAACACAAGTGGTACCCAATATCCCTTCAAACGCCATCTACATAGCTACCTCCTCGATCGATGGGAAAGTCTGCGTAGCTTCCTTGGTGGACGTTAAGGATGTACAATTACGAGACTTTGCCCGACCAGTCCAGGCCGTAGCTATTTCCCCAGACTACAAAAATGACCGCTCCTATATCTCCGGGGGACTTGCGGGGAACCTAGTACTCACTGTAGGAGGCCGAGCTGGTACGAGTTCAATGTCAACTACTACTGGGTCTGCTTCTGCTGCCGCAACTGGATGGCTGGGGTCGATAGGATTAGGCTCAGGTGCCGGGAAAGACACAGTTTTGCACTCGGGCGAAGGAACAATCAGTACAATCAAGTACTCTCTCTCCGGAAAATACGTTGTCTGGGTCAATGAACATGGAGTAAAGATAATGCGATCCAATTTGCACCTAGACAGTGCAGATGCCGAGTCCGCCTGGAAACGTATAGGTCATGTTGATCGACCATTGGATGATGGATGGGAGGAAATGGCTGGTGTTTGGAAAGGCCGTGTGGAGTGGATTGACGAAAAAAGCCTCGAAACGGATGAGGATGACAAGGCGAGGGAGGCCTCGGCAACATCTCAAGCAACAGCAAAATTAAAACAACAATCGTCGAAGAGTAAGAAAAAGATTGAAAAGCTCATGATTGGATGGGGAGGTACCATTTGGATTATCAATGTGCATCCTGGTGGTATTGGGAGTGGTAAAAACGTGGGTGAGCGATCTGCTGGGAGCGCGGAAATCATTAAAATGTAAGTCAATCTGTACTCTGCCAATAGCAAACTAACGCATTTAGTTTACGGATGGATTGCATTATTTCTGGGCTTTCATTGTATACCCCAACTTTACTTCTTGTACTTGCATATATTACACCAGACGAGGAAGAAGAGGAAGAGCAGTTGACTCCTAAAAAGGGTCACAAATCGAAGACTTCCGCGACTTCAACAAGTAGCGAGCCGAGAGGTGGAATTCGCCATCGTCAAAATGCGTTATCGCCTGAACTTCGACTAATAGATCTTGGATCCTCTCAAGAGGTCGATACTGATACATTGACTGTCAGTCGATTTGAAAGGCTAGGTGCTACTGATTATCATCTTGGCCTTTTACCAGCTCCTCAAATACCCCGAGTACTCCAATCATCACGGGGTACTTTGGAAACTATAACCGGCATGGGGAGCGGAATGTGGAATGCGACCGTGAATGCTACATCACTTCTCAGTTCAGCAGCGAGCACCCGAAGCAATAGCAGTAAAGACTCTGACGGGAAGGTGAGTGTAAGCAGCAGTGCCAGAACTGTGGTAGCAAAATCAAACAATGTTCATCCTCATATTGAATCGCTAGGCATGAAAATATTCATTCATAGTCCTTATGATTGCATTTTAGCGACGAAGCGCGAGCTTTCTGACCATTTATCTTGGTTGCTGGAACGGCACAAGAATCAAGAGGCATGGGAACTAATCGATAAACATCCGGAGGTCATTTCTTCCTCGCCAGAAAAACTCGGCCCTAGCACTCCAGACCCAAGGCAAGAAAGCACTGATGATTTCTATGATGATGGTGCTTCAACTATCGACTCTTCAAACAAAGTCGTTAACTCGGCCATCGAAAAGGAGAAGCGCCGCATTGGTGAGCTGTGGATCAAGCAACTCATTGACGCTGATGACTGGGTCACAGCTGGCCAAGTCTGTGGAAAGGTTTTAGGTACTGCGCAGCAATGGGACGAATGGGTTTTCATCTTCGTTGGTGCCCACAAATTTGATGAGATTACCAGTTATATCCCCACAACTCAATTACGACCTCCGCTTCCTTCGCAGATCTACGAAGTTATACTTGGCCATTATGCTGGCTCCAATCGGCCAAGGGTTCGGGATTTACTGGATTCCTGGCCACCTGATTTGTTTGATATCAGCAGCGTCATTACTGTCCTGGAAAATCAACTCAAATACCGAGATGTCAGGGAAGATAGTGTTGAAGACGGACAAGTTGGGAGAGATTGGAGAATTGTTATGGAGTGTCTCGGCAAGCTTCATGTAGCAAATGGCCGGCCCAGAGAGGCCTTGAAGTGTTACATCCAGCTTCAAGATGCAGACACCGCAATGGCTCTCATCAAAAACCACCATTTGGTTGATGCGGTTGCAGATGACATACCAGGCTTAATACTTTTACGTGTCTCAAAGGAGCAAAGAAGATCTGCCTCCATCCCAGAGCTCCGGGAACTCACAGGGGAGGCAATCGAACTTTTGGTGAACGAAGCACGACAAGGAATCGTGCGCCCAGAAGTAGTTGTGACACAACTCGAAGAAAAGAAAATGACCCTCTATCTCTTCTTTTACGTCAGTTCTCTATGGAACGGTGATGGTATTGATGAGGCTCAAGGAGAGGTTCGAGACAGATTGGTGGCGGACAGCAAAGCTCTCGTAAACGAGCTCGCGGATCTCGCAGTTCATTTATTTGCTCTGTATGATCGAGACCTCCTTATGGATCTTCTCAAAACTTCTACCTCCTATACTTTTGAAATCGTAAGTAACTCGTTTCTCCGAATCGAGAAGAGCGCACGCTAGTTGATGCTAACTTGTAACTCAGGCAACCAAAGAATGCGAGGATGGAGACTACATCCCCGAATTAGTCTACCTCTACTCCAAAACTGGCAAAACAAAAGAAGCCCTCTACCTCATCATCGACAAACTAGCCAATGTCTCTCAAGCCATCTCCTTCGCCAAAGAACAAAATGACTCCGACCTCTGGGAAGATCTCCTAAACTACTCGATGGATAAACCCCGCTTCATTAGGGGTCTTCTCGAAGAGGTAGGCACAGCAATCGATCCCGTGAGATTAGTGAGGCGAATCCCTGAGGGATTGGAAATTGAAGGTCTGAGAGAGGGCTTGGGGAGAATGATCAAGGAACATGATATCCAGTACAGTATCTCCTCAGGCGTTGCGAAAGTCCTCAGAGGCGAAGTAGCAGCGGCTCAGAGTTCGCTAAGGGCGGGCCAGAGGAAAGGGGTGAAATTTGATGTAGTATATAAATCCAACGATCACCTCGATATCGCTACCTCTGATGCTCCCGCCCCGGCACCGAGTAAAGACCTCCCAGTTCTTTCTCAACCTAAAGTCGTGACGCCGAGAGGGAAAAGCAAACCAGAAGCGGGACATTGTGTAGGCTGTCGGGAAGCCTTTTCGGTACACGAGGTTGAGACGCTTGTCGGTTTTGCTTGTGGGCATGTTTTTCATCTTAGCCATCTTTTGAATTTTGGGAAGGGAGAGGAGGGTGAACGACCGCTTACTCCGCCGGAGTTGGAGGAGGGCAGGGGGGAGTGGGATGCGCCGCTTCATAGTGTGGGGGGGAAGGTTACTCATGCTGCGCTTTTGAGGGATAGAATTCGGGATGGGTGTCCCGTTTGTATGGTTGTTGAGGGAAGTTGATGGGTTGATGGGAACAGTAGCATGGTTAGGTGAAGGGTTGTATATAGCATAGATTTTGAGATGGAAATATAACAACCTTTGTAGTTGAGTTTTTCTTCTTTAATTGAGGGTTCTCTCTTCGCACTTGTCACCACCACCTACCTTCGCGACAACGAGGGAAGGTACGCCCTAGTCCACACCCGAGACCGCCCCTCTTTTACACGTCTATTCTGTTCTCTTGTGGTGTAAGAAACAATTACAGCTGGTTAGAACTTTGAAAACTCAATGCCCGTAGCGTTGAAAGGTTCTTCGCTAGTCGTGGGATACCCGGGAATAGTAAGCAACAAAATTCCCCATCTCAAAAGAATACAGGCACAGGGCAGTAGTGCGCTGTAACCGTCGCTGGGCTAAGCGAGCCTATAGGAAGGAATCCGTACCCTGGTTTATAGAGTAGATCAATGAATTACAGCGCTTGCTTCCGAGTACTGTTACAGTGCACTGCTCTGTGGTTTAGGCGTCTGCATATGAGGCATGGGGTGAAGTTTGGGTTATAGGGCGTAGGAGAGAGAGTATGCCGTTGTGGTCGAGGCCTCCAATTATTACTTGGAGAAGCTTTCAGCGCTAGGGATTGATGTTATTGGATAGAACCTTCTTACAATTCTAGCGGCTGTGGTTGTGGGACGCTTTGAAATATTGGCGTTTTTTCCGGAGCGAGAAATTCCAGAGGTTCAGTAACTGGTGGCTCTTGGAAGGAGCTTGAAAGCACGAAAAGCAAATATACAATAGGGGGTGGAAAGCGGAAGAGGAGCTAGGCTGATAGTGTGGCCTTTGACTCTACGAAAGGAGTACTATAAAGTTGTTATATAGTAATACCGGTTTCCTTAGTAACACTCAGGTGGGAGGTGCATTGTTTTTGCCCGACTCGTTGTTAATTTACTATGAGAAGAGAAGCCATCAGATTATTTATACAAAAATCTGTCAATTTGATAACGAATAACGCCTAAAGCCGAGATCGCTTTTATAAATACAATCCAAAGGTAACCAGCAAATATATATATACCGGATCGCCATGTCACTAGATACTTGCCGACACAGTAAGACGCTACCATCGTCGCCTTTATACACAGTTTTACTAACAACGAGAGAAAACAACAAGTGCTAAGAATAAAAGGGACAACAATCCCGGCGTCTTGCCAGCCAAGATAGTAGTCCTTGTCGGCCACACTGTCACCAATTTTCCAGAACGAAAACCCACCAAAAGGCCAAGAATGACGTGCAATGCGATTTTGTTGCTGACATAGTCTGTGTTTCGATACAAGGAGATTGTCGGTCGATGCGTTACGCTCTTGACCTGCGTGAAAAGCCCTGTCGCTGCAGTCCCTGGAGGCGCAGCTGCGGCGGTACTGATAATATACCTGAGCTCACCCATTGTGCGTCTTGAGGGATATCTAGTCAGTACGTAATGTCTTTCAAAAACGCGATATAGCGGAAGAGACAGAAAACCCAAGGTTAACTACTTGGGCTCTGGAAAACCCCACCAGATCTGCACTGGGTTCGTACTGGGTGGACATGATGCGCCATAGCAAGTAAAGTAATCTTTGATGGTTGTCGAGTTGTCTCCAATCTCCCCAAAGTACATAGTCTTTCCACCTCGTGCCAATAACAAAAGTGTATCGAACTGAGCAAATAGGGAAGCCGAAGTTTGATGAAGAGTAACAAGGACAGCCTGTCTAGCATTTGCTAGTTTCTCTAGAAGCCTTGCTGTATTGAAGGGGGCCTGGCCATCAAGACCAGATGTAGGTTCGTCCAAGAAAATGAGAATTCTCGGCTTCGAGGCCAGTCCAGGTAGCGTGGAAGGTCAGCAATTTCTCGAAAAAAGACCCTCTGGGTGGACATCAGAAGTGGCAGTAAACAAGAACTTCCCCATACGGTTGAACCACTTGGAACAATTGTTCCAAAACACCCGGGTAAAGGTTCCTAAATTTTTCCAAGTCCTTAAGATAATTTGCTTGGATTACCCTAAAAGGTTGGAAAAACGAAGACTAGGTAGGCAGGTAGGAACGTGACGTATTTACTGCCACTTTTTTTAATGTACATCGCGAGGGAATTTCATTGGGAATGTCTTCAAATTTTGTCTCAACTTGCTCGACACCAATAGTCAATCTTTTTCACTGTTCGATAGAGAGTCCCGCGCCGATTTACCGATCAGACTGTGCTCTATGTCCTGCATTTCGAGAAGGTCAAAGATAGTATTGACTTATTATAGTTTCTCTTCCCGCGGGACATCCCTGGGTTGTCGAAGTAAAGCTGAGAACCCCAAGGCATCTCTCACTGTTACCAGAGATTCATGAACCTGAAACAAATTAACTTTCGAGAAGAAAAAAAAAACACGAAAAGGCCGAGCAGGAAGACGCTTGTTCAGAAGCTATTGCCCAGCAAAACCAGGAGACACAGATCAAGCTGCTCGCAAAATCCAGCAGATCTATGGAAGTCTACCCCAAGAGATCTTCCATCTACCATAATTGATCCATGGATGGTTCATCAAGAAGGACACGATCGCCACTGGAAGTCTGCACTGTATAAGTATGATTTTTCCAGGTGAAAACCGAGGTGTTCCGAACCAACTGGTTTCCGAGTCGTGGTGTCGTCATCAGAGAAGGCTGCCGCTACATTTCCCTCTCTAAGATCTTTCTCTGTTGCACCCGATGCGACGTCCTCAAGTTTCGGTTGCTTGGAGGGATTCTCTTTGGGAATTAGGTTTCCGTTTTTGGTGCTATTCTATTGCCATCGGTTGGTGTGAAGACAACGGTGATGAAGACGAAGAGTGCCCACCAGGCCAAGACAACTGGGGAAATCTCGGAGTCAGTATTGCCATTTCTGGGAGTATGTTTGAGGAGGTAACAGAGTAATTGGGTGGAAAACAAAGTTATATGAGAAGGAAACAGTGCCGCAATCCTCCGGAAACAACCTGAAAAAGGGAATAATAACTCGGAGAATACCCACTTCCGAAGTTCCTCCAAATATTTCAGTGGCTATACGCTAGAGATTCTAGACATTGGTCACCTATAATACTGGTAGCGCCTTAGAGAGCCCCGGGAATGCCTGTACAGGATGGAAATTGGGATTCGTTATATCCGGGTCGATTTGGAGCGAGGCTCGCACCAACGCAAGGTATAAGTTGGTCGTGAAACTCATTTGCCATCAAGGACTGAAATCCTATACAAGCGGGTTCAACCAATATAACCACCCAAACCAAGGAACATATTTCGACGAGATAATTGGTAGCCTCCATACAACACGAAAAAGGTGAACACAACCCCTGAAACCTTGGAGGCACCATCAAAAGTCCCAAATGCTGCTCCGATTGCTCGAAACTGGGTACCGATAATTGAGTTAACATAGAACTTTTTTGTGAGGTATTTATGAGTTTGCAGCTAGGAAGAGATTACACCCAAATATTGTGCGAAAAGGTCTAGGAAAACTAGATTCATTCTCCGAAAAGTTTTAGAAGAATCAGGAAACCAATTTCTTAATTCTTCTAAATGCTTTTGTATAACAGTTGAACTGATGTAAGTTTCTAGGGTAATGGATGGAGGGGGTATACGTAGAGCAAAGCTCAAGATTCTTACAACTCACGAAATATGAAAAGGCAGGTACGTACCATTGCTGTGGTACTCATGGTTACACTGAGTAACGATCCAATAAGTTAAGAACGCTCCTCCGTCGATCTTCAAGGCAGATAGAAAGTAAAGAACCGCACTGAAAATGGATACTTGGAAAACTAGAACGGGTAGATCCGTAGCTATTCGTGCGATATAGAAGGCGGCTGGATGATAGACCGCAAGGGCTTTGTGCTTAGCCAGCACGGGTCTTCCAGTGAAAGAATCGGTGACCTCGGACATAGCGACCAGACTGTTGTAAAGTAGAGCGAAGAAAAGAGATTCGCCCTTTAAAAAGAGACCATCTGTGTTATTCGGCGTGTTATAAAACAAGGCTCCAATGACCTGAGCCTGTATGCGAGTGGCTGTTTGTTTAATGATAGGCGTAGATTTATCACTTCAGAGGATTTGGTATTGTCTAGTAATGCAAGCTCGACCCTGTGTAATAAAACTTGCCGTTAAAGGGGAGTTTTTGGGTAGGCTCTCGTGCTTGTCATGGTCAACGGCTGCCTTGAAATCGTCTATTTGATCAACTGGCGCTGGTCTTGTCGGGTAATCGTAGTCTTTCTTCATCTCGCTTATGAGTGATTTATTCTCATAGGCCTGGTGGAGTTCTGTCGCAGTCTTCGGAAATGTGTTTTCGTCGTTCGGTAGGGACAGTGGCGCTAGTGAGAAAGTCACTTAAAGCTGTTCGTGGCTATAATAGCTGTGTTGAAGTAATTGCTGTAAAATGGTTCCGAGCTAGTTTAGTGAAAAGAAGGGAGGGGTGAACTGATAGAGTGGCCTCGATTGTTTGAGGAGAGCTTTGTCTTTCTGAACAGACTCTCAAATCCTATTCTCGCCTTGGACTTCTCACCAAACATCGTGTCGACAGATTATATAACACGGCTTGGAACCGCGGGACACCAACATCTTCTCTTCCAGATCGCTCAAAGCTTCCTTCAAATCATTCACAAGGCCAACTTGTACACGAACGAGTTCAACCGGTTGATCCGCTTCCCGCAAGCAAAGTAGCGTGAAGAAATCCGTGCATGTTCCGATTTCTTGAAAGGATATTTAGGACTTGAAGTGTTCTAACCAAACTCTCTAGAATTTGTGACAAGTGTTTTTCTGGCCCCTCGGAGGCTTCGCGAGTCTTGTTTTGTTCTTGGTAACTTACCCAAGAGGTGAGATCTGTGCCTTAGTAAATTTAACAAAGGGTATCTTAAATACCAATTCGGATGCTTCTAGCTTTGAAGAGTTCGAGCTTCGAGGTTGAAGCGGGACTCTCTGTTTCTACCTCGGGGCTGGCTGGCTTTTGCTCTTTTGGATGTTCGGATGTTTGGTCACGTTGAAGACTCCTTTACTTACGTGCGTAAGAAGGACGGCCCTGCCTCCCCACACACTCCCCACAATCGAACCAACAAAAAGGGGGGCCGGCGGAGAAAGAGCCTCAACTCCCGACCTTCTGCCGGAACCCCTCCATCCTCAGTCCTACTCGTCTTCGTTGTAACGTATCGTTGCGGAAAACTACGAAATACCAAGAAACTACGTACAAATGAGGTGCTCATTTTGCATTTAACTTGAAAGCTTTCACTTGTAAAAATCGAACTCCCGCCTTCCTCCCTTTCGTTCTCCCCAAACCACTCTTGAACTACCCCACCACGACCCAAAAACAATCTCGAAACTCGAAAACATGGCAGCTATACCACCAAACTCTCCTTCAAAAGCCACGGGTCTAGTACCCTTGGAAGAGAAGAACCAAGAAATCATCGCCCAAGCAAAGAACTTCAACAACACGCCATGGTGCGAACAATACGAGCGGATGATCTCCGGAATGCTGTCTGTATATCCCCCTCTCCCTTCCCCTCCCAACTCGAAGCATAACTAACAACACCATTCCCAGTTACGACTCCCTCGTCCCCGAACTAGAGAACGGGCGTCTGCGGTCTCGAAAACTAATGAAGAAATACAACGACCACCTCCCCTCAGACGCAACAACCGAGTCCCTGGGAAAGGACAGAGAGGAAATCCTGCGGAGTCACGTAGGACATTTGGGGAAGGACTGCTGGATTGAGGCTCCGATATACTTTGATTATGGATGTAATATCAGTATTGGCGATCGATTCTATGGAAACACCAAGTCCGTCCCCCTCCTCCCCTTCTCTTAAAATTAGATCCTAACAAGACAAAATAGCATGTGTATCCTCGACTGCGGCCTAGTAACAATCGGCGACCGAGTGATGTTCGGCCCCTTCGTCTCCATCTACGCCGCCACCCACGAAACCGAAGTCCAATCCCGACGAGACAACATCGAGTTCGCGAGGGAGGTGACAATTGGGGATGATTGTTGGATTGGAGGGCAGGTTGTGATATTAGCTGGTGTATCGATTGGAGAGGGATGTACGGTTGCTGCGGGGAGTGTGGTTACGAAGAGTATTCCGGCTTGGTCGGTGGCGGTGGGTGTTCCTGCTAGGGTTGTCAAGAAGGTGGCGCCTGTTGGACCTGTGAAGGATGAATGAAATGGGGGTTTTTCAATTAGGGTTTACATGGATGATTTTAGAGTGGTTGTTAGATGAGACTGGCATTAAAGAATGGGTCTGTGTTTATCGCGTTGGTTTTTCAAGGTTAGAAAGAAAACCCCGGCGAGACTTTGACAACATTTATATACCAAATAATAATACGGTAAGAAACCTGGAATAATTGAGGGCTGTGTCAAAGAGATTGGGGTCAGACTCCTTAGCTTTACTTTACCTACCCCTCACTCCATTCCCTCGGGAATCTTTAAACCTTGGAAGCATTGTACGAGAGCACGCGGAATCCCATTTTTCCAAATACTCCTGAGGACAATAGGTGTCCGTAATTGTCTGATGCCTTTTTACACAGTACTTACAAAACAGGCATGGTTCTTGCATGGAAAGTTCAACAGCCATATTAGATGATTTGAGTCGGTGATCATCATACACAGTAAAATGTTGCGCGAAAATTATATGCATATTGCAAAGTAGAAACTCGTGATATTTCTGTAAAAAATAGATATTCATTAGGATAGAAAAGACTCCCCCATAGAAAAAGGAAGAACAACCAAATGTCACCACAAGCACAATCACAGATAAAACCTCATTACCTGTCGAAAACGAGAACTTATAGGAAATCAAATAACCAACCCACATATAAAAAATCACAAACCGTAAAAACCACAAGACCCACCACAAGAAACAAGGAAAGAAAAACATGTCCCCAAATGGAGAATTGGTTCGTCACAACCAATTCTCAACGTACCTTTTGCAACAGAGCATCCCATATCACCTCCTTCTTCTCAGCTCTATCCGCCAGCCAGTTGCAATCGCAATCCTCCGCAAAGGAAGACCCACCTAGACCTTTCTCAACCCTGGATCCCGCCAATTTCAACATCCATGGAGTAGCACCATGAGCATTCTCGCTCCAGCCCCAAACATCCCGGACGGAGTCGTCTTCGAGCCACCAATCCAGCAAGGAATCGTTGATTGTACGACAACCCGCCAGATAATGCAAGGCTGTATTACCATGAACATCCTTCGCATCGACGTCTTTGATGCCATTACCCCGGAGATAGCGGACAACAAGACGTTGTTGCTTGAGCTCCGTCTCTGGGGGCAGGATTCGGTCACTGACGGGCCCGAGACTATTGTAATCATTGAAGGATCGAGTGTCTCTCGTCTCATGGATACTTTTTCGAATGATACTCGCATGTCTCTGGATTTTGAGACTGTAAGCTGGCATACACGCAACGTGTAATAACGTATGACCTAAAGCAGTGGTGCCAGCATTCTGTAGTGGAATGTGTCTCGCCACGTGCTGTAGCATTTCAAGATCTAGTTTTGCAACAGCAAAATGTAAGATACGGACTTCATAAACTGGAGTCCGGAGTTCGAGACTAATGTTTGGTCGAGAGCAGAGAATATCAAATGCTTCTCTCTCGAACTTGTTGGAGCTAATGATGGTTGCCATTAGAGGGGTCACACACCTTGTAGGGTTTGACAGTGCCATTGTGTTCGGATCGAAGCCCAGTTCAAGAAGGTGCCGAAGCATGGGAACCTTGCTATTGGCGATGGCGGTGTGGAGGGGGAGGATATGCTCAATGCACTCTCCGAAGCTGGTGAAGGAACGTAAAATTGAGGCTTCTTCCAGAAAGCTGCGTCAGCACCAGATTCCAAAATCAAATCGAAGATCTCGATGGAGCCGGACTTTGCACCTTCGACAAGTGCATGAAGTGTGTCGCCATGTGGCCAGAAACATGCGTCTGTGAAGCTTTCTTCGCACCCAAACGGGGCCATCCCTTCCCAAAATCGATCCTCCACTTCCTCGCGCGTCAGGCTTGAAATTTGGGGTAGATCCATGAGCTCGAGGTATTCTGATCTGGTTGCTCGATCGCTTTTCCCGAGTTTGAGTGGTTGAATGCTCGGTCTAAATCGTAGGAAGAGAGCTGCGTAATGATCGAAAAGGGAAAATGGGAGCCCATTAGGATTCGCTCCAGCTTCAAGTAGGGTTTTGACGTTGTTTGGTAATTTTGCACGGATTGCTTCCATGATGGGAGAAGTGACGCCAGCGAGACTGCGCCCTTTCGAGCGAAGTGCATGACAACTGTATTCTGAACGATAATTCAGGGTTTTGGGCGAATAATCGTAGTTTCCATATTTGCCGTAGTAATTGGCTCTAATGAGTGATCGCCGACGGCATGAGATTTCGTAGTAGAGCTCAAAGCCTTCAAACAAAACGGCCTTTAAGATGCGTTGATCGGGATTGGAGGCTGCTCTCATAGATGGGGAGAGTGAAACTTCATCGACAGGGTCGAGGTATTCTTCTGGAGGACAGTAGATCGAATCACCATCGTCGGAGTGCTTGCTGTTGTATGGGACGAGACTCATTCGAGTATCGTTATCGTCATCGTTTGCGGGGGATGGAAAACAGGAGACAAAGTCCTCGTCTGAATGGATTGACAGCGTTGCCGACGAGGCACTTGGGGAGTTCATGGTTAGGTGACTTACAACATGCGCTAGTGGAGAAGAGAATTGTTATTAGTTTCTGTATTTCTGTATGGTTGAGTTTGATTTTGGGTAAGATTTTGTGAATGAGGAGGAAAGAAGGCGCTCGACATTTGAGTCGGTGTGACCATGAGCCAATTAGGCAGCACACAACATTACCCCTCATACTCACCTATACTACGTACAACCTCGTTTCCAATCCGGAGGGCAAGAATTTCGATATCGATATATAGAAGAACACCGAAGATGATTCAATATCTTCCAAAACAAATGTTCAGGGGATTTTGCCACAGCATTTTTCGCCAGGCGAGCTGACGCCTCACTTTTCCCCTCCCAAGCGACGGGCGATTTTGTAGTCGTAGAAATATTGCTGACCCGAACCTTTTTGAAGAGTGTAATTGGTAACGGTCCTTCGAATCTTGTTGGCAACTGACTTAAAACAAAAATTCGTGTAGCCCTGTTCTAGTGTTTGTTCTGTGTTTCTGTTGCAACAGTCGGGCGACTTTGAAACATACGGTTGGACGGATTAGAAAAAACATACCTAAATATAGGGGATGGAATTATAACAGCTTTGACAGGCGAATGGTCATTTGTTGCTCAGGAAAAGCCGATAATATTGGGAATGTGGCCTGGTGGTTTGTTGATTCGGATGATTCATAGAAAAGAAAGATCCAAGACGATTGGGAACGGAGGAGGTTCGGCTAAATATCGGGTTGATAAGTTAGCATATTTCCCCTCCACCACGCTTCCCTCAACCATCTACAAGAAATACGCAGCTTTCTCAATGCCTAACCCAACCGAATCAGATCTTATATTCTCGCAACAAGCTAATCATAATTTCTCCAAAACTCTCGGGGATTTGAAAAGATCAACGCTTTCCATCCACAATCGCCTCCGCTCAATCGAGGAAGATGCCGCCTTTGCTCAAAAAGTCCGGGATGCCTTCAACAAACCATTGATTGCAAACGAACGATGCGGCAGTTGGTACATCGATCCTATAACCAAGGAAGGAAGCGCATATTTCAAGAGTACCGACGGGCATACGGGTGTCTGGAAGTTTAGCTCTAGGAGATTGAATCTGCATCTTTTGGAAATTATTGGGAAGAATGACGGGTTGGTATGATGGGCCTCGCAGATTGATGTTATGCTGAAAAAGGGGCTAGGTGTGTAATTGTTGATTCTACAAGACGTGGTAAAAGTACGAGACGCCCAATTTGCACTCTCTGGCCCCTCACTAACGTTTGCCAGGAATGCCAGACGCGCTCAGCAAAACCATACCAATCTGGTGCAGTGTTATAAACCGCGTATTATTTCCCGGAAAGCCTCAATGCCACGATCTACACACTCCTCCACAAGTGGTCTCGTCTTCCGAGCACGCCCAAATCACGGCTCTACTTCCTTCATTTCAACGCGCCCTCGAAGCTCTCGAAGTGCCTCTTGAAAACCTCAAGCGTAATATTTCGAAACCTCTACGCCCGATGTGGGTAACACCAGATTCCAATATTGCCACTACAGCCACTATATTCGAGGATTTTCATCCAATCATATGTTGCACTGTTTCGAGGCGGGTGGCCGGAGGGGAGGTCAGCGAGGGGGGGTACATACAGGGCGCTGGAGACGACACGGAGAACTGGGCTTATGGCCTGACACCAACAGTCTTTTGGTCAAACCGCGAAGCCCTCTTCTCCACTGGGGAAGCGGACTTGCCGGATTTTATTGAGGAACTTGTTGGTCAAGGAGTTGCAACAGGATCTGAGGCTGGAAGTCTGCGATGTGTTCAACCAACATCGGTTCTATTTGTTGCTCAGACTGCAGCATTGAGTGCAGCAATTATCCGCGAGGAGTCTTTGATGATTGTCTTGCTACCAACAATCTCAAATCAGGATACATGGGCCACGTCAAGGACGAGGCTTAATATTGGACTTGGTCCCCACAAGGTGGGTAGTCGTAATCTTCGAACTGCGCTTCCATACATCACGGAATTTTTAAGGAAGAGTCTGTCAGACCAGAAGCTGACAGTGAAGCAAATAATTGTTGCTTGTGAAAGTGGCAAGGACCTCGCAATTGGTGTTGCTCTTGCTATTCTGTGCTTGTTCTTCGATAATGAAGGCAAACTGACAGAGGCGGGCAAGCCCAAGATTGACAAGTGTTTCATTAGAAGTCGATTGGGGTGGATTTCTACGTCGATGCCTGATGCAAATCCAAATAGGGCTACGTTGCAAAGTGTGAATAGTTATCTAATGGATCGCGGTTTCAGATAGCACTAGCTATCTAATGTTCAAACTCCAACCAATGCTGATCGACTTTCTTTCGAGCTGTTGAAACTCTTTAGACTAGTCTAAACTCCCCCACCGTATTTCCCCAGAAGCTTGGTCATCGTTTCCTTTGCACTTTGCAATATGTTAGTCAATATGTCCATTTTTTCAAGAAGTTTGGGTTCTAAGTCACAAGGAGCGGGTGTGGGGTCTGGAATTCGGTGAGACGGGAAAGTATCTCGCCTCCTCCGGGGAATTTTAGGGGAATTAAGACACCATTCCTCCTTAGACAGCTTTCTTTCCTTCCCACGACCTAGTTGCTTCCTTAGACATACTTTCAGAAATGGCAATACTGACTCCAAGATTTTCCGTAGCCACGCTGGGCATTTTGAACACTGGTCATTTTTGGTTCTTCGGCGGTTCTGCTCATTGCCTTCACTTTGAGGAAAACCAACAGATCAATAGATGAAAAAGGTGCAACCTCTCCAAAAGGCTTCTGGTGTAGTTATCTGGATATTATTGTTGCCAGGAGCCGATTTGGTGGCAACAAAAACCAGCAAGAGAAGACCATCTCTATGGATGTACTACCTGTTTCCAGCTCTGACGCCAAAATCACCGGAAAGGTGGTCTTCAAGATTCCAAATCTATTCATGTAACTCAAACTTCTTTTATACAAGGATGCATCCACAATTCTTTGCCTGGTCGCATTACCATACAGTAGTTGGTATTCCATTTCGGCTTCCATTCCTCTCATATATGGTGTTTAGTATGGCTTCAATGGCTTACTAGTTGGGTGCTGCTACCTTGCTGGTGGTGCTGGGATATTAGCTGGGTTAATTGCGGGAAAGTTGTATACGGCAAAGAAAGCTGGGCTGTCAATCGACCGGACCTCTGGAGACAACATTTCACAGCTTCCAATTGAAAAGGCTCGGTCCCGATGTTCTTGTACTATCCTCACAATTTCGACTTTTGTCTTCATAGGCTACGGAGGGGTGGTTCAATACCATGTTCATGTTGTGGTTCCTAATTGAACACGGAATTCTGTAATTTTCATGAAATAGTGGTATATGAATTGAAATTAAGGCTTGAATTATTTTCACGAATTAGATGAAATGGAACTGGAAAATATATGACGTTCATGAAAATGCATATATTTTGAGTAGGGGTAACACGTGATAGTTTATCACTAATTCCAGGCTGTTCTTTAAGTAAAGAGAGAGAAAATGAAGATATAGGAGAAGAGAGAATCAAAGAGCGAAAAGGACACTTATACAGGGGCTCTCGGCGGGTTAAAGGGTGGAAAGGGTGGCTAGGAATCTAGGATAGTCGAGAGCCCTGCTAAAACCCATATATCAAGCTGTTGCCTGACCTAGGTAGACTCTTATTGTTCCGGCCTGAACAACTTCATGAACTTTCATGAATTATTTCATATATATGTACTATTTATTATACATGAAATGAATAATTATATGAAATGAACCATGAAACAGATCTATTTTTTGTAATTCAATAAGAAGGCATAGCGGTTCCCTTATTGATGCAAATTTACCTCGGCCCAAACTATACTGTGCTTCATCAAATACACGGTGCGCTTTTAGTAGATATATTTCCTGGTAAATCCGGAAAGCGGGCAATTCGAATAACCTTTGTCATGTTGCGGCATCAGCGATTGTTGTTGTGGTTTTGCAACCATTGGTGGATCTAATAGGATCTGTTATGGGAGTTTATGTGCTTAGACGTTGGGTGCCTAGTTGGAGACAGGATAGACTTTCGAGAGTGCAAGACTCATAGGTTGCTGCGTAGAAGCGGAGTTGCTTTTCTGGGCCGGTTTGATGTATTTCTTCAAGTCACTCTAGGTTATACCATAACTCGTAGAGTGTAATAGGCAGCAGGACTTGAAAGTTGAAACCCACAAGATCCTATTTTATGTCAAGCGCCGAGATGCCTGACGGCACAGCAATAACCCCGTAAGAATATCCACAGGCACTCGTGTCAATTCAAGTTATAAAGTAGAATTCCTATCTCACAAATATCCAAAGTCTCTGAAGACACAAATCACTGTCCAACCCTCTCAGACAATTCTAATACAGACACAACATGTCCAACTTCAATGCTCAAACCACCGCAGACGAAGCGGCGACTGCTTTTTCGGATCAAATTCGAGGGAAATCTGGTATGCATTTTACCCCACAACCCTTCATAAACTTTTACTAAGAAAATAAAGTGCTCGTAACAGGTGTCTCCCCAGAAAATCTGGGGTCCGAATTCGTACTTTCAATCTCAGCCCACTCCCCCTCCCTCATTGTCCTCGCAGGCCGAAAACTCAGCAATCTCAAGGCAGCCGAAGATGTTCTTAAAAAATCAAACCCTTCCATTCCTTCAAGACTCTTGATCTTGGACTTATCATCCCAAGCCAAGATTCGAGAAGCGGCTACTGAGGTTGAAAAGTACAAAGAACGGATTGATGTTCTGGTCAATAATGCTGCCATCATGGCCTGCCCTTACGGAAAGACTGTTGATGGTGTCGAGATGCAATTTGGAGTTAATCATATTGGCCCCTTTCTGTTTACTAATCTTTTGCTAAAGAGTGATAAACTAGGAGAGGGAGCAAGGATTGTGGTGGTGAGCAGCGAGGCTCATCATTTATCAACTGTCAACTTCGAGGATTGCGGGTTTAGTGTAAGTTCAAACTACGTTCCCTTTGAAACGAGCCTAATTAGTGCGGGTCTAGGAGGGGAAAACTTATGATGGTGGGAAATCGTACGGACAATCCAAGACAGCAAATATCTTGTTTGCGCTCTCTCTGGCGAAAAACTTTCGAGGGAAGGGTATCACGGCTTTTAGTCTTCATCCGGGTGCTATTGCAACCAATCTTCTGCGAAATTTGCCTGAAGAAACTATCGTCGAGATGGGTAAGCACTTTTGGGGGACCATGGTGAACTTATTTCTTATTGGCTTATTCAGGTTGGAAAAATGCAGAAGGCGAGTTTGTGAACAGTCCACAGCTCACCTGGAAGACCCTGCAACAAGGAACTGCTACACATGTCGTTGCTGCTTTCGATACGAGCATTGTTGGTAAGCAAAATCTTTTGCACATTGATTCTTTGATGATTTCTTGACTGATTATTTATAGATGAGAGTGGTTCCTATCTATGTGATGCTCGTGTGACAAATGAGGCATGTGCCGAGTACGCGAAAAATGAAGAGAATGCGGAGAAGTTATGGAAGCTGAGCGAGGAGCTTGTTGGCGAGAAATTTGAAGTCTGAAGGAAGGAGCTGGTGGGGATGTGTTGTCGTATTGAGCCTTACTCGGGTACGTAGGTAAGTAGGTACCGGGTGGAGCACATTTATGCAGTGCTATTCTAGTCACAAGAAATAGTTATCATCTGGTCTATCCCATGATTTTCGAAAGCCTGTAGCTCTGGGCACCGCAGTGTTAATGTTCCACAAATTCAACCAAAAACATATCAAACTCGCAGATACGACGTCCATTCCACTCCAAAATCTCACGCACTCTTCACTCCGCATACGCCACTCGTGTTACTATTCCCCCGCAATACCCCAGCCAGGTCGAAATTATAAAGAAATTGCCCAGCAAAGCCATCGTGGGACTGGTTCTTACTTACATAACGGTAAAACAATTGAGCAGTCTTTTTACCTATCGTATGGAAGTTGCCGGGGTCTGTGTATGGTAGGACAGCTGTTTTTTCGTGAGATGGGCCGAGCGGTTAAGCTTCCGGGTGTCACAATATCTGATGGGGGATTTAGGCTTTTCGCTTTTTCAGTGGCTGGGTTTTTACCTCGACCGGAGAAATCGAGGGAGTTTGCTTCCTTGAAACTTTCAGACACTACCTGTTGTAAGAAGGATATATTGAAAATATTCTCCAATTAGTTGGAAGCAAGTGAAATCACTGGATGATCCCATCGCTAAGGACGGAAACCCAAAGCGAGCAGCGTAACGTTTCCGAGGTACAATAGTCATGTTCCGCATCACACATTACCATCATTTAATGATCCTTCACAAACGATCGAAATTCATTGGTCAAACTCCCAAGGGAAGACATCCGGCAAGTGCTATTGTGCCACTGTCACACACCTGGAAAGTGAGAGATTTTCGAAGAATCCATGAGTACAAAGGTATTTTTGGGCAGACTTTCCATCTACGGTATATGCTGTAGTTCGTAAGATGCGTGAGGAGCTGCACTAAGGGATTGCTGCCATCGCGCTGGGCGCATTATGGCACACCGGTTGCAACCGAGTGTATGGGTAAGTGAGAATTCTCCGCCTCATTGGTCACTCAGAATATTCCTACATCGTGTCATGCTTCAAGTTTTGGGAAATTGGGCCTTTTAGTGCTATCTTAAAGTCTTTCTAGAAGGTATTTTTACCGTGATGACATGGTGTGGGATACTTACTTGACACCGGGTCTCTACTTCTAGGCTTCAAAAATTGTGCTCTTATGTGTGGCAGTTCTTGTAGAGATGCAGGCTACATTGTATCGAAGCCTCATAGTTAAAGGTTTAAACAGGCAGATAGAAACGCCCTTTCAAATAAATTCGAATGCCTGTTCAAAAACCAAGAATATAGACGGATTGCAAAAAGGTCTAAAAACACTCGTAATTATCGGCTTGATGTGAAAAAACTTTTTGATAAAATTAGAACTAGAAAATTAGAACATCAAGCGCTATTGACTGCCGCTTTTATTGTCCACCCCTAGCGTACTTGGACTACTACCTCGCTTCAAAGTCGTTTCTGCGGCTCCAATGAAAGCCGCCACGTTGGATTCTTGGCTACTCGTGTCTTTCAGGGATACCAAGCAAGCCTTTCCTAACTTTTACAAGGGAGACGGGACGCTTCCATTATTTTAGTTGACTTTGTGTTCTACAAAAAGTATAAATCTGATAAAACTTATAGTGGTAATTTAATGTATTTTCGGTTAAATCCAGCATGAATATCTTGCAAACTTCCCTAAAACAACCTCTTCATATATTTCGATGACCGATAATATATCAACATCCGAAAATATACATGAAAAGCCTCAGACTCCAAATGTGTTGTTGACTCTTTTGTGTGCTGTCTACACCCTCAAGCTACTGTGCTTCGGATTTGAATTTTCGTTCTCCTTCCTATCATGGTATTTCCAGATGAATCCATAGGGTTTTCGCATGCAAACTCCTCACTCGGTGAGAATATTGAGGAGGATTTTCTGCAGTGATATCTTGGCCCAACCATCGGGGTCCAAATCATGGCATCCAAACCAGAATTAAACACCCTAAGGCGTGTGTGGCACTGCAGAAATCTTCACGGGCCATGCATCTGATGACAGAAAGCAAGATAACTTCAAAGCAAAAGACGATGCTGTGATTCGGAATAGTATCAAGCCTGCTGAACTTTCAAAAAACTCGATGATCGAGACTTTCGCTCTCTGAGGCGGATTGCGGGATCCAGTACTGGGATTTTAAATATATAAAGGTCCTCAGTTTCCCCTCTGGACACGATTCTTCGTTCACCTCAAAGCACCAAGAGCAATCATCCCTCAAGAGTCTTCTCAACGCACACTATTTCAAGATCAAACCCAAACCAACAACGACCCCCCCAAAAATCAATATGCGTTTCTCATTCGCCCTCGTTGCTGCTGCCAACCTTCTCGCCATGACCACTGCTGCTCCAGCAGAAGCTGCTACCAACGCCAAAGCCGGTAAAGTCTCTTTCTCCGAAGAGTTGATTCGAGAACACTTGTATCTTTCTCAAAGAAACAAACTAACCCCAGTTCTTGCGACATAGGGACCGCTGCGGGATTGGAAGTTAACACGGTGGCTGGCACATTCAAGAGCCTTGACACCACCGCTGGTGAGTGTTATCAATCCACTTCTTCCTTATGAGGTACTGATATAGTTTTCAAAGGCTTTGGTACCGAAAGTACTCAAGCACCTGCATTCTGTGGTGGTCTCACCTATGCTCAGTGCAGTGGACTCTGCTACGCCTATGGTTATCGCTACTACCAATGTCTCTCCAGCCCAAATGTTTGCCGATGCCTCAAATTTTAAGTTGATTTGACTTCCTGGGGGAAAAAACACACTCGAGCTTCAAGCAAGATTCTGAAACTGTTTGCATGGAGTGCTGGTTCCCCGGAGGTCTTCAACACGGATGTGAGAAGGATATTTGTCTCGGATTGGGTTGAAAGCACTTTCATTACTTTCCTTGGTTGAATGGCAAGGAGGATGAGATTTCGAGATTGGGATGAAGTGGAAGCTTTGGGCGTAGTTCGGGTAATTAAAAAAAAAAAAAAAAACCGGGTTGTAGATATACACTCTCTAATGGAAATTAAATCTCCCCAAACACATGTTCTATCTGCAACTTCACGCGAATCACGTTCATAGCAAGTATGAGTAGCGACTGTTCTACCCAGGCAGCAAGAAATTCACTTGTGGTGACGACCAGTGGAGTCTGTTAACAGAAATCCTTCAATTTGACCAGTATCTCAGAAATAACATGACAATAAATGTCAACCAACCCAAGTCCTACGTATATAGTCAAGCTGCATGCCACTTCCCTTTCTCACGACAGCCCGTACGACCTTTGCTGTCGGTACCAACGCCATGGCACAGGTACCATCTCGCCAAAAAATCGCGCCATACACAACACAAATCGCGATATGCGTGGTTTATTTTGACTTCATATCTTTGTTGGATCTTTTTCGAGCTTCATTGAATAAATCTACAACGCAATCAACCACTAAGCGAGGGAAAAGGGGGCATTAATCCCGTTCCCTGTTCCTCTAAATTGATTTTTTGGGGAAGTTTCGATTAATCAAGAGGATCCAACCACACTGCTGACCCCCTTGATTTCAGTGCCACATCTGCATTCGTTGAAAAGAGAACCAGAGCCACGTAGGAAGTGAGAACCGTTAACCAGCTCAGATTCCTCAAACATTAATCGAGCGTGAAAAGCGAAAAAAAGCCCAGAAGAAAGCATTCAGCCTGAAAGAAGAATCAAACTATTGGTAGGTGGCCTACCTTTAGAGCTCAATGCTATTTGTAAACTACCCATGAACAGAACTTCCAGCACCAGCATAACAAGGATTCCTGTCTTGCGTGAGTTTATTTATACCACAACCAAACAGCAAGTCACCATCGTTCATCTGCACTGCTTTCCGAGTAAGGAGCAGCAATGACTCTTGATTAGCATAGCCTCTCAAGATACCGATTCATTTATTTCTCCCAGCTATAAGCTTAAATTGTCAAAGCAGACAAAACAGAAACAAGACACATACTTTACCCCCAGAGTATAAATCTCCCTCTGTTTTCCTTCCAGATAAACGATTTCTTGCCGCCAAAAATATATCGCAGAGAAAAGGGGTGGAGAGCAGCTATCATCACCAGTCCTTCAAGCAATTTCCCACAACAGTGAATTCCTAGCAGTGAACCCACTTTAATTCAAGATCAAAACAATAAAGACAAAAAAAAGATATACTAGAAGACTGAAGATGTCGGTAGAAACTTGTTACAGTAAGAGGGTATATAAGTTCTAAATCACACAAACATCATATACATAATCATCGTTATCATCCATCCACCTACACCCTTCTCCCACCCCCTTCGTCCATTCCTCGCCAAAAAAAAAGAGTAAAGGGGAATTTTCGCTAAGTTACCCAAAGAATATTAAAAGTAAAAAGTAAAAAGCCTCTCCCATATATGTATTGTTTTCGCCACCTTCTTCCCATCATAAAAGTCATTTCATATCATATCATTGAATCGGCCGTTTATTTGGTTGATATGGTTTACTTCTTAACCACAAGACCTTTGAATACGTCGTCGTGGTGTTTATTTAGTTTTTCACCTATTCTCACATGTTAGCAAGCCTTCATGAACCTAAGTTTTCACTTAATCCTTCTTCACGTCGACGAATTATTGAACTCCCCCTTTGCAAGCGAGCGTAGATTGAATAGGGGATAGAAAAGGGGAGGGGGAGGGGGTCCTTACAAAAATCACAATAAGCTTCTCGTAATCTAACAAACATCCTTTCAAGTGCCCTATCATCTTCCAAGGCCGCCTGCGAGTTTCTCCCCGAAGATTTGTCGTTTTCACCGACCCAATTTGTGGTAAGTGGTGTGTTGGCGTCTCGACAGAGGATCCCGTATGCGATGGTGAGACGACGGTACATGAATGTTGATTGCTCCAATCTTTCACGATGTACTATTTGAAATCAGTACACGTCCATAAATTTAGGTTTGCAGTTGGAGGGGAAATAAAAGGCGAAGAAACATACACAACTTCTGCTTCGGCAAACTCAGCCTTATCTCATCCCTAATAGCCCGATCCCTATAAAGCAGCAAAAGTCTCATCAAACACATCCCCCCCACAATCCTCGCATGTTTATCCGGCCCAATCAATTTCGCAAAACTGTCAATCTGCGAGAATACCGCATCCTCAAGACTTTCGAGTTCGGCGGCGGCGATGAGACGGACTTGATCGTGGAGGGTGGGGGAGACGTAAGACCATTCTTCCTTTGCGCCGGCGGGTTTTTCGTGCAGGAGGTTGTAGGAGCCATCGCGGAGGTCGAGGGAGCCGTAGGAGACTAGGCCGTTGAGACCGACTACTTTGAGGGTTGAGTTTACGAATTGTCGCTGCAGGGGGGTTAGCACGATTAATTGGGGATTTGAGAAGGAGAGGGCATACAAGTTTAGAATTCGAACCCCGTTTCTGCCGACAATAAGCATCCAAAAACGAAGTGATCCGTCCCGTAATTTCCCCAGAATGCGTCCCATCTGAAATCGACAAGACATCGCGGGCGAAATTCGCTACCTCGTCTATCGATATAGAATCTGGGACGACGGCGAAGGAGGGGGCGTAGACTGAATGTTGGGTTACGTATATCCCTTTAACTTTTCCGAGACCTTTCCATCGACAACGGGGATCTGAGGTGCATTGGCGCACTCGGAGGGGTAATATTGCTGTTCGATTTCCATTTTCTGGGGAGGATTTAACTGATAAGTGAATTTGAATTGGTTTACCGGATAATGAGCTGAGGAGAGGTGCTAGACCTTCTCGCCGAGAATCGAGGGTTCCAAATATAGCTGTGGAAGTTAGTGGGTGTGGGTTGGATTAGAAGCGAGCTCACTTTTTACTCCGCAAAAGGAGTCTATCAGCTTTGTCCGTAAACAAATAACTTTTGCCAAATGCATATTGTTGCAAGCAGCCTTTAAGCAATGTTTACAAATCCCTTCAGTAGAGCACTGCGAGAGGTTAGCAGTTGCATAATAGACAAGCGAGAAGTCGGACTTACAGGAGTTTTTCGAGATCTACATGATACGCAAGCTCCATTGGTTCGCACCTGCCGTACTTTCTGTGCAGCTTCTGGGCCGAATTTCGTTCTTTTCCGTTTTCGAGCCTCAGTTGGACTGCTCTCGAAATTGCTCAAGCAGTCGTCTAGTTTAAGAGATGAGTTGTTTGGCGGAGGTGATGGTTCGTGGCTTGCTCCTCTCGCTCTCGTGCGAACATTGACCTGCATGACAGTCATGAATTGATCATACTGTTGAGGCGACGATGAATCATTGTTGTCAATGGAAGGTGGTGCTTGTATCGTCTGTGTCGAAGGAGGAGCTTCCTGAGTATAATTCAGTTTCCCCTTTACTGGGCTCTGTGATGTTTGATTGTGAATCCACGAAGAAGCGTTATCGAGATTGACAAGGTCCGCTGAAAGTTGCTCAGCCCAATTTGATTGTATAGTATGAGGTGACACATCCAAACTCAACATCGCATTCGTATCAACCGTCGCGCTGGTTTGACAGAATGTATCATCGAAAGTAGAAAAAGGATTTAGTCCTAGACCCGAACCTAAAGCCCAGGACGTATCTGTTTGAACCGACTGAAAGTTCGCCAATCCAACAAAGTCCTCTTCCTGCTTGACAGCATCGATATTTTCGTATTCTTCAGTTCCTACATATGGACTTCGTGAGATTGATGTCGCCCGTGATCGTGCTTCTGGAGTGTGCAGAGCAGATATGCAAGTAACTGAGGTTGTTGCGAGCTCATAGGTACCAGCTCCATTGCCTTCGAAGTAGAGATCTGGAGGATTCTGGGCGTGGTATTGGTCACCGCAGGAAGGAAATAAGGTCGGAAAAGAAGCGCTAGATACCTCATCAAGTGAAATATTGGTGTTGTTTCCCGTGAAATCGAAGGATGCTTCGTCAAAATTTCCCCCATTAAAGACTGGTGTTGCTATTGAGCCATACGTTTGCTGAGGCTCCGTATTTCCACTGTCAATTTGCAATGAGAATGCTGGGGCATTCGGTATTGATTGGCGTTGTATTATATTCCCGTAGTTATCAATCGGCTCAATCGGTGTATATGACTGGCACTGGGCTTCAAGATTCGGCATGAAGTTGGACTCGTCTTCCGTTATCTCGCGGACCGAACAATCGTATGTTTTCTGATCCTGAGTCGACAGAACTAAATTTGGCAAGCCGTTCCCTGTGTCGATCGAGTCTTGTTGTTGAAATTGAGTTCCCCACGGGGAACCGGAATACGGTGGTTGGGAGAACATCATGTCGATGATATCTGGAGACCTTCTCGAACTAGGTGAGTATAAATCCGGACCCGTAGTCTGCAACGCCGCGACTGGCCCCGAGCTCCAAGCCATCACGGTGTCGATGGCGTTGATACCTCCACCAGCTGCTCACAAATCGTATGCGCGTCGCTGTTGAAACCCTTCCGTACAAGCGCTGATGCCTCTGAAGGCAGGTGGTTTTCGACCTCGACAGCTCTCCGTAGCTAGGGCTCGTCGTTCCGGGTCCCGGGTGAGATGAAAGAGCAAGCTAGAGCTGTTCCTTTGATGGTTTTATCTGGTATGTCGTACAGATGCTCGTGGTTCGCGGTCAAGTCTTCCTCTCAGCCTTGCTTGTATCTCGCTCTTCTTCACAGCCCGGCTGTAATACACGAGATGCCAATCAGGCGCGCGCTTGAGAAGATGCAGTAAGATTCGAAAGGGACGGCCAGAGTAGTAGTGAGTCCTCGAAGTAGTATGTATATATTTGTATATCTGAAATGGTGCTGAACGAACGATGTACGGACTCGACGGAGCAAACACTACATACACAGCCAAATGGAAAGAATATCTCATCACCTCTCCCCGCTGGCCGGGCTGCGGGGTGGGAAGACTGGGCGCAAGAAAATCATCCACCGCGGGCACATTGAGGCTCCATGCATGCCAGCCCTCCACTCAATAACCAATACGTTGTAACCGGGGGTTGCAAGGAGCTGCGCCCTAGCAGATCAACGAGATGGGCGTTGTGATTGGTTCTCGTACGATATCACATCGTGCATGGGAGTATAGTATACCTATAGTATACACAGGGTAATGTATCATTGATCACAGAACGAATCTCTCCACAGAGCCTTGCCCCGTTTATAAATCATTCGTAGAACACGCTGCTTCAATTGACCAAACGAAAGGAATCCCGAGAAATGCCTATATTTCCTCTTTTCGTAAAAGAAATCGGGGATTAACAAAAACAGAAAAGGGAACCCATAAAAGTGGGCGAACGGCACAGTTCTGCAACTCCGCAGGTGACGAACCACAAATGGAAAAAGCAATAAGGAGGGAAAGATGCAATGACATTGCCGTTTGCGGGGACACAACAGGAAAACTGTTGTGAGATCCGACGCAATCTTTTTGGGAAAGGGCGAAGAAATAGATAAGTTCACGTGATTACAATATCATGTGACATTCCTCGTGACATCGTCCTTCCTAAACGCTCAGACTTTTGGAGCTCCTCTCCCTCCTCGGTTTTAATAATAAGAACTTCTGTCACTCCATCCTGGTCTTAGATAATCACCCTCAAAGCCGGGATCGAAAGAACTTTCAACAACCCCAAGTACAGTCCAATCGAGACTAACACTTCCCCCTTCCTCACCTTGCGCCCAGACACTAAGTCCAATCGTGTTGTCTCCATGGTAATCCAGGATACCCGGGTATACTGTTCGCAGAAAACGAAATGTCAATATATATAAATTCGAAAGAGAAGTGAAGTAGAAAGACGAGAAGACGAGAACCGCGACCAGAAAAGAGAAAGCAAAACTCACCAGGAAAAACAACCTGATTACCAATATGCTCAACATACTTCCCAAACATATACCCATTAACATAAAGCTGCACCCTCACCCTCGACGCAGCCGGTGATCCAATCACAAAACCCAGCGAAACATCGTATCCCTTCGGGATCTCCAGCGGAACAACCGTCCTATAGAACTTCGCACCCGCTTCCTTCAGTCCAGTTCCAGGATTTTCGCTCTCCCAACTCCCATCGTCAAAGCCAGGTAAATGCCATCCCAACCTCTCAGCATGAAGGCCCCCCTCATTATACGTCCCTCTCACTTTATCAAGGTTCCCCTCTTCCCCCGCATTCCCCGCAACCTTCCATTCCGTGAACTTCCCCCCGTCGAGAAGTGTGGCGTTGAAGATACCTCGAGGGTTGGTGGCACCACTAGTCTGATCATGTCCCATATGATCCTGAATCACAAAAAGTACGTTACTCCCATTAGATTTCAAAGTAGCATTACCAAAATCAAGCGTCAACTCCCCCTTGGTGGTCTTAGTATCCCCCAACCAGGAACCAATAAATACACCATTGAGATACGCACTCCACCCACTAGCCGTCCCACCAATCACGGAGAGGAAAATACCTGTTGTTGTGGTGTTATAAGAAGAGAAGTAGCCACGCCAAAGGATGCTTCCGGTGTGGTATCCGTATTCATCTGCGTACAGGACGGGGTATGTGGCGGGGGGTGTGGGGTTTACTGTTTGAGTGTGGTTTGCGAGGGTCCATTTTGAGTCGTCGTAAGAGGGTTTTCGTTCTGGGAGGTTGTCGGCGGATTTCCAGGTTGTGAGGGCTGGGAGAAGGGCTTTGATGGTCGTGGTTGTGTGGGTTGGTGGGGAGAGGGAGCCGATCAAACTTCCTTGGGGTGTTCTGTGAACTCGGATTTCTCCATTGTTGAAGAGGACTCTGTGGATTGAGGAGGGGGCGTAGATTTCTAGGGAAGTGGTGGAGGAAAAATCCCCTGAGAGTTCGAGGATGTTTCCTTCTATAGAGGTGCTTCGAACGAGATAAGGTCCGAGGACGATGACTTGACTTATTAACGAATGTTTTCTGGGGCTTTGGGTTAAGAGAAACTTACTTGTCGAGTCTTCTGGGGTAAAAGGGTCGCTCGAGATTGAGGGCACCCATGTGTAATAAGCTGCAGATCTATCTACGAGAACCACTCGGAAATGGTTGTTAAATTCTACGACGGAGGATCCTGCAAGTTGTGTATACGAGACAATGAGTCCTCCCCTGGTTGGATGAAAGTCAACGTTGGAAGTGCCATCCCTTTTCGTCACTTTTCCTTCATGAACTCCAGTTAGGAAGAACTCGCCCTTCTCACCAGTAGGAAGCCACAGAACGATGAGAGGTAGATTATCTTGTATCGAGACGGTCAGGACTTCGGCAGTGGAGTAGATCAATTTCTCACCTCCGACTTTGAAGTCTGTTACGATGATCTTTGATTGTCGTCCATTGAGAACGATTGAAGAGTTGGCGTACTGAGGAATTGTAAGATTACCAGCAGAGGTATTAACCTTTAGCTTGAAAGGTGTAAGAGTTTTTGATGGAGAAGAAGCGTGGAGAGTGACATAAAATCCACCATTGGTGTCTGGATTTCGAAGTTCGGTCGTGAAAATATCCGGGGTCGAGGCATAACCAGTGCTGTTACTTATTCTGTCTACCTTGGTTAAATCTCTTGCCACTCGAACAAATTGTCCAAACAACTTGGTTTCGTGATATTTGTCGCCGATTGTCCTGCTCTCACCTGGTTTATGTTAGCTGTTTTCTCATTAAACAGATAAGAGAGACTTACTAATTGGTGCACTATAGTCGTAACTAGTTCCTACCATCGGGAATGGAAGTCCGCCTGTACGAAATTAGCAATGTGACCTACAAAAAACAAAACAAAATGGATCATTCATACCCCTAAAAGTAAAAGGTCAGCACCCGCGAGTTTGAAAGGCAGAAGTGAAGCTTACCAGTTAGTTCCCCCAAACACCATGTAAACATTCATCGCCGTAACCTTCTGCGCAATATTATGCTTGTAAAAAACATTGACCCAATCCGGACCAGTAGTATTAACACTTTTCATGTCAGCTCTCCCCCCCCCCCCGGAAAGTTTGAAATCAGATCACTCACCAACCACCAGCCGGTCCAGTCCAAGGATTATAACTACCCCCCTGAAACTCCGCCAGAAACGAAGGCTGAGTCGGCGCAACCTCCTGAAAATTATTGTAATAATCATAAACTGTAAACTCCGGTACATTTCCATTCGTCCCCCCACATTCCGAAAGGTCACAACTCCAACAAGAAGGATAATGGTCAAAAGCATAATTATCAACATTTCCACCTACATCACTATAGTCTTTCGACCAGGATTTAGTTTTCATATTTGGGTTGTTGTGGATAAGTGGGACATCAATGCCATTTGCGCGTGCCGTAGCTTCGAGAAGTTCCATGTATGCGATTCCTGCGGGATTGGGGATTTTCTTATCCGCGTCGAGCCATTGGTTTCCGTATTCGTTTTCGATTTGGTAGATGAACACGTTGCCTCCTTTGGTGACTTGATGTTCGGAGACGATTTGAGAGATTTTGGAGAAGAATGGTGTCCAGGCGTCGGTATAACTGGAATCGTTGTTTCGAAGAGTGCCATAAGCTCCAGTTGTGAGCCACCCTGGGAACCCCCCAGCTGAAGCTTCTGCGTTGACATAAGGACCTGGACGGAAGAGGACGTACAATCCGATTTCCTTTGCTATATCGAATAGTCTGGTGAAGTCATGAGACGCAGTTTCGAAATCGAGGGTGCCGTCTGCTGCACTGTGATAGCCTGACTTGGTCAGTCCGGCGTGTCCAATAATATGGTGAGAGACCAAGACTTACCCCAATTCGAGTAGAAGCTCACAGTGTTGAAGCTGTGTGTAAATTAGAAAGGTATATATCCAGGGTGTGAGATATGTTACCCTGCCGCTTTCACCTTCTGCAGGATATCAATCCAGACTTCAGGTACAGGAACTCTCCAGTAATCTATAAGAATAGTGGGTCAGAAACTTCCCATGAAATCCGTGAAAGAGAAATAGGTCTGAGTGCAGAATTGAGCCGCGTCAAAATGAGTCTTTCCAAGTTGGGAAGTCCTTACGAATCTGAAAATTATCAGAACAGATCCAAGAACCGGGGGAAAGATTTTCAAACCTCTCCAGACCAAACAAACAATCTCTGCCCATTGATAATGTAACTATAGTGATCCCTGAAGCAACCCCATCAGCTTTCCGGCAATGCATCTCATCGTGCTTCTAGGTTCACTTACCATTCTACTACTTTATTCAAGCCGTTATCGTGTATCGGCCATTGCGCTTGGCCCACCACTTTCCAAGCCAAGAGAGACAGGAAAGAGAAGCAGTACGAGAGCTTCATTGTGAACCGGATGCTACAATTCAAAAAGCTCGCTCAAGAAACAGTGAGATTGAGTAAGACTTCACGCATTTCCAAGATTTACTTTCTCTTATATTAAAACGAAACCCATGTGTATCTCCTCGTACCAACTCTCGGCTTCATATATTTTTCATCGGCACTAACCGACCGACCCAAAGGTCGTAGATACACTACCCCACAGTCGAAAGTTTGGTAACAACTAAGAAAACTGTAGAGCGAAATAAAAGACGGGGGATGAACAAAAGCATCGTCGTACCCCGCATCGAGGAAGCCGATCGGAAAAACAGCGAGCGAAAATGACGATAAAAATTCCCATTCGCGCGCTTGCGACATGCAGACGCTGGGCGGATGGAGACGAGATTGTTACGGATAATTGCCGCCGTAGAGAAGTCGGCGGGGGTGGTCCGGTTAGGTTACCTTAAAATGGTATATATATTATATATTATATATTATATATGTAAATTGTGGTGTTGTTCTTGAGCGAAGAGGGTTGCTGGTGGCGTCCCCACCTGCGTTCCTCCACCTCCCCACATCTGTTCTTCGTCTCTGCATCAACAGAGCTACGACATAGTTGCGATAGTCACTCTCTCTCATCTCGGTGCTTTCTTCTCGTTGGTACCGCATGAGAGGGCGCTTCGGAATCGCATCAAGTCGCCGACCAGAAAGGTGTCACCCGGATTCCGATTCCGACGACTGGTGATCCTTTCCCGGAAGCTTCATCCCAACTCTGCAACGAACGGCCTGGGGATCTTAGCAGGTCCTCGATTCCTGAACTGGGTATTTTGCTTGCCAACGTCAATCAATGACAACAGCTCTGCTCTGTTCCCGATTCGTTGCACCGCATTTCAGTACGAGAATCTTGAGAGCTCATGATTGTTGAGATCCCACGGATGGCGCCGAGCAACGATTGTCACGGCTCTTCGACTCAGACGAGACGTTGCAAGTTCCATTCGCAAGCCAGACGCCATGAAAGCCACGGCCCGGCAATGACAACGGCATTGGTTTTGCCGACGTCTCCGTATACTTGCGTTTATTTCCAGATTTAGAATTTCAGCTTCGCGACTGGCTAGTCATCCTGGCGCTGGAAACTGCTTATAGTATTGTTTACGAGTAGCGACATCAAAGACCTTTCAACTCGCCAAACCACCGGATAAAACGACTACTATTCCAAGCGAAGTTGCAATCTCTACCAATGATGGAAAGACCGTGGCGAGTTCCTGAATACCACAAGCGGAGGTCGCCTGTCCTTTCTCAAGGTTGGGTTTCCCTGTCTCAATCTCTCTACCAGCTCCCCCACGGTTTTGTCTCGATTGCCAGGAGGACCCTGAATCAGAATACTCGAGTATGTTGTACAGGACCCGGTTCCCGGGGTGTGGAATACATCATGTGATTTTGATCACATTTTCCAGTTGGATGCTGCGCGGCTTTCGTGGGAAGATCCTATACGTATTTGGCAAGATACGTTTTCAACGAACGTCCGAGTATGGACGTAGTTTAGTGTTGAGTTGAAAAGCTTCCCATCGGCTTCAATCCCTTCCTAAGTGAACGATAGTTCGTCCAACGCCAGCTCCCGAGCCGCATGTCTGTATCACTCGAATGATCTTTGAACTGATTTTATATCCGCCCCTGTGCATTAGGAAACTTGGGCAATACATCGGGTCAGTCTTCCCAAGGACCGAAGCCGAGCTCCAACTTCCAAGAACAAAAAAGGTATACGTTACCTTCGGAAAAGCTATCCATGCATCCCAACACTATTTGAATGCAACAATGCATAGTTCAGTTCAACAAAGATGCAGCCAATCGTCGAATTATGTTGTAGGCCGCTGTCAAGCCAAATGCTGCATTGCGATCCTCTTCTTAGAGATGCAGTGGCCACTTTCTGATCCTCGAAATCTCCACATCATCATTTGCATAACCTAGGTCTTGTCAGTTGTGTACCGGATTCCGCCTCATCCTCTCTCCTAATCTGGAAGCGAGAAGTATGCCGGTACAGATTGGTTCCTGCGCTGATCTTAATACCGATATCTTCATGGGGCTGATCTTTTTTCTACCGGTACCGGTGAAGTAGGTTCGTCGTGTTCCCACCATATCTTTTGAGAACCTTGTACGCTTTATGGCGTTCGGACGACATGGAGGTCATACCTTTGCTTCTCTAGAATCTTGAATCTTGAAGACTCGCAGAAGCCGGTGAACTAACGTTCATACATATATCTCCTCATATATTAAACATCATGCCTGCCTCTCAAACCTCAAAATTCTCATCACACATCTCACCTGTCATCAAACTATCCTCTGAGTCCAGTATAATAAAAAGTAAACTTTATATTAGACCCTCGTGTCTACCATGACTTTGTTTTTCACGGCGAGCCGCATGTATTGTGCAAGTCACATTGAACACACGAAGACCTCACACCGACCTAATCACCCGAATCGGTCGAGTTGCTGGGACTGATGATGGAACCAATGAGTTCATGAAAGCGGTGAGACTTTTCGTTATTGAAGATGAGACAATTTTCAAGTTCAAAAAGAATAGCATCTCCTTCAAAAAAAGAGCCTTCTTCTCTATTGGCGCTCAATCTCTTCCTGTTGACCTGACGACCTCACATCTCTTTCTAAAAGATTCCAACACACTCATAACATCAACTTGAGTATCACGCGCTTTCACTCTTCATCTCAACCTACCTCCACTCATCCCAACTTGCCCAACTTCCCCTCCTCCCCCTCTTCTCACATCCTCAATCTCATCACTCCTCAGACACTCCCGTCGACACCTTTGCCAATATCACTTTTCCGACGCCACGCGCAACGTTTGAACACACTCACACACCTTCAGCCCCTCGCCCAAAATCCTAGACTAATTCCATTGCTCTTTCCTCGCGTCTTTCGAACCACAGTCTTTGCAGTCTTTACAGTACCATCGATCACGCAAAGATGCGCGTGCTAATTCCAAAAGCCCTCATTTTTGCCTTCATCATCGCTTTCCTCGATCTCGCAAACGCGTTACCTTCCTTGTTATCCTCGGGAGTAGAGAAATACACTCCAAGTATTCGTGGACGCGCGATCGAGGCTGCCGGTCGAATCAGTCCCGATAACACGTGTGGAAAGACGACTACGAGTCGACGCGGCTATGTCTGCGACTCGGTGAAGAATGCCGGGGGCTGTTGTAGTGGTTCTGGGTGGTGTGGTGAGGGTGATGGTATGTTTTCTTCTCTCGTTTTTATCTTTGAAGTTTGCTGGAGGGTTGTCAGCTTGAGGGTTTGTGAGTTCTGGGGAAGATGGCTTTCTTGTTCAGCCTGTTTACAATGGCAACGATATCACACTGAAAAGGACCTCATATCTCACCTTCCTATTGTCCTTGAGCTCTCGATCCATATAACCCTCTTCTCTCTCCACTTTGATAATCAAGAAGAAACCCCCAAGATCGAAAACAAGAATACTAACTATGTCCCAAAAGACTACTGCGGCTCAACATGCCAACCCCAATTCGGAACCTGTGCCAACATCACCACACCAGCCCCACCACCAGCAGGAGACGACTTCTTCTGTGGTCCCCAGAACGGAAATAAGAAATGCTCTGGTGGTCAATGTTGTAGTCAGGTATCCTAACCCCTTTCACCGGAGATAGAATATGTCTTCAAAACGAGACACTAACACAACCTCCTAGTACGGATACTGCGGCACCACGCCAGAATACTGCACCACAAACTGCCAATCCTCATTCGGAACCTGTTCTCAATCACCTACCTCCACCTCGACCACTAGCTCATCTCAATCTCTAACCCCATATCTGACCTCCCCACCATACATTCCTCCCACAGCGACACCAATTATCGATCAATGCGGGCCAGCGAATGGAAATCTAATTTGCAATAACAACCAATGTTGTAGCGCAGCAGGTACATCCGCCTCATCTCACCAGTCTAGGAAATAGTTGTTGTGAAAAGTGATGCTGATTCTGGCTTGTACAGGATGGTGCGGAATAACATCAGACTACTGCAGCACAGGCTGCCAACCCCAATTCGGAATTTGTACCAAACAACCATACTCACCCTCTCCTCCCCCAGAACCAAGTATAAACCTCTGTGGACCAGCCAATGGAAATGCTCATTGCAATAACAATATGTGCTGTAGCCAGGCCGGTAAGTAAACTTACAAGCGCTCCTATAATCCTCATAAGGGAATGATTGCCTAATGAGAACCATACATAGGGTATTGCGGCTCAACAGAAGACTACTGCGGGGACCCCGGATATTGCCTGCCAGCCTACGGCCGCTGCGACTCCGACTTAATGCCCCTCGGTCCCTCAACTCGTTATATCCCTCGGCCACAGAAAGGAGCGGTTTCGTTCAGGGACGATATTTATGACTGTCAGAAGAATCAGGTAGTGGCCTTGACTTACGACGACGGACCGTGTCAATATACAGAAGAGCTGCTGGATCTGTTGAAAACATATGGTTTCCATGCCACCTTCTTCATCACAGGGAATAACAATAAGAAAGGATCCATCGACACAACGGTTAGGTGGTCGAATGTAATCAAGAGGATGATCGCAGAGGGCCACCAGGTTGCCTCTCACACCTGGTCCCATTACGATCTTGATTCTATAGGTAAAGAGGGACGTGGTGGACGTATGGATCAAATGGTAAAAAACGAAATGGCCTTCAACAACATCATAGGCAAGTGGCCAACCTACATGAGACCGCCTTACTCGAAGTGTTCCCAGGGAACCGGATGTTGGGAGGATATGCAGGAATTGGGATATCATCGCATATATTTCGATTTGGATACTGATGACACCAATCACGAGTCTCCAACCAACATCCAAGGATCGAAGGATATCGTAAAGAATATGTTGGATCAGAGTCCGCAGGAGGGTAGTTTCTTGTCAATCCAACATGATATCAGTGAGCAATCGGTGGGAAATCTTTCGGCATATTACTTTGATTTGATAAAGAAGAAGGTTGGTGGAAATACCTGTTCCTTGCCTTAGAGCACTGTACCCTTTGGGATGGATAATAGCTAACCCTTGTGTTTCTGGTAGGGTTGGCGGGGTGTGACTGTTGGGGAGTGTCTTAACGACGACGAGGATAACTGGTATCGAACAATGTAGGGGATGGAGGGATCGTCTCCATGATCGACATGGTTCCCACATTGTCGGTCTCAGTTCCAAGATCTCCGCTGTCACACACTTGACATACTCGGTTGGCATGTGCTCATGAGATCCTTGGTTGTTCGAACTTCAACAACTTTGCTGCAAAAAAAGATCGTTTTTGGTGTCCATAGACCGTGGTGGACAGACAAGAGAAACCTCGGCTCCTACACAACACGCCCCCTTTCGAAGACTCGCCTATAAAATCACAGGAGCACAGCCCCAGAGTGTATAGTGGAGGAAGAACCGAATATATGGGTGGGCATTTGTTTGAGGGTTGCTTGATATTTGCGTAGATCGGGAGTCTGGGGTGCAGAAACGGTCTCTTCCGGGGCACCAAAAAGTTCCAGAAGGAAGAGAGGCTTCGGGGTTGATGGAAGTGGGTACGAATAGTTTCAATAACAACGACTTGATGGGAAATGGTCTCGGGTTGGCCCCCGGAATAGACCGGAGGGTTTCGAGAGGCTAAGTGAGTAATGCGCAAGATGTTTAGACGACGGAAGATTTTCGTTTCTAGTTTTTGGAAATTCATGCAATGGCTTCCGTTCCTCGTTTCGTCGATCATGAAAAGTTGGGGAGTTTCTATATCTGTGATCAGAGTCCGTGGGAAGCTGGTGAGCCAGCTGTAACCTCGTAAATGCTTATCTATAGTAGTGAGTGCAGCCCCGGTTGTTGCAAACGGGCAGAAAGACTCGAGTAAGTCGAGTGTATCAGCTCGCGCTTGTTGAATCATCCAGGACCAGTGAGGTTGAAGTTCGCCACTCCGGTCGTTGGGCCCATAATCTCTTGGGATCCGAGATCCCCTTATTTGAGCCAACGAATCCCCCCATTGCTGAGGGGACTACCAGTAGGTAGGAAAGGCGCAAGGCTTTTGCATTGTTGGAGTGGACATGGGTCGGGTGTAGACTGGCGACGACTTCTGCCAGTAAGCGTTCTCGCTGCCAGGAGAGGATTCCGAGGCTGCAACGAAGAAACGATGTTTCATCATGCATAAACTTGCGCCAGGCCAGATCCTCTTGCGTGCAGGGCAGTCGAGCAGGAAGTATAATATGATGGTTCGAGGGCGTCCGTGGAGTTGAAGCGCTTTCTCGTAAACCGTCGACGTCGAAATCGCAGGTAGCGTGGAGTTCCAGATCCCAATCCCAATCCAAATCCAATCCAAATCCAATCCAAATCCCAAAATTGAAGCTATCCACAACACTGCATCTGCTGCATCCGATTCCGCACCAGCCCGCCTCGCATTTCCGACGCATCGTGAGTTGTCGTGAGTTGTCGTGAGTTGTCGTGTCTGTGTGTGTGTGTGTGTGTTGTCAATCTTTGTTCAGAGTTGAAGCCGAGTCTGCCCTGCGATGGAGGGCATCATGGAGGGCGCAGGTGGGGCCTTCCCCTTCCAGGTCCCCTCGGGCATTTTAACGCCGCCCCCGAGCGAGAGCTCAGGTTGTCGGGACAGCGTCTACTCGGATTTCAGTGTAAACAATACATCACCACCCTCATCACCATCGCCTGCCCGAAGCACCGTACAAGTACGCAGAGACCGAGCATCCTCGACCCAAAAGGAAGCCAACCGATCCAAGCAATTCACTACCCGTCTCAACCGCAGTGCCAGTGCCACCTCGACCGATTCTACCGGTGATTTATCCACGGGGAGGAGACGACGGGGTCATTTCCAACATCGTAACACGGCCAGTCTCCCCATAGACCACGGCACGAGATTAGTTGAGCCGCCGCATGAGAAGGCGTTGACCAGCATGGCTTTTGCGGAGCAGCAGAAATGGATTACGGTCCAGCAAAAGACTTTTACAAAATGGTACGAGGGGAACGGCAGCAACTTGACAGCGGAGAGGGGCATCTTGACTGACCGCCAACAGGTTAAACACAAAGATTGAGCCTCGAGAGTTAGCGGTGGTAGATCTGGTGAAGGATCTCAGTGATGGCGTATGTTTACTCCCCCTAGTACTATTATTGCGAATACTGATGCAACCCAGGTTATTCTTATACACCTCCTCGAATGCCTCTCCAACGAATCCCTCGGTCGATACGCCGCCAAACCCAAACTACGAGTCCAGCGATTCGAGAATGCCAATCTATCCCTAGACTTTATAAAATCACGAGGTATCCAGATGACGAATATCGGTGCGGAAGACGTAGTCGATGGCAACCGAAAGATTATTCTAGGCCTGATCTGGACCTTAATTCTGCGATTTACCATCTCCGATATCAATGAAGAGGGAATGACTGCAAAGGAAGGTCTGCTCCTCTGGTGTCAAAGGAAAACTGCTTGCTACGACGAAGTTGAAGTTAGGAACTTTACCGACTGTTGGAACGATGGCCTGGCCTTCTGTGCACTTTTAGATATCCATCGACCGGATTTGATCGACTACGATTCATTGGACAAGAACGACCACAGGGGCAACATGCAATTGGCTTTCGATATTGCATCCAAGGAAATCGGTATCCCAGATCTGTTAGATGTCGAGGATGTTTGCGATGTAGCGAAGCCTGATGAGCGAAGTTTGATGACATATATCGCCTACTGGTTCCACGCTTTCTCGCAGATGGAAAAGGTTGAGAATGCCGGCCGAAGAGTGGAAAAGTTTGTCAATAGCATGCAAGGCGCTTGGGAGATGCAGAGTGGCTACGAGAGGAGAATGCGGGAGTTACTGAAAAGCATCAAGGAACAGGATTTAAAATGGCAAGAGGCGACATTTGAAGGGACATACACAGATGCCAAGCTTCAAGCCACCGAATTTAGCGCATACAAACGAGGGAAGAAGAGAGAATGGGTGGCGGAGAAGAGTGATCTCGCGGCATTACTAGGAAACATCAAGACGAAAATGAGCACCTACCGACTCCGAGCATATGAGCCACCGCCAGAGTTGAGATTGAGTGTGATGGACCAGGAATGGGCTACTTTGGTAAAAGCTGAAATGGCCCGCGGTCAATTAATTAATGAGACTATTAGAGAGTAAGCAGGCTCTATATGAATGACGATGAAAGGCTAACATTTTCTAGTATCAAAAATGCCCTGAGGAAAGCCTTTGCAGACAAAGCAAATGATTTCGCCCTTGCTCTCAACACAATGCAACTAGCTATTTCAGGCTTGGAGGGCGACGTCGAAGACCAACTCACCCACGTCCGTCGACTAAACGAAAACCTCACCCCATTAAATCAATACCTAGAAAAGATTGCTCTGGCCGACCAAAAGTGCGAGGAGGCAAACATCGAAGAAAACGACTTTACCACTTACACCTACGACGAATTATCTTACGAGCTCGGTCTGGTCAAGAACTCCGTTTCGAAAAAGTTAGCATTCTTGGATAACCAAGTCGTGGCACGAAACATGACGAACCTGACACCAATCCAGTTGGAAGAATTCGAAAGTGTCTTCCGCCACTTCGACCGCGACGCCACGAACAGTCTCCAAGAACTCGAATTCAGCGCCGCCCTCGCCTCCCTCGGCCTGGTCTTCAGCGAAGACGAAATGCACGAATCTTTCTTCGAGACCTCCTCGGGTCGTGATTACGTTACTTTTGAGCAATTTATTCGTTTCATGGTTGATGTTACGGAAGACCAGAATACGGCTGAACAGGTATTCCAGAGTTTCCGCGAGGTGGCGGATGGAAAACCGTATGTTACGGAGATGGATCTGAGACATAGTCTTGTTCCTGATGATGTTATTGAGAAACTCACCTCGATCGTGCCGCTGCATAAGGGGCCGGATTTGCAGGAGGATAGGGGCATGCCGCAGTATGATTATATTAGCTTTATGGACAAGTTGATCAGTGATCCGGGGGAGAGTACGGGGAGCGAGGGGAGCGAGAAGGGTGAGCCGCTGGGGGAGTTGACGAATGGACAGCAGAGGGCTGCTAGTCCGACGAAGACGAATGGGTATCATTGAGTCTTTGAACGACTTGATGGAGGACTTAGTTCTGTGGTGGGTGAGCATTTTTTGAGATGGGGGTTGGAAATTGTACATCTATGGTCGAGGGCGCGATAGCATGCACATGGTGTTCTTTCTTCTTCTCTTTTGTTCCGGGTTTGGGATTGCATGGATTGGTATTGGGGTTGGTAAAAAGGGAATACTACCTGCTTCTTCTTCTTCTTGCCCTATTCAAAAAACAAAAAACCTACGATTGACTGGCTGAAGTTGGTCTGGTCTGGTCGTGTCAGCACTTTGTATTTTGCTTTTTGAGTTCATTCTGGCGGTGGCTTTTATTCTTCTATGTTCCTTTTGTTGAGCGAAGATACACATATGGTAGATAGGTCAGAGAAACGAAACCCGGACTCTTTGGGAAACTTAGATGTTTAACTTCTGGTGCTTATGGTGATAAGAATAAATGACTGGCGTTGTATGGCCTCGCTAGGTTTACTATGGAAGGAAAGGTCGAGGTCGTTCCTTCCCTCCTGTACTTGACCTCTAACTCGTCCTCAACTGACCCACTATAGGACTTGGGGTCAAGTCTCAACTCTCAATCTCTAACTCTGAAATTCAAACAAAGCGAAAAGAAACTTGCCTACAAGTTGGGGAAAGGAATAATTAAAAGAAGGTTTGGTCTTCGATACCGAAGAGAGAAAACTACCAGTCTTTGTCTGAGAAAGCGTCGCGATAGCCACTCGGCTATACCTCTGACGTTAAAAGAATTTTAGTTCACTTGTACTTGAAGCTCTTTGATAGTTGACAACAAGCCGCTCGCCTAACCCACCTGCCCACGAAATCCTCACAATTCCAAAGTTCTATCTATAACCACAAATAATGCCATTTGCTATCACAAATCTAGAGCTTACACGCCTGGACTAGCCAGTCAATGTGTGAACGAACCATGAGCTCGTCTTGAATAGCAACCATAGCTGTGAAATAAATCCTCCGGGCTTACTCTACCCCGCCTACGGGCGGTTAGTGTTTTGCTGCCTTGTTATACTTTTTCTTTGGAGACCTTTGATGGTGAGAAGTTCAACCTCTTTTTGAGGCTATGCGAGATTGAGGGAAGGGACGACCTGTGTGATGACTGTCGCGCCTTCTCTCTCTGCCCCGAGGTTGAGTAAGGTAAGGGGAAGGGAGCGGCCGCATCTGGTTTAGTTGGCACAGAGATCAAGGAGAATCAAAAGGAACTGGTAGTTGTGTTGTGAAGAAGCTCGGAGATTCGAGACCTACTCAAATAATGGAATTACTCAAACAGAAGTGAACACTCTCTAATACTTTTTGTAGTTTGGAATACACTTATATATTTCTTTGTTGCCTTTTCTTGCTTTCAATCGAGCGTAGGAGTTGGTTGTGGTTTCTTAGCACCGAACTACGTCGGATTTACTCGAGCTTACCTTTCTTCTAACAAGCAGTACTTATCTAAGGAAGCTTCTAAAACTAAGCATTGCGCTGATTTGTCGCTTCGCATTCCTCGGATTCATGAGTTCTTTCCTCCCCCCATCCCAGAAAATTGTTGTACTACAGACTATATAACATGTAAAGATAATAGGCAACTAGGGTCGTGCACTACATCGGTACATACCCACGCGATTGAAAGCGGATGTGACTTTTCAGGGTCGGTCAGTGAAAGACGAATTCATTTCTTAGGATTCTTGTGGGTTCTTGGAATATATGTTGTGTATCTTTGTAATGGATTTAACAAGTTGTATTTCAGGTGGGTTATCTTCAGAAGTGTTCAAGTGAGTTTCGGTTTTGGAGTTTAAGGTTAGAGTGGAGGGTCTTCTCGTCAACCTGGAATATCTACGAACCGAAGCAAAGAACCCTCCATTCACGAGATTCCTGAAAAGGTACCTAGGTATATTTCAATCATAACCACACTCCCCCCTTCGTCTAAAAACTCACGCGATATATATTTAGTCCTACCAATGAATCCCTTTCCCAGCATCTCTCCACGCCAGACCACATGGCAAATGTACTCTTCCAAGCGACTCTTTCAATCCGGCAGGTAGTGTCCCATCAATCCTTAGTTGGTGGCTGACCGTTTTCAGTATATTTTTGGACGATCGCTGAAGAGACTTCGAAGGATTGGTGTACTCCGCCAGAGAAGTACAAGGCTGGTGGAGACGAATAACCTGGAAATTATGAGAGGAAAATGGAGTGGCTGGAGAAATTATGCTCGTATGCTTGTCTTTTAAAGGGTATGGTGTAGGGGAATTTGTTGTTTTATTGGTTCGATTTGCCCCCATCATGCATCAAATATGCAAACCTTCGGAAGGAAGCCTAACGTCTTCCTTGTTTCCTCAAATGAAAATGCAGGAAACTTCACACCCTCAACTCGGAACTACATGCGCTGTGCTGCGGAATTCAGGTGCTACAAGTTAAACGGCCATTTAAGGTCAGGGGAGGAGGTTGGGATCGTCGGTCAGATTTTTGTTGTTTTTCCCAACGTCCGATTTCTTGCAGTGTGGATGGTAAGATGACCGTTCGCGAGCAAGTATGAGATGAACTGTATTCCCTCGGAGCGGTAGTTGTTGCCCGCATGGGTATGGCGTTTTTGGTGGTTGCCGGCAAGAGGGGTAACGGGAGTGGGTTAGTTAAAGGGGGAAGGTGAGTACTTCAATGTGAAGGATTCTATTTCCCAAACCTGAAATGAAAAATAGTGTGGCTGGTCTTCGCTAAGAAAAACTACCGGAGCAACGGCCCGTTTCCATGAGAAACTCCTTGGGACAACACACACGTGGGAGAAACACACAGACAAGCATGAGTTCATATGCAATTCCACCCTCCCATACATATTGATTATACCCCATATATCAATTTGCATATTCACATAACCATAACCAAAAAAACCCACCAACGACGCCGTTATCGTAAAGTCTTGCCTCATACATATGTAACATTCCAATACACTCATCTTTTATTTGATCCATACCCAAAGCCACGCTAAGAATATGTTTCCGTTCCTCTTGGTAAGTCCTTCGTCGGGAAACTCCAACCTCCCTTTTCGGACCTCGCTTGTTGCTTGGATGCAGTTTCGTAAATCGTTGGAACGTTCTGGACCCCATTGAGAGAAACGTAGTCCATGTTTGCGTAATTTGTAGCCGAGGAGTAGGAGGATGAACACAGGAACCTGCTTTGATCAGTAACTCAATTCTGATTTGTGGTATGAGAAATATCTTACACTTATATAAGAAGCAATAAATCTTCTTGTATCAAATGGTCTTTCCAAAAATGCTCCCACGCCGTTGAAAACCACCAGTAAAAGGCATGAAACAAGGCCATAGCATGCCTTCAACCATTGGCCGTGTGACTTATAAGGATATCGGGCATTGTCTCGATCGTAACAAGCTGTCTGAGCTTCTGACGCATTTCCGTAAAGTTTTGCGTCCTCGAGTCTGTGGATCTGTTTAGTTTTGTGGCTAAAGAAGTTGAGATAAGAAATCTCACGTTTTGAAGAATGAGAGATACGTTGCGCATATCACAAGATATACAATCAAACAAGAAACAGTGCAGTTTGAAGCCAACTCGCTCAATCTCTGGAAGGACGTTAGTGAATCTTGCGCTTTGGGAGAAAAGAGAGTTCACTTGCATCGCCTGGTGCTCCAGTTCTTCCCATAAACCCAATCAACATCATAGCTCCAGTAGCCAGCACAGCTCTTACTGGAACTCCCGACCTTGTATGCTGCAATCGTGTTGTGATGAAATCCGGACCAGTCTGTTCTCTCAACGCTAAGGTGTGTAGAACTCTGCTTGCCACATACATAGAATTGATAGCACAAGTGAACGAGGAAAATACGAACACGGCGTTGAAGAAATGAGCTGCCATTGGTATTCCGGCTTCGACGACAGCGATCACGAATACTGAATGGGATCCGACCGATTGCCCCTTTCCGTTGATAAATGGATGGTCCATTGGAACCACGAAAGAGGCCGTAAGGACAGCGATGCAGTATAGGGTAATGATTCGGATGTTGATTTTTCGGGCAGCCATCTTCATCGATTCGGCATCTGAGAGAGAGGTCGACTCCGAGGCTGTTGCTGCAACAATATCCATTCCAACATATGAAAACATTATTCTCACGAACGTTGTCCTGATTCATGTTAACTGGTGAGGAAGAAATTGCTCTTCCTGACTAACCAAACGGCAAGAAAGGTACCAACTTCGCCCTTAATAATGCGCTGTACATTTCCATCTCCATCTTTGACCGCATATTGGTGACTGAAAAACGAGTATGGGGATTTCCAATCTAAATATGTAAGTACTTCAAATGGCATTTGAGTAGAATTGTTCGATTCGTAATAGGAACGTACACTTTGGCCCCACCACTTGATCATAATATGCCTCTTTTCGCGCTAAAATCAATTAGCACAAATTTCAAAATGTCATTAAGCTCAAGCGTTACTTACGTTGAATAGTGTCCAAGCAAACCATCATCAAAATCAACATAACGATAAACGTCAACTTGATGGATCCAAAGATGTATTCAAACTCGCCAAAGTACTACAAAATACAATTAGTATGTCTAACTCATCTGATGAAATTAGGAGAGCTGGTTACCTTAACAGGAAGCATATTTAAACAGAGAACTATAACAAGGAACAAAGCAATCCAGACAGCCGCATCAACTTCACCGCCCGTAACCCAATTCAAGTAAGTCCTTCCATCGTCGTATTTGAACGCTACAGTATTCGCAACGGCGACAAGTTCGTCGGCAGCGAGGATGGCATAGGCAAACCAATACATCCAGCCTACCGCAAAACCAACACCTCGATCAAGATATCTTCGTGGAAATTCCATCACTGGGGCATTTACCGGCATCAAAGCAGTCATCTCACCAAGGCAAGAAATAACACTTGAAATAACACTGCCAACGAGAACATAAGCGAGAACCGCTCCACCTGGGCCAGCCGATGCCAGCGATCGCCCACTCCCAAGAAAGAGACCATTTCCGATCGTACCAGAGAAAGCAATCATATTGATATGTCTTTCCTTTAGTACTCTCCTAAACACACATGTAAGCGTGGTCTACGCAGCGCACATCGTTATAGCGTTCTCACCACAGGGCTTCCCCGCGTCTTTCCTTGCGATCCTCCACATATTCGGGTTCTTCGATAGAAGGTGCTCGCATCATCGGCTCCGGGCTTGCTGTTGACTGTGTCGGAGCGCCTTCAAATTCCCGCTCGAACACTTGCGGGTATACCGCTTGAGGCTTTTCGTGATCCATCATGACGAGTACTGTATTGTCAAAGGCCAATCTGGGGCACTTTGTCAAGATAGGTCAAAGATTCCTGCGGACTATAAGATCGACACCTGCCCCCCAAAGCAACCCCATTGGTGAAGGTGCAAGGACAGATGAGCGGGTGCGCCCCAGGCACAGCCCTGACCACAAAACGCCCAAAGATGTAAAACTGGTCTGGTTACACGGAAACAATATTATGTGGCTGCACCTCATTCCTATCAAATTTGGGGGACGGAGAAAAGATTGAGATGGGTGCCCGCTAGTCACACAGGGCGACAGGTGTGGTCAGGAGAGCACGAGGAGAGACCTAACTTCTGCATCTCATCCCTGAGAGCGGAGACACGCCCGTATCCAGGCCGTAAACGACTGTGCTGTGCCATTCCTACATAGAGAGAGATAGCGAATTGGATAATGAAAATGCCTATCATCGCCAGGTTGGGTCTATCAAAGGTATCAAAATAGGTACTGCATACAGGATTGGAAAGAGGTACAGCCTTTCACTGATAGCTGAATAGCAAGCTGGCATTGAACAAGCAGCAATTCTGGCTCCGGATTTTCAAGGTTGTTTTGGAGCAGCTCCTCTTGGCCCACGGCGATTTGTTCGGTTGTCGTAGTGTCAGTTAGTCGTGTGACTAGCCGTCTCAATTCGGCTCTATCCGCCCTCTATCCGGGTTCTAAACAGACCCGCTTCTATCAGTGGCTCAAAAGCTCAGCAGCCAAGCAACGGCTGCCATATGGTGGCGGGTGGAGGGAAAGCTGCAAAACTCGGCGAATGAAATGAAGTCCATTCAATCAGTTATGCACGAGATTATGGATTTGCCCAGGAACCGGTGCAGAAATCGTGAAGAGCGGTCATAGGTACCGAACGAGCGAGGCTGCCTACTGGTCTGTCGGCTCTGGCCTCTCGAGTCTTGAGGTCTGAAGAAAGATAAGCCGTCAGCTTTGCGTTTATGTGACACGCTATGTGATTGTGGAACCAGCAAATGGAGTACTTGCAGTTTTGCCTTGTTTGTGCGAAGCACATACATATTGCCGATATGTTCTGACATCTTGTACAACCGAGATGTGCAATCTCCCTCGATCCTCACCCCCCAAATCCTGAAAGGCGTTGCTAATGTAGCTCAGTATCTTTCCGGGGGAAGCGTTTGTTGGAAAGGCATCCATCTACTTCTACAAGTAGCTTGTAATGTTCTGCACCAGCCAGGGTAATAAGTGTAATAAAGCTTCAGCATGACACCCTAGGGAGGACTAAGCGGTCTTTTGAATGCTTCTCCGGATGAAGTAACTGTTCGGGAAATCTACAGACTCGTCTAGCTGCCTTACCCCCTGCTCACACGAGGGAGTGCCAGCCATTCAGGGTCTGCATACCCTACTCCTACAGGAGCCCACCCACATCGCCGGCATGTTGGCGCTAGGTAGTCGACCGCGGCTGCCTTCGTCATGAACGGAAGGCTTGACAGTTTTTGAGTTTGACACGGGTAACTTGCTACCTACAACCTTCCAGATTCCACTTGGAAATTCCACTTGACACTGTATGAAAGAACGTCTCAGACGTTGAGCAGACCGCAGATGTGGCGAGGCATCAAAGCCGCCCCTGGCCACAAAACTCCCCGCAGCCAGCAATGGCGGCGCCCACTCCAGCCTCGTCGTCACTCTTTCTGAGGCTCGCGAATTCTTGGAAGCTACTTTCTCTCCGAAGCGACATCGATAACATCGTCTTAGAACTTCTCGGGCAATTTTCTTTGGAGAAAATCTATTCCGAGGGTGACAAGGAAACGTATCAACACTTGGTGGTTACATTGATTGCCCAACTCAATACGATCTTTCATATACAACGGCTCTCGCTGCCCTCCGAAAACCTGCAGGTCGGGTGGTATCTGGGGTTCCTAGTTTCATGGGAAGTTTCTCTGCGAACCATAGAATTCGTTCTTCAGACGGTGGTAGAGGGGCGGGAAAGTTTGTGGGAGGTGGAGGCATTGAGAAACAAATACCTGGCCGAATTTCTGCTCTCGGCACTTCGAGTTCTTACGCTACACCCAAAAGCACCAGCAAATCAACGGGCCAAGGATCGACGAGATCGGTTCAGTCGCATCCATAGATCATTGGAGCGTGTATTTGATAGTTATGGGGGAGATAAATCATTCCTTCTTATGGTGTGTAAGGAGTGCACTGATTCTCTGCGAGCTGACCCAGACTCGCTCACTCTCCCTTCGGGTTTGAAATATGAGCTGCCCAACTTGGCTTCGGAGTTGGTATGTCAAAATCACCTATTTTTATATATTTGAAAGCAAACTAACTTCTCGAATTCAAGTATCCCCTTCCAGATTGCCTCTCATCACAGTTCGTCTCGACTTTAGTGACCCCGAATGGATTTCAAGGCGACTGGCTAGTACAATTTCTGGCCCTAAGAGATATAAGCCATTTCGTGGTGGCAGCTTCCGTTCAATATGTGGTAAACAGGGAAACTCGAGATGCCCGTCTCCAAGCCTCTTCGGCGAGGACACGAAATGCAATTTTGCTTGCCCTAGACAACATGCGGATACCTGGACAATTATCAAAGTCAGACTTGATATCCACATTCAGCGAAATCTTCCGCGTCATATTACCAGAAACCCCAAGTCTTGTTAGACGGATCTCAACAAATTCGCATCCGGATGAAAGCGAACTCGATGCTATAGATGCGCTATGTACCAAACTTGGGGACAGACAAGTGATAGCTCGCGTTAGCGATCGCGAAATAATGCATGGAATGTCAGAAATCAGTAGGAATATTGCCCTGCTTGATGATCCCAGCGGTTTGTTCAGAGCCTCCCGTCCGAGACTGTATGCTGTGAACTGTGGGAGCTGCCATCTTTTTGGGGATACACACCTACAAAACTTGGGTCATACAAGATTTCCAGTACGTTTCTTAGTTTTGCTTCTTCTCTTGAACTTTTCTCCTTTACCCATCCACTTTTACCAAGCGTTCAAGATAAACAAGCCTTATTCTTGAGACCTCTTTATGGGAGGTTGGAGAAATTCGTGACTACTCTTGGCAAAGGATTAGAAGAAGCAAGAAACTTATTTTTCGATTCTTCTAGCCCTGTTTGAACAACAGTCACAAAAGTGATGTAGTACCAGAGGATGGGAAACGAACAATAGTGACGGGAGCCCCGATGTGAGACGTGCTAATGCATAATTTTTGTAGCCTGATACAGAAGACAATTCGGAAGTCAAGCTGCCCGCTGAGTCCACTTGCGCTACTTGCGGGGAAAAAATAACCATAATGCGAGAAATATCAACAATAAGACAGACATGGGAAATCTTGACGCCACTCGAACCAAATGCCGATACGATCAACGTCGAAAGGCATCTGCCAACATTTCAACTCTCGCCACCCAAATTGGAGACTGGAATGCTCTTCAATGCATCGTACAGCAATATTCTTGCCAGTGGCCATGGTGGATCTACTTCTCTAAGACAGCCTTCTCCTCAGCCTTCTCCTGAACGTTCTCGCTCGATTCCACACGCATTGTTGTCGACAACACCCGTGTCTCCTGGATTCAGACGCCCATCAGACGCGTCGCGCTTCGACTTGTCGGATGCTAGTTATGGTAAGGAGGCCGCACAAGCCGATCCACAACGGTCGGATTCGGTGGCATCCCCAGGTCCTCTCTCTCCCGGTGTAATGTCGAGTTCTGGACCAAGCCATAGCCGATTCGATCAATCAGTCTCCTCAGTCTCGTTCGAACCACCTCCTCCTTCGCGGAGTCGGACAATTCCACTTGTCGCACCGCCAGAGAAAGGGAAATCCAAATGGAGACCAAAATTTGGATCCAGGAGGGAATCAGCTGCTGGTGCATCAATAGATACGAGCTCTCTTTCGTCGTCGACTCTTGAAGGGCAGAAGCTCGAGGAAATATCGCTTAAAGAACTCGCAAGCGCGTCAAAAAATAAGGCGCGAGGGAAGGGCGCTAAAAACATCAACGTGAGCAGCCTAAGCCTCTTTGAGTGACTGGGCTAACATGTCACGCCACCAGGTCTCACTGTCTCAAAATTCGACATATGCACTATTTTGGACTCACTCCTCGATTTATGTGTGGGATATCGGCTTATCGCCTCCTGTCCTGGGGCGAGCCGTAGCGACGGAGAGCACTTGCGTCTTAGCGGCCGTCACTAAGGTTCATTTAGCATACATAATTGGGACTCGGGGTCAAAAACTGACAGTAAGTGACATTCAGATGTGCATGCCGCTGATTACATAGTGCTCATTTATTTCCAGCTACGAATAGTGAATCTCATTCAACCTAATGTCTCAGCGGTGGATTACAGAATGCCATCAACCCTTTGGTGCAGGAGTATAGCAATTTGTCCAAAGGAAAACTATGTTGTTGTAGGATTCGACAATTCGACGGTTCGATTATTCTCGACCAACAATTCCCAGGAACCTCGGGAAGACCATTTGCATATTCGCTACCATACCGAGTGCAAGGAGTGTCAACCAGTCGAGACATTGGAATTCTCGAATGATGGGCTTGTTCTTCTTGCGGGTACTAGGAGTCCAAAAAGTGGCATGATCCAGGTTTACTTGTGGAGATTCCCATTCTTGACTTTCGAAGAGATATCTGCATGTCGATATCAGGTACCCTTACATGAGTCGGAAGATGGTGGAATCTCTTCGGCAATATATCGTTCTGGATCGGGAGGTGAAGATAACTTGATTTGCATTACCAGTTGGACTCAGTCAGGGAGTAAAACACCTCGCCCCTTTTCAGACGAGAGAAATACTAAGCTTAGAATTAGCTCCAATTCTTGTTCAACCTCAAGATGGTAATCGAACAGACATCAGGACAGAAATTTCAAATCGGCAGAACCGCCTTGGTAACCGAATACAAACGGCCGCATTTTCCCAGAGTGGCAAGGAGTTAGGTTTGGTCAATAACAAAGGTGATCTGTACAAAATATCCAACCTGAATTCAAGTCCGATGGATATCAAAAAGATTGCAACTTCAAAGGAGTTGACTGCAAAGTCAGAATCCTTTGCAATGACTTTTATGACTCTCGCCGATGAGGCGGCAATTGTTTTGGCGTGGGTGGACTCGTCCAAAGGCGTTGGGTATGTCAAAAAGATACCCACCAGTTCAGGTGTAAGTCTACTTTCTTTCTCTCCACCTCGCAATAGAATGCCTAATAATATAAAATTTAGACTGGGTCCTTTACGCCATCCACTCCCAATGTCGCCCAGGTATTTAATCAACTTCCACGGACTATTCCCGAGTCTCCGAAATATGAGTTAGAGGCGGATAGCAGGCACCCTCAAAAGGAGCCTGCAGAGCTGGTATCTCCCGATACGCCTTCGACCTTCAAAGCAATGCGAAACACGTTTTTCTCTGGTAACTAATGCATGGCCGACTTTACTACCGGGTGGAATTGGTTCTAAGAAAGGCCGCATGAGATGGCCGAAAACGCTACTAGGGGATGGAGTGAAGGAGAATTTCCAAACGAAGTAGTTTCATTCCTGTCTCGTGATGAAGATTGATGTTCACGGTATCGCAATCCTTCTTGTTGTGAATATCGAAAGGGAATTGAAGAGAACTTACGTTGGGAAGACGGCTATATCCAGACATTGCACATAATGATTTGGACAAGGACTTTCAGTAGCAATTCTGGTGAAACTGAAAGTGATGGTTGTGGGACTGGTATGTAACATGACTCGTTTTTTCTAGAAGAAGTACTAAATCGAATAGCATAGATCTTAATACCAAAAAATCATATAGTTTTTATTTGTCAACAGAACCTGGCGTGGCCACTTCTGCGTAAGAGGTTCGAATGATCATTGCTCTCTACTACCTTTCTGTCTTACTGTGTGAAATACTCTCGGATACCCAATCACTATTGATCGGGAAGGTGTAAAAAAAATCAAGTTCATGAATCTCCTAACTTCTTCATTCTAAAATGTCTCGAACAATATTCTTGCAACAAATCTATAATACATCGGGAGGCATATAACAAACACAACGTTACAGCTACACCGCCAACACCCCGTCCGTCATGAGAGACCCATGAGCATCTTTGGGTTCCACTTTATACAATGACCTCCTTCTCTATCCTGAACCCCTATGAACGCAAGTGATAGCCGGTTTCTTTGAGTGTACACTTCCATGGGGTTTCCATATTGAAGGCCAAAATCATTTGGTAAGATCTATTCAGGGCCAGTGCTGATGGATATCTTGTGCTAAGTCAAGCTGCGAAATGAAACCACCGGAACAAACGAATGAATTCCCAGCTATCGAACTTAGGATCTAGCTTGTCATGCATCAAGGTTGAAACTCGTTTCGCGTATCCACACAGCTGTATCGTTCCTTGCAACAGCAATTCCATCTCCTCCCCCGGGACGAGTTACTTTTTGGGAATGGGAGCGAGGGCGCTTCGGCCTCCGATCATACAGGAAAAGGAAAATTGTGCTGGAGGCAGTATTTGGTGTATTGGAAATGGGAGAAGTCATCTACAATGTGAAAGGATGCTGTGAAAACAGGCAAATTGAAGCCTCGAATATGGATTTCGTCGGCGAAAATGTTCCAGCACCAGCCAGTACCCGAAGTTATATACTCTTACATCAATCCACCAGTCAAGCGTAGATGCTTTTGTATCAAGAGAGTCCATTCCAGGACATTAACAGTTGCATGTCCCAGTCTCTCTAATAGTCAACGTCTGAACATCGCCAGCAAGATGGCAGAGCACCGCGGCACTCTTGCTGCAAATACATTGCCAAGATACGAGTCTGCCGAGGGATTTGGAGTCCTTACCTAAGTCTGGGTTTCCTCCTTCTTCCAATCCTACCACGGACCGGTCCCGAAATGAGAAAATACATGTCGGTTCTGCATTTTGAGGATGCTCTTCTGTTCTACCATTGACCAACCAACAGCCTCGTTTCGGACGAAGGGGACTGTGTAGCTGCTGTTATTGAATGGGAGGCAGCGGTTATTCCCGTAGATTTTGTGTGGCAACCTCTACGGGGACGGATGGCTTGTCGGATTTCCACACCGCCTAGTGCCTACGACTAGAAGACTTCTCTAGCCCTGAAGAAAAATCGCAAAAATATACAGAAAATTCAAAGAGGTCTATCAGCTAATGATTCACCACTTAATCGAAGTATCTAGATTTTTCAATTATGGTTATAGCTTTATCGAGGTTTTGCGACAGTGTCTTATGTTAAAATCGACAATCCATCCGTCCCCGTACCTAGAGGCAACGAACAAATTGGGCCTCTTGTCTAAGCGAACCCACTCTCGAGCTTGGAGAACTATGGTTGGAGGAAGGAAATCAAGTATCTGCTCCCAAAAGTGACAGGTCAGTTAGGTAGCAGCGAATAACACGGGGGACTTCACCTATCCAGCAGTATCCGAGGCTGACGTGCTTAGATTCCTATCTGCATCTGGTAAGTTATTTTGGTAGTCTAGATGCGTAAGTGGCCCGGGTACCGTTTAAAGCCCTAGTAACGTAACAGACAATCGGAAGCGTGATATACTTCGTCCCAGGCATAACAATTACGGCAGAAGCGAAAGGACCCTCCATGAAAATCGGCCAAAAACCCTGGTAGCCCACAAAAATCTGCAGTAATAATTTCGCCTGGGACGAAGGAAAGATTTGCTTGATAAAATTTGCCCAAACTCCCCCAGAAAGTTCCACCCCACACAACGGGGCCATAGAACATTTCATACTGTACTGTGCAGAATGAAGCTTTTGGGAAACAACATAGCCAGTGCAGTGTTTGAGGCCAACCTTTGGCAGTTGGTAGTTGTTACCGAAGTGTCAACTTGTCACAACTTATCTTCAGATGATTGCTACCCTGGCCTGCGAGCCAGCTTGGAAGACTTTTTGCTGTAGCATTTCGGATCAGCAAAACCGTGGACGCAGGACCTCGACGGGAATAACGCAAATGGTAAAACATGTGACTTACCAGAGATGGACTGAACAACGATCGGTTCGGATGTCCCCATCCGTATACGCTCTTTCTATATTCGAACGCGAAAGGCCTGCCAGTGACATTCTATAGAGAAGAATCTCGAACATTCGACTCTCAAGCTTTTTATTCTGCGGACAGGTAACGGGAGTGGCAACACCTGATGGCTGACCGGCAGTGTAATCTTCCCAAACCTTGGAACGGTCTGGAGCAAGATGAATACCATGTTTACAGCTCTATGGAATCGTGTCAGAATCGCGGTTCTGGAGGCGTCGTCCGTATATCCAAGGACTCGGAGACCCCATTACTACTACCCCCCCCCCCCCTTAATTGTCTGTAGACGCACAGACATTTTCACAGCCAAACTACCCTTGCACATGACAGACAATTAAGGGGGGGGGGATAGTAGCACATACCCCCCATCTCGCTTCGATCGCGCACCTCAGAGCCGAGGTGGTGCCGTGGCCTTCCATGATGGCGATCAGTTTTTCGGGGTCTTTTCAGTGTCTTTTCAGTGTCTTTCATCAAGGTTCAGAGGGCAAAAACAGGCCATCTCCTCGTGGGGTTCCCTCGTACGTTTTCTAAGCGCAAGGTCCTTCCTTGTCTTTCTCTGTGGACACCGGAAACACGAGGACCCTGCATGAACACCCCGGCAGTGGCGTTTTCCCGTCCGCCGCCCATCGAGCTTTTGTACTTGCGATCGTCCACCTTGAAGTAATTTTTGGGCGACGGGGAGAGTCGGGGTCCTCCCGTCCACCCCGCGCTAAATAGGCATCGAGTTATCAACCCACCAGACAGGCATATTCAGGTCAAAATGCCCTCTTTTCCCCCCCTCCCCCCTCCCCCCCTCTCTCGAAATGGACACAGCCAGCCCCCGCCAGCCCAGTCGCCGTCTTCTGAGGAAGGAGCTGGCACCAATGGCTTCCCCAGCTTTCTTCCTCCCCATGCATGCATGGATGGTATTATTATCATTCCATTGCATCTGGCAAGGCCTTAGTTAAGTTTAGCATCCGGCCAATGGTCTAGATCTAGACTGCAGGTGTGCTAAGTCTTCGGCTCACGGTGCAGACGTGTGATGTCATTGTAGCCTCTCTCTGCTGCCGAGGGGCATATGAGATGCCGGTTACCCTGTATTTGGTTGGTTGAGAAAAGAATCAAATCACGTTTACTATATATAGGGTCTGGACCCTGATTTTCCAAAACAAAAACAAAAACAAAAAAAGTGACCAGGCAAACTTCCAGACTCCAGGGCGCTATTATTCACTTCCTATCACATTACGGGAACCATGCTCTCCAATCTCAATCAGCTTTCTCCATTCGACTTCGATCCTCTCTGGATGGACGATGCTCAGGTATGTGCCTTCCAACCTCTACCCACTGCGCAATGCAATGCTAATCCCCGTCCAGGCTTATAAAGATGTCCTAGCTAGCCCAACAAGTCCCTTGCCATATGATAACAGCAATGCCAACGACATGTACACGGATTGGATGACGGCCACTTCGCCAACTTCATGGGCTGAAGGCTTGTATGCAAACGAACAGGTTTCCTCAAGTTCCAGCACTGAGATCAGTCCTTTCGAGGAGGCCTCATGGAGTCCGTGTGAAGAAAACTTTGTTACCGCAGCAGCTCTCGAAGAAGGCATCGAATCCATGGACTTCGCAGCCAGGCCAAAACTCAACACGCAAGGGAGCACAAATGTCAACGGATTTACTTTGAAATGGCCTCCCCGAAAGCAAAACTCGACGGCAGGCAGCGAGGGGTGGGCCGAGAGTCCATCGACCAAGCACGCTCGATCGGAAGAGAATTACCCCGAAATGAACTTTGACCTTGACATCGTCTCGTATACCGCAAACGTGGAAAGGAATCAAGACCCACCACAAGAGACAGCAGCCGCCCCAATTCAAAGCCCAGAGGCGAAAGCACCGCGAGCCAAACGAGCCAAGAAGGAACCTGGCGCCCCCACACGAGCATACTCGACGCGCACAAAATCAACAAACTCCGAATCGAGACCGAAGCTTCGAACGGGGTCATCTGCAAGTGCGGCAAGCCCGGCAGAGTCTCGCACCAACCACAACATGATCGAGAAGCAATACCGAAACCGATTGAACCTGCAGTTTGAATCGCTACTCGAGACCCTCCCGAAGGGGTTACAGGACGAAAAGAGAGTTGGGAAAGCAGAGGTGTTGGTCCACGCGAATCAATATATACAAAAGCTAGAGAAGGATCTGAGACTACTCGAGGAGAAGAACCTTGGGCTTGAGGGACGTGTTGAGGACATGGAGAGGAGATGGGTAGGAAGATCTCAGGAAAAGAATGATGATTGATGACTGAACAACCCAGCCGGTTGATTTTGATGAAGGTTAATGAATGGTTCTGGGTTTAGCGTTGATTTTGGCATTACTTGGTATTACTGAGCGAGAAGGCGTTTAGAATGGAGTCGAAAATAGGTTGTTCTTCCTTTTTAGTCACAAAAATATGACATCTAATGAACTAAAAGTATCCCCAACCAGAACACCAGGGGGTGCAGGAATTCGTGACTGGTCAAGAGCTGAGTACCTTTACACTACTCTCTCAATCGTTTGACTAGGACTAGGAAAATCAATTCGATTATCCCACAAGACTAGAGCAATTGGATTCATATTATCTTCGTTGTTCTAGAAGAGTTAGGAGAGTTGCAGAAGGGGAAGGTGCCTTAGACTACAGTCAATAACCCCTGGTGGAAGGAACAATGTGTGAGAGTTTCAAAGTTACCTCGGCTCGGATGACTATATATTACCCGGTGTGCCCTTAAAGATGTCGAGGAATAACCTCCACGTGATCTGCATACAAATAGTCTAAACACGCAAGCCACTCACTAAATCTACCCTCCTGGCTTCGATCGTTTCCGAGTATAGGGGAAACCTCGACATTTTTATTTAGTCCCCACTGCACGCAGTTGCCAACTAAGATAACTAGTCACTTGGGAAATATCCACTATTAAAAGGAAAGATCCATTAGCTACCCACAGTCAAGCTCGTCTTGTTCAATTATTATGGTGCCAGCGATGACGATGGCCTCATACACTTGATACACGTCGTCGGATTTCACTCGTAGGTGGATTCAACAAGAATGCCACATTTCGGGAGTGAGCACTAACTGCTAGGAAGCGGATATAGTTTGAGACTTGTTCTCTCCGACAGCAGACGGCTTCACTATGCGGTATGATAAGACAACGAAGACACGATAAACTCCACAAGCAGCTCAATAATCAAACCTTTGCTAGAAAACCCCTTCTACCAACCGGCTCTCACCTCGAATTGCCATTCTTTCTTTTGCAATTCAGCGAGGGCTATGTCTATACACACAAGCAGGGATTTATTCTTTCGTTTTGATTGAGCATGCTGGAGTTTCGTGTATTTAGTCGCCTGGCGAGATTGGTGTATTATGCTAAGGACTAACATAAGTATCGCTAGTGCTATAATGTGCTTGCAAAATAGTTGGCACAGACCACCTAGTTTGTTCTTAGCTTTGGGATTCCATAATATAAAAATTCAAGTGTGAAGCGCAAGAGATCCAGCAGTTTTCTCCCTGCGTTCTACTTCCCCCCCATCCAATTAAACGTTATTTCTAACATCTGGGAACCTTAAAATTGTGCGGGTGTTGCACCAAAAAAACAAGGTTCAGGTTTAACATTTAATTCGGGGGGGAGTAAGTCTCTCTAAAAGCTTCAAAGGTTATTTTGTTCGCATACTTGTTCCAAATAGCCTAAAGTCTTCAAGGCAGGTTGGAATATCTTTATTACATCTGAAGCAAGTCTAGTTTCCAAGTTTAATTCTTCTAACGAACCTTAAATGTCTAAACGAGTTCATTTTGCTAATATCTTACTATTAAACTCCGTCAGAATTTCGTCTTTAAGATTGCTCGTCACCACCTTGATAAAATCGAAAATAGTGTTGATGTTACGGGTGTGTAGAGTAACTGCCTACGGACTTGGATATGTCAACTCTTTTCCTCGAGGAAAATGAGAGAGAAAGTAAGAAGAAGGCTATCCGTAGGTTCCACCTCATAAGTAAAAACCTTCGTGGAATGCTTTCTTTCGGCATCTCTATTTTTTATACATTTTATGAAACACGATGATTTATTAGGGGCGGAAAGCTCGTATAATTTCCACTCGTCTTGGCGGACCAATCATCATCGCATTCTCGGACTTTTGGACTCACGGTACACGTAACGCTGGTGGTGCGTAAAGCTCCACCAGCCCACCTTAGGCATGTACAGACACCCTGCCAAGGGTCGGATCTTACGTGTATATCCGACCATGAGTTTATAAGAACCGGTTTTTACGTACTCGATTAATTTATTAATTACCTATGTAAAAAAAGTATAAGGTAATAGATTTACTTATTAATTACCTTATAATAAATTTAAGAGAAATAGAAGTAGGTAATCGATTTATTTATTAATTATACTAGTAAAAATAATACTAGGTAATTGATTTATTTATTAATTACCTTACTAGAAATAATAATACTAGGTAATCGATTAATTTATTAATTACCTTACTAGTAATAATAATACTAGGTAATCGATTAATTTATCGATTACCTTACTAAAAATAATAATACTAGGTAATCGATTTATTTATTAATTATCTTACTAGAAATAATACTAGGTAATCGATTTATTTATCGATTATCTTAGTAATAATAATACTAGGTAATTGATTTATTTATCGATTATCTTAATAGTAATACTACTAGGTAATCGATTTATTTATTAATTATCTTACTAGAAATAATACTAGGTAATCGATTTATTTATCGATTACCTTAGTAATAATAATACTAGGTAATCGATTAATTTATCGATTATCTTACTAGAAATAATAATACTAGGTAATCGATTTATTTATCGATTACCTTACTAGGTAATCGATTTATTTATCGATTATCTAGCTAGAAATTATACTACTAGATAATCGATTTATTTATTAATTACCTTAGTAATAATAATACTAGATAATCGATTTATTTATCTATTATCTTAATAGTAATACTACTAGATAATCGATTTATTTATCAATTACCTTAGTAATAATAATATTACGTAATCGATTAATTTATCGATTACCTTACTAGTAATAATAATAATAGTAATCGATTTATTTATCGATTACTTTACTAGAAATAATACTAGGTAATCGATTTATTTATCTATTACCTTAATAGTAATACTACTAGATAATTGATTTATTTATCAATTACTTTACTAGTAATAATAATACTAGGTAATCGATTTATTTATCGATTACCTTAGTAATAATAATACTACGTAATCGATTTATTTATCGATTACTTTACTAGTAATAATACTAGGTAATCGATTTATTTATCGATTACTTTACTAGTAATAATAATACTAGATAATCGATTTATTTATCGATTACCTTAGTAATAATAATACTACGTAATCGATTTATTTATCGATTACCTTACTAGTAATAATACTAGATAATCGATTTATTTATCTATTACTTTACTAGTAATAATAATACTAGGTAATCGATTAATTTATCGATTACCTTACTAGTAATAATAATAATAGTAATCGATTTATTTATTAATTACCTTAGTAGTAATAATACTAGGTAATAATACTAGGTAATCGATTTATTTATCGATTATCTTAGTAATAATAATACTAGGTAATCGATTTATTTATCGATTATCTTACTAGAAATAATACTAGATAATCGATTTATTTATCGATTATCTTAATAGTAATACTACTAGGTAATCGATTTATTTATCGATTATCTTACTAGAAATAATACTAGGTAATCGATTTATTTATCGATTACCTTAGTAATAATAATAATAGTAATCGATTTATTTATCTATTATCTTACTAGTAATAATAATACTAGGTAATCGATTTATTTATCTATTACCTAGCTAGAAATAATACTACTATATAATTAATTAATCTATCGATTATCTTACTAGTAATAATAATACTAGATAATCGATTTATTTATCTATTACCTAGCTAGAAATAATACTACTAGGTAATCGATTAATTTATCGATTACCTTACTAGGAATAATACTACTAGGTAATCGATTTATTTATCGATTACCTTAGCTAGTAATAATACTACTAGGTAATTAATTTATTTATCGATTACCTAGCTAGTAATAATAATACTAGGTAATCGATTTATTTATCAATTACCTTACTAGTAATAATACTACTAGGTAATCGATTTATTTATCGATTACCTAGCTAGTAATAATAATACTAGGTAATCGATTTATTTATCGATTATCTTACTAGTAATAATAATACTAGGTAATCGATTTATTTATCAATTACCTTACTAGTAATAATACTACTAGATAATCGATTAATTTATCGATTACTTTACTAGTAATAATACTACTAAGTAATCGATTTATTTATCGATTATCTTACTAAGTAATCGATTTATTTATTGATTACCTAGCTAGAAATTATACTACTAGGTAATCGATTTATTTATCGATTACCTTACTAGTAATAATACTACTAAGTAATCGATTTATTTATTAATTACCTAGCTAGTAATAATAATACTAGATAATCGATTTATTTATCGATTATCTTACTAGTAATAATAATACTAGATAATCGATTTATTTATCGATTACCTTACTAGTAATAATACTACTAGGTAATCGATTTATTTATTAATTACTTTACTAGTAATAATACTACTAGGTAATCGATTAATTTATTAATTACCTTACTAGTAATAATACTACTAAGTAATCAATTTATTTATCGATTACCTTACTAGGTAATCGATTTATTTATCGATTACTTAGTTAGAAATTATACTACTAGATAATCGATTTATTTATTAATTACTTTACTAGAAATAATAATACTAGGTAATCGATTAATTTATCGATTATCTTACTAGAAATAATACTAGATAATCGATTAATTTATCGATTACCTTACTAGTAATAATAATAATAGTAATCGATTTATTTATCGATTATCTTACTAGAAATAATACTAGGTAATTGATTTATTTATCTATTATCTTACTAGTAATAATAATACTAGGTAATCGATTTATTTATCGATTACCTTAGTAGTAATAATACTAGGTAATAATACTAGGTAATTAATTTATTTATTAATTACCTTACTAGTAATAATAATAATAGTAATCGATTTATTTATCGATTATCTTACTAGGAATAATAATACTAGGTAATCGATTTATTTATCGATTACCTTAGTAGTAATAATACTAAGTAATAATACTAGGTAATCGATTTATTTATCTATTATCTTACTAGAAATAATACTAGATAATCGATTAATTTATCGATTATCTTACTAGTAATAATAATAATAGTAATCGATTTATTTATCTATTACCTTACTAGTAATAATAATACTAGATAATCGATTTATTTATCAATTACCTTAGTAATAATAATACTACGTAATCGATTTATTTATCGATTACCTTACTAGTAATAATAATAATAGTAATCGATTTATTTATCGATTACTTTACTAGAAATAATACTAGGTAATTGATTTATTTATCTATTATCTTACTAGTAATTATAATACTAGATAATCGATTTATTTATTAATTACCTTAGTAGTAATAATACTAGGTAATAATACTAGGTAATTAATTTATTTATCGATTATCTTACTAGTAATAATACTACTAAGTAATCGATTAATTTATCGATTACCTTACTAGTAATAATACTACTAGATAATCGATTTATTTATCGATTACCTTACTAGATAATCGATTTATTTATCGATTATCTAGCTAGAAATTATACTACTAGGTAATCGATTTATTTATTAATTACCTTACTAGTAATAATACTAGGTAATCGATTTATTTATCTATTACCTAGCTAGAAATAATACTACTAGGTAATCGATTAATTTATCGATTACTTTACTAGGAATAATAATACTAGGTAATCGATTTATTTATCGATTACCTTAGTAGTAATAATACTAGGTAATAATACTAGGTAATCGATTTATTTATCGATTACTTTACTAGAAATAATAATACTAGGTAATCGATTTATTTATCGATTACCTTACTAGTAATAATACTAGGTAATCGATTTATTTATCTATTATCTAGCTAGAAATAATACTAGGTAATCGATTTATTTATCTATTATCTTACTAGTAATAATAATACTAGATAATCGATTTATTTATTAATTATCTTAATAATAATAATACTAGGTAATCGATTTATTTATCGATTATCTTACTAGTAATAATAATAATAGTAATCGATTTATTTATCGATTACTTTACTAGAAATAATACTAGATAATCGATTTATTTATCTATTACCTTACTAGTAATAATAATACTAGGTAATCGATTTATTTATCGATTATCTTAGTAGTAATAATACTAGGTAATAATACTAGGTAATCGATTTATTTATCGATTATCTTACTAGTAATAATAATAATAGTAATCGGTTTATTTATTAATTATCTTACTAGGAATAATAATACTAGATAATCGATTTATTTATCGATTACCTTAGTAGTAATAATACTAAGTAATAATACTAGGTAATCGATTTATTTATCTATTATCTTATTAGTAATAATAATACTAGGTAATCGATTTATTTATCGATTACCTTAGTAGTAATAATACTAGGTAATAATACTAGGTAATCGATTTATTTATCGATTATCTTACTAGTAATAATAAAACTAAGTAATCGATTTATTTATCGATTATCTTAGTAATAATAATACTACGTAATCGATTTATTTATTAATTACCTTACTAGTAATAATACTAGATAATTGATTTATTTATCTATTACTTTACTAGTAATAATAATACTAGGTAATCGATTAATTTATTAATTATCTTACTAGTAATAATAATAATAGTAATCGATTTATTTATCGATTACCTTAGTAGTAATAATACTAGGTAATAATACTAGGTAATCGATTTATTTATCGATTATCTTAGTAATAATAATACTAGGTAATCGATTTATTTATTAATTACTTTAATAGTAATAATACTAGGTAATAATACTAGGTAATCGATTTATTTATCTATTACCTTACTAGTAATAATAATACTAAGTAATCGATTTATTTATTAATTATCTTACTAGGTAATTAATTTATTTATTAATTATCTTACTAGTAATAATACTAGGTAATCGATTTATTTATTAATTACTCTACTAGTAATAATACTAGATAATCGATTTATTTATCTATTATCTTACTAGTAATAATAATACTAGGTAATCGATTTATTTATCTATTACCTAGCTAGAAATAATACTACTATATAATCGATTAATCTATCGATTATCTTACTAGTAATAATAATACTAGATAATCGATTTATTTATCTATTACCTAGCTAGAAATAATACTACTAGGTAATCGATTAATTTATCGATTACCTTACTAGGAATAATACTACTAGGTAATCGATTTATTTATCGATTACTTTAGCTAGTAATAATACTACTAGGTAATTAATTTATTTATCGATTACCTAGCTAGTAATAATAATACTAGGTAATCGATTTATTTATCGATTACCTTACTAGTAATAATACTACTAGGTAATCGATTTATTTATCGATTACCTAGCTAGTAATAATAATACTAGATAATCGATTTATTTATCGATTACCTTACTAGTAATAATAATACTAGGTAATCGATTTATTTATCGATTACCTTACTAGTAATAATACTACTAGATAATCGATTAATTTATTAATTACTTTACTAGTAATAATACTACTAGGTAATCGATTTATTTATCGATTATCTTACTAAGTAATCGATTTATTTATCGATTACCTAGCTAGAAATTATACTACTAGGTAATCGATTTATTTATCGATTACCTTACTAGTAATAATACTACTAAGTAATCGATTTATTTATTAATTACCTAGCTAGTAATAATAATACTAGATAATCGATTTATTTATTGATTATCTTACTAGTAATAATAATACTAGGTAATCGATTTATTTATCGATTACCTTACTAGTAATAATACTACTAAGTAATCGATTTATTTATTAATTACTTTACTAGTAATAATACTACTAGGTAATCGATTAATTTATCAATTACCTTACTAGTAATAATACTACTAGGTAATCGATTTATTTATCGATTACCTTACTAGGTAATCGATTTATTTATCGATTACCTAGTTAGAAATTATACTACTAGATAATCGATTTATTTATTAATTACCTTACTAGAAATAATAATACTAGGTAATCGATTAATTTATCGATTATCTTACTAGAAATAATACTAGATAATCGATTAATTTATCGATTACCTTACTAGTAATAATAATAATAGTAATCGATTTATTTATCGATTATCTTACTAGAAATAATACTAGGTAATCGATTTATTTATCTATTATCTTACTAGTAATAATAATACTAGGTAATCGATTTATTTATCGATTACCTTAGTAGTAATAATACTAGGTAATAATACTAGGTAATCGATTTATTTATCGATTACCTTAGTAATAATAATACTAAGTAATCGATTTATTTATTAATTATCTTACTAGTAATAATAATAATAGTAATCGATTTATTTATCGATTACTTTACTAGAAATAATACTAGGTAATCGATTTATTTATCTATTACCTTACTAGTAATAATAATACTAGATAATCGATTTATTTATTAATTATCTTAGTAGTAATAATACTAGATAATAATACTAGGTAATTGATTTATTTATCAATCACCTTACTAGTAATAATAATAATAGTAATCGATTTATTTATCGATTACCTTACTAGGAATAATAATACTAGGTAATCGATTTATTTATCGATTACCTTAGTAGTAATAATACTAGGTAATAATACTAGGTAATTGATTTATTTATCTATTATCTTACTAGTAATAATAATACTAGGTAATTGATTTATTTATCGATTACCTTAGTAGTAATAATACTAGATAATAATACTAAGTAATCGATTTATTTATCGATTATCTTACTAGTAATAATACTAGATAATCGATTTATTTATCTATTACCTTACTAGTAATAATACTAGGTAATCGATTTATTTATCGATTATCTTAGCTAGTAATAATACTACTAGATAATCGATTTATTTATCGATTACCTAGCTAGTAATAATAATACTAGATAATCGATTTATTTATCAATTACCTTACTAGTAATAATACTACTAGATAATCGATTTATTTATTAATTACTTTACTAGTAATAATACTACTAGATAATCGATTTATATATTAATTACCTAGCTACTAATAATAATACTAGGTAATCGATTTATTTATCGATTATCTTACTAGTAATAATACTACTAAGTAATCGATTTATTTATTAATTACCTTACTAGATAATCGATTTATTTATCGATTATCTTACTAGTAATAATACTAGATAATCGATTTATTTATCAATTACTCTACTAGTAATAATACTAGATAATCGATTTATTTATCTATTACCTTAATAGTAATACTACTAAGTAATCGATTTATTTATCGATTACCTTACTAGTAATAATAATACTAGATAATCGATTTATTTATCGATTATAGTACTAGTAATAATAATACTAGGTAATCGCTTTATTTATTAATTACCTTACTAGGAATAATAATACTAGGTAATCAATTTATTTATTAATTATAGTACTAGTAATACTACTAGATAATCGATTTATTTATCAATTACTCTACTAGTAATAATAATACTAGATAATCGATTTATTTATCGATTATAGTACTAGTAATAGTACTAATCGATTTATTTATCGATTACCTTAGTAGTAATCTTCCTAGGTAATCGATTTATTTATCGATTACTCTACTAATAATAATAATACTAGGTAATCGATTAATTTATCGATTACTCTACTAGTAATAATAATACTAGATAATCGATTTATTTATCTATTACTTTAGTAGTAATCTTTATAATCGATTTATTTATCGATTATAGTACTAGTAAAACTACTAGGTAATCGATTTATTTATTAATTACTTTTATAGTAATATCTCTAGATAATCGATTTATTTATCGATTATCTTACTAGTAATAATAATACTAGGTAATCGATTTATTTATCGATTACCTTACTAGTAATAATAATAGATAATCGATTTATATATCAATTATAATACTAGTAATAATAATACTAGGTAATCGCTTTATTTATTAATTACCTTACTAGGAATAATAATACTAGGTAATTAATTTATTTATCGATTATAGTACTAGTAATACTACTAGGTAATCGATTTATTTATCGATTACTCTACTAGTAATAATAATACTAGGTAATCGATTTATTTATCGATTATAGTACTAGTAATAGTACTAATCGATTTATTTATCAATTATCTTAGTAGTAATCTTCCTAGGTAATCAATTTATTTATCGATTACTCTACTAGTAATAATAATACTAGGTAATCGATTAATTTATTAATTACTCTACTAGTAATAATAATACTAGATAATCGATTTATTTATTAATTACTTTAGTAGTAATCTTTATAATTAATTTATTTATCGATTATAGTACTAGTAAAACTACTAAGTAATCGATTTATTTATTAATTACTTTTATAGTAATATCTCTAGATAATCGATTTTATTTATTAATTACTAAGTAATTAATTTATTTATTAATTATCTTAATAATACTATTAAATAAGAAAAAGAGAAAGTCTAATACGTTTTTAAAAGACTTTTAAGTAATATAGTTATAAGAATCTTCTCTTAGATTAAGTATACTTACTAGTATACTTAATTTTTATTTAATTAATATATATATAGACTTATCTAGATTTATATACCTAGCTACTACCTTAGCTAATAAGTAAATAAAACTAATAATACTAGGTAATTAATTTGTTTAGATTATCTTAGAACTAATATATTTATCTATTACTCTAGTAGTTATAGTATTAGATAATTGATTTATTTATTAATTACTTTAATACTAATAATAGTAATACTAGGTTATAGACTTATTTCTTAATTACTTTAGTAGTAGTAATACTAGATAATACTAGGTAATCGAGTATAGTCTTTCTACTAATAAAGCAGAGTCTAAGTATATTTATATAATACTAGCTTTAGATAGCTAAAAAGAAACTAAAAAAAATAAAAATAAAGCTAAGTATAATAAAGATCTTATACTATATATCTTATTATCTCTTTATTAAGGTATAGTAGGCGTAGAATCTATAAGGTTTTATCTATTACCTTCTTAGTACTAAATAATAAGAGAAAGACTACTAAGATAGCTATTAAAAAGGTATAACGATTTTAAAGATAATAAGAGTATAAGAAGGTTATATAGTTACTAAATTATACTAGATAGAACTTTATTATCTTTACTAGTATAGTTAGTAGAGAGAGAAAAAGCTAAGTAAACTTATTCTTTAACTAATAGTAATTTTAAATAATATATAGTAAGGTAGTTAAAAGGTAGCTAAGAGGTAGTTAGAAGATAAATAAACCCTATTATATTATAAGAAGTCGTAAGAATTTTAGCTAATATAGAAAGGTTATAGATAACCTAGTATAAGGTAGTAGATAGAGAAGACTATACTAGAGAGTAAAGCGTTATATATATATAAACTTTTACTACTAAATATACTAATATCGTCGAGTTATTTCGTTCTATAATTTAAAATAAAAAGTCTTAAGTCTTAATTTGTTTAATAAAGGGGTTAAATCCTTAGCTAAATAGGAGATACTTTTATTACTAAGAGAAGGTAACTAGGTAAGAACTAGGAAACTTAATCTTTCTAATCCTTTTACTATAACTAATCTAATATAGGTTAAACTTATATAAACTTTACTAGTAAAGTTACTAGTAATATTACTATAAACTTTACTCTTACTTTTACTATATATATATATATAGAGTTATTCTAAGAGATATGTTTAGAAAGTGCTATTCTATATAAGTTTATCTAAGATAAATACTTATTAGAATAGTTATTTTAAAAGGTAGTATTTTATAAATAAGATTTTATAATAATAACTTACTATAAAGTAATAGTTCTTCTAATATATATATTATAGAATAAGACAATCTATTAACTATAAATTATAATAGAGCTAGACGAAATTAAAGCTAAATAATATAGATAGGATTAGGCAAATCCTTACTATAGCTAGCTCTTAAGATAATAGGTTAAGTTTTATCTAAATAGTAGTAGAGAAAAGAAAGCTATTTACTTAGTATAGACTTTATAAGAGATATTATCTAATACTTTATTTCTTTTATTTATTTTAATAAATAAAAGTAATTAAAATAATAGTAGTAATAATTTTAATAATAAAGATAGTTATATAACTTAGTATAAGGTACTTATAATAGCTATAAGTAGTACTTAGTATTTTAAAGTAAAGAAAGACTAAAAGTCTTACTTTAAGTAATATACTAGTAACTATATCGTAGATTATCTTAGTAAACTCTATTAATAAGAATTACTAAATTATAAGTATACTATATCTCTACTATATCTCTTTCTAAACTAAGACTACTTATAAATTAGTAAGAACTTTTATTAAAGAATTCTACTTCTTTCTAAAAATAGCGATTATAGTAGTTAATAACTATTAGATTACTAAAGAGTAACAAGTCTATACTAGTCTATTTAGTAATATTTTAAAGAATCTTATAAAAGATATTATTATATTTATTATAATAACCTTATATTCTATTTAATATTATATAACTAAGAGCTTTATAGCTATTAATAACATCTTTTATAAGGCCTAAGTATATAATATTCTATAAATCCGTTCTATTTATAGTAGTTAAGATACTAAATTAGAATCTAAGTTCTTAAGTTTATCCTTTATTTAGCATAGCTAAGTAGAGTAAATAACTAGTTTAGACTAGATATTAATAATAGTTTATAGAGGTTTTAAAGATTTACTTACTTTCTAGATATCCTATATATACTAGCTAGAATATAACTTAGGTTATATATAGTAAAGTATATAGGTTTTCTTAGAGAAGTAAATAAGTATATCTTATTTAGTAAAAGGTAAATATTATATTATAAGAGTAAAAGAGTATATAATAGAAATAGAATAGAGCTTTAACTAATAATAATTCTTAAGAGTAATTCTAGTAAGTAGTATATAGTAGTTAAAATAAAGTAAATCGTACTAGAGAGCGCTTAGTCTTTAAAGACTATTAAAACGTTAGTTATAATACTTCTATAAGTATACTATATAATATAAGTAATAAGTATTATTTAGATAAGAGACTACTAAAAGCTATATACTTATTAGTTAAAGATATATAGTAATATATAATAAAGAGATAATTATATATTATATAGATAGATATAAAATAATAAGAACTTTATTTATTACCTTAGTAAGTAAGACTATATAGAAATTAGTTAAATCTAGTTAGAGGTAAGAGAATTTAGCTTATAAACGTTTATAAAGCTACTTACTTAAGCTTAAGAAGATCTATATATAATATCTATTTAAAATAAGTTAACTAGGCCTATACTACTAATATAACCTCTTCTATCTAATATATATTATATCTAACTTTCTTCTTCTTAAATTAATATATCTTTAAAAAACTATCGCTAAGTATGCCTTTCTAGTAATAAATTCTCTTTAACTCTTTAAATATCTATTAATAAATATAATTATCTTATTAAGATAAGATTATATATATACTAAAGAATAAATAGTAATTTATCTCTCTATATATAAGAAGGCTAATAATTAAAGTAATTATTAAACTCTTATTAACCCTCTTCTTTTAATAATTATAATCTAAATAATAATTATAATTAAGGCTTTTATAATAGAGATTCTAAAAAAGAGAGAGAAGGAGAGAGAGAGAGAGTAAAAGGTACTAAATTAGACTTTAGAGATAAATTAATTAGCTTCTAACTTAAGAAAAAGTATACTAATTTATCTAATTATAATTCTTAAAAGTATAATTAAGATAATATAATACTTATTCTTAGTTAAGTATTATTTAATAGAAATTTAGCTTATAAATATCCTTATACTTATATAATATCTTCTTATAAAGTAGTTTATTACTTACTTTATAAGTATAATCTTTAAGTATATTCTAGTATATTTTATAAGCTAATATATTTTAGCTACTATAAAAGAAAAAAATATCTAGTATTATAAATGCCTATATATAAGAGTATATATAATTATTAAAGAGAGGTTTTTCCTAACTACTACTATCTTTCTATAATCTACTTTTAATTTATAACTTCTTAAGCTTTTTTATAAAGTTTCTATAGTTAGAAAGCTTTTCTAATATTCTTAAGTAATAAGATTATAAAAGTTACTTATTTACTAGTATTATTATTATATTCTTAATCTTAAAAAAATATAAATATATACCTATTATAACTAGTTACTAGTAGAAAATAAACGTTAAGAGCTTTTTAATACTAAAGTTAATAAATACTAACTAGACTATAAGTAGACTGTTTTCTTATCTTTAGGTTATATATACTCTACTTATTTCTTCTAAAATAATAATAATAATAGACTAATAGCTTTATATAATTAGAGCTAAGATAGTAATTTTTAATAAAAACGTAAAAAGGGATAAAGAAATCTACCTTTTAGTTAATAGCTTTATAATAGTAGTAAATTCTTTATTTAAGACCTTAAATCTAAATCTAGTATTACTTCTAGTATAGTAGAAATAGACATAGTAGTTTCTATATCTAATAAAGTAAGAGATAGTATAACACTTTCTTCTAAGAAAGAGAATAGTTTAAAAGCTAACATTTCTAATAATAGTTATTCTTATTATTTTTAAGTAGCTATAGCTAAAAACAAAGCTAGAGATAAATTTAAAGGATTAGATTAGACTAGGTTAATAAACGTAGTCTACTAGTATAGAATAACTCTCTAACTTATTAATTTTTATTATAAAGAGACTTTTTAAGTTATAATATATCTTTTAAAATTAATATTTAATTAACTTTCTAACTAAGTATATATTATATTTTAATATAATATTATATATAAATTTTAGTCTTATCTTAAAAGAGAGTACTCTAAAATAGTATATAAGACAAGATATACTATAAACGCTTTTTATTAATACTTCTATACTTTAGATTATTAATTATAGTAGAGTACTTATTAATAATAATTTCTTAGATTAGGTAATAGAGAGAGAGTAGAAAGAGACTAGTCTTTAAAAAGTTATTTAGTCTTAATCTATTATATATACTCTACTTTATTAAAAAAAGCTCTTCTAAATACCTAAATAAAATATTAAGAACTTATATAGAGAGAAGAACTCGGTTCTACTTTAAATAAAAGATATAAGAGAACTTAATCCCTTTATACTTAATATAGAGATACTATTACTACTACCTAAGCCTATCTTATTATAAGTAAATTAATAGATAAAAAAGATAATATATAGTATAAATTATAAGATTATTAGTATATTTAAAAGAAGTAGTTTAAGAAAAAGAAAAAAGCTATATTAATAGTAATAAAGAAAAGACTATTCGCTTACTTAAATAGAATTCTAGCTTATAAGAACAAATACTAATTAGTCTTTAACACTCTTAAGTACTCTAGAGTTAATATTAAAAAATAAGTACTTAAAAGAATAAGACGCTTCTTTTTAAAGATTATTCTATATTATTTATTTAAAAAACGTTCTACTAGATAGTTATTAGAATACGTATATAAATTATTAGTATAAGAGTTATTAAGAACTAGTTAAAGGTATAAAGATTAGAGAGTTAAAAGTATAAATTATAAATAGTATTAAAACTCTTAAATTTATCTTTAAATTAAAGTAGAGGTTTATAAATATTATAAACTAGCTACCTAGTAAGTTTAAGAAGTTTAGAATATTTATAACTATTTTAATATAAAGAGTATAAAAAAATTAATAGAATATATAAAAGCCTTATTCTACTATCTACCTTCTATAGTTAAAAGAAGTTAAGAAATCTAAAGATTATATAATTAACTACTTAAAAATTATAATCTACTACTAATATTATTATAAATATTTAACTCTATATCTCTTAAAAAAGAATTAAATCATAGAATATAATAGTATAAGATTAAAATAAGTACTTAGCTTAGTCTTTTAAATAAAGAGAACTTAGACTTACTTATAAGTTTTATAAATAATATTACTATTCTATATAAAATTAATACTATTTTAAAATATAAGAGAGCTATTAAAGAGGTTAAGTTTATAATTTCTAAATAGATTTAAGTAGTAAATTAGTTAATTAATATACTCTAAGTACTTTTAATTTCTTATCCTTATTTTTTAATATTATAAGAGCTCTACTTATAGAATATATAAATTATTAAAAGAGTACTTATAGCTAAGTCTTTATTAAATTATTATAAGAATATTAAGAATAAGATTTTTAAAAATAAGCTTAAAGATAAGTAAATATAAGTTTAATTTAAAGGTTCCTATAAAGACTAATAGTATCTAAATATACTTTAAAGAATTTATATTTTTCCTTTAACTATATCTTTAATATATTTAAATACTACTCTAAATACTACTCTAGACTATAGTAACGTTCTCTTTAAATATAATATTAATAGTAAAGAAGATAGTAATAATAATAGTAGTAATAAGAATAATATAAAAGATAATAAGAATAGTAAAGAGGTAAATAATAAAAATTATAAAGATTATATTAAAGGTTTTAATATAATTATTACTAGATATAGCTCTAATAAAAACAAGGTAAACTAAGTAAGTATAAAGTAGTATAGTTTAAGATAAATAGATAGTTAAACTATATAAAGAGATTTTATTAAAAGAACGTTATTTAAAGAGTAAATAAACCTAAATATACGAATAGATAAAGACCTAACTTAATATATAACTAAATAAAGCCTTAGTATTATAGCTTAGTAAAAGCTCTACTAATTCCCTACTTTAAGATAACTTTAACTTTAATTTTAACTTTAACTTTAACTTAATATAACCTTATTACCTAATAGCTTTTTAATTATTCTTCTTTAATAAGCTTTTATTATAAGTCTTTCTTATAAATCGTAAGCCTTTACACCTAATCTTATAAAAGCTTCTCTAATAAGTCTTCGTTATAAGTCTTTATTATAAGTCTTTATTATAAGTCTTTATTATAAGTCTTTAGCCTTATTATATATCTTTAGCCTTATTATACGTCTTTAGCTTATTATAGAACTTTATATTAAGACATAAACTTTTAAGTTTATTATATACTATTATTATAACCTATTACCTCTAATATAAGTTCTAGTACTCTTATTCTCTTATAAGCTCTTATAGTTAACCTCTTAGAACCTTCTTACTATAACCTCTTAAATACTTATTATTCTAATATATTATCTTATTATTAATTTACTACTATATCTACTTCTAATACTTCTAACACTCCTACTAGTAAACCTACTAATAGTAACCTAGTTAATTAGACGCTTCTAGCTAGTATACTAAGCTATATAAGTTAACGACTTTATAACTTTAGTAGAGATAGTATAAGTAAGAACGAATTCTTTACTATCTAAAGTAATATATAACTTTAGCTTTTTCTAAAATCTCTTTTCCTAGTTAAGTTATAAGCTAAGTTTAATAGTATTTATAATAAGTTAAACTAGTTAAAAGCTATTATTAAGAAGTAGAAGGAAATAGTTATTCTCTTATTTAAAGCTAAAAAGGAGATATATAAGCTTAAGAATATAGCTAATTAGTATAAAGACTTATTATATTACTAATTAACTCTTAAGAGTATCTTTACTATAAGAAATATAAAACTATCTCTCTTATTCTTTTACTAATAAACTATAGCTTAAAGAATTCTATAACGTTACTAAGCTAGATGTTTAAAAGTATAAGAAGTCTAATTAAGTAAGCCTTTCTTTATACTTACTTAGAATATAACTAATAAATTAAATAGTAAAAGGTCTTAAAGCTTAAGTATAAATATCGATTTAATATAGATACTAATAATACTAACGCTAATAATAATAAGTCTTAAAAGCCTATCTAAAAGAAGTATTAAAGTACTAGTTCTTATTATTAAAATAATATTTAAGTTATTATTAAACTTAAGAATAGTAACTAAGAGGAATAAATATTCTTCTATTATTTACTAAGTATATTTATAATAGTAGAATAATATTATCTTAATAATAATTAAGACTAAGCTAGCTAGTATTATTCTAGAGTTATTTATTATATATCTAGCTAGGTTTTTTTAACTTCTTATATATAGAAGAAAAATCTAACTCTTTATAATATAACGCTAGTATTCTTAAATATATTAGTAATTATTCTTCTTTATAATATTTTAAATATTCTTACGTTTTAATATATATATATCCTACTTTAATACTAAATTATAAAAGCGATTTAGACTCTTATAATTTAAGTATTAATAAGTCTTTTTCTATTATTATTAAATTATTTTTTAGTATATAAAATTAGTTAAAAACAAGCTTCTTCTTAACTATTACTAAATAATCCGTCTTTAGTATCTATTTTTTATTCTTTAGCTAATACTCTATACTTTATAAATTATATAGTATATATAAGTGTTTTATAGAATTAAACTATTAATAGTCTAATTTTATAAAAAGGTTTCTATATTTAGTAAAGAATATAACTAGTATTATTAAATCTTTAGTAGATATTAATTATTAGGTAAAGGTAATAGCTCTAATTTAGAAGATATACTATTAGATTTTAGAGTTCTATTTTTAGAAAGATAGATAAGTTTATATTACTAAGTTTAATAAGTAGATAAAGTTAATTTATAAATAGAAATTATATCTTAAAAAAGTAAATTAGTATATTCTTTTATAACCGTTTCCTAGATTTTCTATAATTATTTTTATACTATTTTATATATAAGTAGAAGAGTAGGTTAATAAGCGTCTTTTAATTCTAATTACTATACTACTTCTTATTATATATTTACTTTTCTATTTTTTAAGCTTTCTAGCTTAATTAGTAGAATTAAAGTATTACTATCTTAAGTAGAGTAAAGCTATAAGCTTATAGCTACCTTCTATTTAATCGTTCCTTTATTAACCTTAAATAACTTCTCTTTATCTAACTTTTAAGCTTTTAACTTAATAAAGTTATTAATTTTTTATTAGTATAATTAAACGAATTTTAGATAGAGGTTCTTTAAGTAGAAGTATCTAACTTAAAGTTTCTTATATAAATTATTTATATTTTACTAGTTTTTTTTACTACTTTTCTTAATAATATTATATTTTTATATATAAAATATAATACGTTATTATATTAAAGAAGACAGGAAATATCAATTAGTTCGGTTTATTTTAGTCTAGTAAATACTATTTACTTTAAGAGATAATTTTTTAATTTCTACTATAGCTATTTTATACTCTTTTAAGCCTTTTAAGAACTTCTAAGCATATTACGATTTTTTATCTATAAACTATTTATAAAGTATATAATATAAATTAATATTAGTTAAGAGCCTAGGTTAGTTTTATTATATTATATATTTATTAATTTAAAAAGAGTATAAAGTATTAAATTAATTATTATTATAATAATAGCTATAGAAGGCTTAATAGAGGAAATAAATATATACTATATTTTAAGAGTTATAGTAGTATAGAAGGACTATATATAGCGTAGGTAATATAAATAGTAGAAGATTAAAAGATAAAAGTTAGAGTATAATATTATTATAATACTAGTAGCTAGAATTTAGCCTAAGTCTTTAACTTTCTAGACATAGTTTATAAGTAGATAACTAAGAGATAATCCTTAAATACTAAATACTTTAGCTTAGATAATTTTACTTAAGAAGTTAGAAGATTTTTAATTATATTTTATTATATTCCGCCTTTTTATTAGTCTACTTTTAGTTATTACTTATTCTAGAGTTTTTTTTAGTTATTTCTAGTTAATACTCTAATTAAATACTCGAGTACTAATTCTTTTAACTCTATAAATATAGCTAAATATATATAAAATTATTTTAATAAAATAATCCTCTTTCTTAATAAAAATTACCTAGATATATTAAATAACTACTTCTAATATTACCTCTAATATAGCTTCTATAATATATATTACTCTTTTACTATCTCTATTACTCTATTCTAACCTAGTTATCTACTAATATCTATAGTAATACTAAGTTATAAATAGGTTAACTCTTTACTTTTAGAGGAAAGAAAAGATCTAGCTAAACCGAATTAAACTAGAATAGAATAAAAAGAGTAATAATAAGCATAGTTTAGAAGAATCCTCTCTCTTTTTAAGTTATTAATAGATAGCCTCTTATTTAGCTAAATCCTTTCTCTTCTTAAGTTACTAATAGGTAGCCTCTTATCTAGCTAAATCCCCTCTCTCTTTAAGTTACTAATAAGTAGCCTCTTATCTAGCTAAATTCCCTCTCTCTTTAAGTTACTAATAAGTAGCCTCTTATCTAGCTAAATTCCCTCTCTTCCTAAGTTACTAATAAGTAGCCTCTTATCTAGCTAAATCCCCTCCTTTCTTAAGTTACTAATAAGTAGCCTTTTATCTAGCTAAATCCTCTCCCTCTTTAAGTTACTAATAAGCAGCCCCTTATTTAGCTAAATCCTCTCTCTTTCTAAATTACTAATAAGTAGCCTCTTATCTAGCTAAATACTCTCTCTTCCTAAGTTACTAATAAGTATAATAGTCTACTAGATAATAATCTAGATAATAATCTAGATAATAATCTAAATAATAATCTAAATAATAATATAAGTAAGAATAGTCTTTTAAATAATAGTAGTAAAGAGAATACTAGAGATAATAAAGAACTTTATTAAGAAAACTAGTATTATAAAGCTTCTAACTTTAAATAAATAAAATATAATTAACCTAAACCTCTACTCTCTATAATAGTTAAAGATTAAATTAACTACTTAACTTATAATTTTAATAACTTTATAACTAAGATTATTAAACTATAATAAAAAGAAAATATTAACCTAATTTTTAAGTATATTAGAAAGTCTATAAAAAGATTTTCTTCTATAATCTATTAAATTCTTATAAGTTAGGATTTATTCTAAGAAAGAAAGAAATAAGATATTCTAGAGAAATATAAATAATAATAAAAGAAAGACCTAAATAACCCTCTAATAGGTAGTTATAGTTCTACGTTTATATCTAATTAGTAGTAGAAACTTAGTAAATAAGAGAGAGTTAACTAGAATAAAGAAGTAAAAGATAAATATATAATAGTATACTAAGCTATACTAGTAATAGAAAATGTTTAAGTAGATATTAGTAAATAGAAGTAGTATATTAAGAATTATAAAAATAAAACTATAAATAAAGCCTTTATATTAATTAGTATATAAGTAAGATAAGATATAAATTATAAAATCTTAGCTCTTAACTAATATAGAAATAATAGATAAAGATCTTAGAAAAATATAGATATAAAATAATATATTATATTAGTAATTAAAGCTAAGATAAAGAAACTAATAAAATAAGCTATTTTTATACTTATATAGAGAATTAATTTAAAGAAATATATAAAGAAATAGGCTTTAAATCTTAAGTATTTCGTTTATTTATATAAACTAGAGAGTTCTTAAAAGCTAACACCTGTTCTATATTAATTTAAAAGATTATATCTCTATTTAGAACTTATATTCCTAACCTATTATAATAAACACTCTACTTAACTAATAGTAATAATAGTAATAATAGTATTACTAGTAATAATAGTACTTCTATTATTACTAGTAATACTTCTAATATTAATACTACTAATAATACTACTAGTAACTATAGTATTATAAGTAATATTTCTAATATTAATACTACTAATAATACTACTAGTAACTATAGTATTATAAGTAATATTTCTAATATTAATACTACTAATATATACTCTAATATATTACTAATCTTGTTAAGTTTATTAAGATAAGATATTTAAAAAGATATAAATACTTATTTACTTATAAGCTTTAATATAGTATATATAGAATTATATATTCGACTTCTAAAGAGAGGAACTTAAGTAGATATATTAGAAAAGAAGAGGATTAAACTTATCTATATAAGAACTAGATTTAATATTAAAACTATCTAGTTAAGTTATTAAAAGTAGTTAGTAGTAAGTAAGGATATTTAAAAGAAGATTTATATATATTTATTAGTAGAAGAACCTACTATTTTTCTTTAAAGAAGAGAGTAAAATTAAATATATAATATATTATAAAATAGAAGAGAGATAGAAGATATATAGTATATACTTATATTTTATTAGTTAAAATTTAAACCTCTACTCTACTATTTATCCTATATATACCTAAGCGCCACCTATTAATCCTAACTTCTATTACTATCTACTATATACTCTATTTTTACTCTATTTCTTATAACTTATCTAATTTAGATATATTTAATATAATAAAACAATTTATAATATATTTAGAATAAGATAATATTAAAATATTAACTATATAGTAAGTTTCTATTTCTTTCTAATATTACTTACTAAATCCTCTATCTTATAAGGTTATTTTATTTCTATATAGTATTAGTTTAAAGTTTATATAATAATTTAGAAACTAACTATAGCTTTATATTAATTTATAAAATTCTAATCTATCTAAAACTTTAAAATTATAAATATCTCTTCTAAGCTTAATATCTATTACTATATCTATATTTAATCTCTTATCTATATAAACTTTAAGAAGCTAAGTTAAATTCTTAATAGTATTTATATTATTTAAGCTAAGATAACGTTCTCTAGTATAGATTAATATAATAATTACGTTTATATACTAGCTAGATTCTTAGTAAAATATTAAGCTATTAATAAGGATTTAAAGTAATTTTATAATTTTATAGTAGTTATTATATAGAGTTTTAAATTACTTCTAAAGTAACTAATACTAAGAAGACTATACCTTAGCTCTATCTTTCTAAATATATATAGCTAATTATCTAAGTAAAAGGTTTTTTAAATAATATATAATAAATCTAACCTTTTCTTTAAATATAATATAAATTATAAGATTATATATAAGATTATTAAAAAGTAAGATAGATAATAGAAACTCTTAAAAACCTTATATAGATTTCCTTAAATAATCTTTAACTATACTTATCTCCTTTTTTATTAAATAAAAGCTTATAATTTAAAAATTATAAATAACTAATAGCTAAGTAGTAGTAAGCTAGACTTACTTCTTCTATATTATTACTAAAAGATTAAGGTTCTTTAAAGAATATAATTTTATATCTTTAAGAAAGCTAAAATCCTCTCTATTAAGACAAGCTATATTATTAGAATCTAGTCTACTATATTTAACCTTAAACTAATAATATTCTTTAGTTAAGAGATCTAAAACATAGATACTAAACACTAGTTTCTTATTATTTAGTCTTTTATAAATAAAGATATAAGTTCTTATAATAGAGAATTTATAAATTCCTTACTTTAAATCAGCTTTAAGTATAAGTAAGAGGATTTTTTTACTAATTAAGTATTATTTTTTAGTAGACCTTAAAGTCTTTATATTCCTATATTAGACTAATTATATTAAAACTAAGTATATCTTAGATCTTTTATTAAAAGTAGACTTAAATCTTAGCTTAAATCTAAGATTAGAGATATAAATTATAAAGATTATAATATATAATATTAAAAGAAGATAGTATAAAAGTAAATATAGAAAAAGAGATAGAGACTTAATATTAATATAATTTATAAGAGATTCTACTATTAATAAATAAATAAATTATATTTTATAAATAAGGCTTTACTCTAGTCTATTCTAGTCTACTTAGCTCTAGCTCTACTCTACTAATTATCTTAGCTAAATCTAATATATAAATTTAACCTATAAACTAAATTTTTTCTTTATTATATATAATAGCTATTCTCTTTAAAGTAGAAAATAATAGATAATCTTTAGTAATAGATAATACTTATTAAATATAAGTAATTTGTTTTTAATACTAAATATTATACTCTATACTCTAAAGAGTATTCTAAGAACGTTAGTTAGAATAGTAGATTAACTAAATATATAATAAAGTATAGAGTATATAGAGTAGAATATAGAGTAGTTATTTCTTAAAAGAAAATATCTCTTTCTAAAATAGTAGAGAAATAATAGAATTTAAATTTATAGATTAGTAACTAGTAAACTACTAGTTATAGTAAAATTTAAATTAATATAGAAAATTAAAAGATAATTTATAAAGAAGAATAAGTATATTAAAGAGTATAGTAGTATTATAGAAAAGCTAGTAGTAAAGAAATAATAAGTTATAAGTAAGTATAAACATAATAAGTATATACTTTCTATAAAGATTATAATAGAGATTATACTTTTAAATTAATTTTTAACTTAGTATTATAATATTAATAGAATAAAGTTTTTAAAATAATATCTAAATAGAATTCTCTTAAATAAAACTATATCTAATAGAATTATATTAAATAGAAGCTTAACTAGAAACGTTCTCTTTTATAAACTAAGACTATAACTAACGTTTAGATTATTTTATTAACTATAAAGTTAATAAATATTTTTAAGATACTAATAGAGTTCTAAAACTAGGCTAACTTTAACAACTTCTTATTATAAACTCTATAATAAAAGTAAGAGATAATATATAAACTTTAATAATAAAAATACTAAGTAAATTATATTTATTTATACTTACTAATATATAGAGTTTTTAATCTTCTTTTAAAAGTAAGTAAAAAATTTTTAGATTTATAAAGATAGAATATATAATAAAAGGTAGAAATAACTTCTTTATATATTATCTATTATTTAACTATAAAAATTCTATCTAAATAAATATAAAAATAAATTAACTATATATATCTAAAGTTTAACTTCTTCTCTTTTTCTTAGTTTAACTTTAATAGAACTATTAAGTAATAGATAAAAGATAGCTTATCTAAGAAGACCTCCTTTTTTAATTATTTACTTAGATATAAGATATATAATAGATTTAAAATAGAAGCTTCTCTATAGTTAAAAAGATAATATATCTAAGGACTTAAAGCTAGTAAAAAAGTCTTATAATATAAATAAAAATAAGTAGATAATAGAAAAATAATTTATACTTATTTACTAAGAAATCTATATATAAAAGGATTATTTAAATAATAATTAGATAAAGTTATTACTTTCCTATAACTATCCTTTTTACTTTTAGCTCTATAGCCTTATATTAAGAGAAGTATAATACTCTTTTATTTTATTTTTTAAGAAACGCTTAATATCTTAAGAAATTATCTTAAGAAATTATCTTATAAAATTATCTTAAGTAATTTATAGATATAACTCTTTCTTTATTAAGTATTACTTTAATTAATTAAAGTCCTTTTATACTTATAGGTATTAAGATAAAGAAAACAATTGTATTTAGTTCTAACTATATATAGTTATTATATTAGTACTACCTTATTAGTACTAATATAGTAGCTTTTTAATATATAGTACTATCTAATTAAGGCGTTACTACTTTATTTAGTATAATAATATATTTAACTATATATATTTAGAATAATATAATAATAAAGCTTTTAAAATAACTAAATTAATTAACTTTAAGAACTACTAACTCTTAGTATATAGCTAAATAGTATAAATAATAAACTATACTCTTATAATTAATTATATTTTAAAAAAACTATATATAAGAATATAAAAAAAGTAAGACCTAAGGCTCTAGCTATTATTAAATAAGAAACATACTTATAAATATTATTAAAAAACACTACTAAACACTAGTAATAAATATAAGACTATAAGACTCTTAGATAGCTATATCTCTTCTATTAATATAGCTAGCTAGAGATTATTATAGAAAATACTACTAAACTTCTAAAGCCTCTTAGTATAAGTATAAAAAAAAAAACAAAAAAGATAATTATATTAGAACATAAACTATAAACTATAACTTATCTATAGTAACGATTAGGTAAAATATTAGAAATATTAAAACTCTTTAACTTATTATAAGAAATAAGTTCTAAGTATTACTTTTTTCTTTAGTATATAATCGTTCGAATTTACTTATATTTAGTAATAGCGTTGTCTAGAAATTTAAGCTTTCTAATAGCTATATAATAGAATTAACTAATATATAAAAAAGTCTTAAGAACTATAGACTTTAGTAAGCTATTCTAATACTTAGTAAAATACTTAGATTTTTTAATAATATATCTTTTAATTAGTAAAAGACTAGTTTAAAAGCTCTAATAAGTATAATTAAATACTATATTAATCTAGATTTTAGTAATTCCTATAATACTAACTTATATTTTAAGAAAATTTAAAACTCTATCTATAAAACTTTATTAAAGTAAGGCAAGTTATAATCCTATTTTATCTATATATCCTAAAATATTTTTAGAACTAGTATTATTAAAATTAAGTATATTATTATTATTATTAGTATTATTAATAACGTTATTAATAACGTAAGCGTTAAGTAAGCTTAGTAAATATAAAAAAATACTTAATTAACGTATAGATATAAGCAACTAAGGTAACTATATAGCTATATAAGGAGATTTATAAGAAGATCTATAGTAAGTAGATATTTAAGAAGAGATATAAGATAACCTTTAAGAAGTATTCTAAGAGGTTATAAGAGCTTTAAATATAATAACTATACGTTAAGAATTATTAGTACTAGTAAAAGTAATAATAATATAATAAGAATTATTAGTATTTATATAAAATAAGGCAGATTTAGAAGAAACACGAGTTTAAGAGATTAAAATACTAAAAGTAATAAAGTTCTAGCTAATTAGCTTAGATTAAAAAGTTTAATTAATTAATACTTACTTAATTCTTTAAAAAACGCTTTTATTTAATAAGAGAGATAGAGATCCTAGTATTATAAAGATAAGTAGACTAATTAGTATTAGAAAACTAAGGATTACGTTTATACTATTCTTAGTATACTAATATAAGTAGTAGAAGACTAGCTTTATAAGAAATCTAATAATAATTAGTAATAGTATAAGACATTAGCACTATAAGATACTATAAGGCTATAAGATACTTTTAACTTACTATAATATTTATACGTTATAGTAAGAATACTAAGCACTATCTAATTAGCTTTAAAGTAAGGTAGATTATAGAGAGTAGCTTATTTAAGAATATATTAAAGTTATAAAAAAGAAGAAGTAAATACTCTATCTTAAGATAGTTTATTTACTAAGATAAAGACTTACCTAGTATATTATATAACTATTAGAAATAGGTAGAGTCTAAGTTAACGTATAACTAAGTATTAGAGCTAATTTAACTTTAACTTTATATATCTAACCTTATATAATATTATTAGATACTTAATTATATTTTAGTATAGTATAATTAATTTAGTATACTACTTTATATTTATTTCTTAAAATAAAGACTAACTTATAACTATAGTTCTTATAAACATAGACCTTACTTACTCTTATATTTTATAAGTTATCTATATCTATATCTATATCCTTAATTTATAATATCTCTATAATTTAAACCTAACTTCTTTATAAATAATAAATACTATAAAGTTCTTCCTCTAACTAATAATACTAATATTTAGTATTACCTAACTAGTCTTAGAATTATAACTTTAAAAGTTAGTAAAAGTCTTCTTAGAATTCTTAATAAAGCTATAGCCTTTTATAATTATACTAATATTAACTAACTATTTTTTACTATTCTTATAAAAGATCTCTATCTAACTATAAAGTAATAATTAAAGTATAAGAAGTATTATAATAGTATTATATATATTCTATTATAAATAAAAGCTTAGATTAAAGTACCTTTTTCTTAATTAAGTAGATAATAAAGAGTTAAACTTATACTTAAAAATATATACTTACTAGATAATAAAAATATATATATAATAAAAGGAATTAATATTCTTATTCTACTTTAAAGAAAAAGTAATTTAAAATATACTAATAAAGTCTTTAAAGAGATTAGAAATACTATATACTAACTTAATTACTTAACTATTTTAGAGTTTAAAAAACGTAGAAAGATAGTTAAAAGTAATATTTTTTCTACGTCTATTTATACTATAAATATACTAATAAGAGATATTAGTCTTAAACCTACTAACCTATATAATAAAACTATTCTTACTTACTTAAAAGAGAAAGCTATATACTTATTAAATTATAAGATATAAAAATAGAAAAGAGATAGTACTCTAGTTCCTCTTATAGATAATATTAAACTTAATAACTAATACTTTAAATTAAAATAATATAATAGATTAGAGTAAAGTATAAATAGTAATAAGTAATTAGATAATAATATACTTATAATTTTAATTACTAATATTAAGATATCTCTAGTTCTAAAGACCTTTACTAAAGTTAAGTTAAAAATCCTTACTTTTAGTTCTTAATTCTTAAAAGAATAGCTAGATAAATTAACTACTTTACTTTCTTAAGTTACTTCTAATAAGCCTTCTTTAAATCTTCTTAATATCTTTACTAATAAACTACTTAGTAAAAGTAGTTAAAGTAGAAAGGGATAAAACTATTAATATCTTAAAAGAAAAGTAACTTAAATCTCTAAAACCTTTAATTAAAAGTATTTAAAAGTTAAAATCTAAACTACTAATTCTTTAAAATTTAAACTAAAACGCCTTCTTAGTCTCTTCTCTAATAATACTACTAGTTAATTTATATATTAAAGCTACTTCTATCCTTTCTTCTAAGTTACTACTAGTTAATTCTATATTATTAATAGTATACCTCTCTCTTTTTAAAACTAACTTACTACTCTCTATTCTTATATTTAAGTCTAGCCTAGTTATTATAAATTCTATATTAGCTATCTCTAGTAGTATAGTTAAAGCCTCTTTTATATTAGAATCTACTAATTTAGATATTAAAACCTATTCTATAAATCCTTAAAATCGTAGTTCTATTCTTAAGAACTTAGTTAATTTAAGCTTTAAGTTAGATACTATATAACTAGTCTTAGTAGTAGAGAAAATAAATTTCTAAAATAAGCTTATAAAAGAAAATACTACTAAAGTTTATTTAAACTATCTTCTTCTATTTTTAGTTAAAGATAAAGAAATAGATTTTAATTATTTTTTATAAAATAATAACCTAATTAATAAAACATTAGACTTTCTATCTTTTAATCTTAATAATAAGGCTAAAAAGAGTCTTTTTATTACTAATAATAAGAAGGATAATAAGAAGAATAATAAGAAGAATATTACTAAATAACTTAGCTAGTTACTATTTAAGATAGAAGGAGGTTTAAAAGTAAGCTTAAACTTAATTAATCTAAGTTTTACTAATTTTAATTAGCTACTTTTAGATTTAATTTATACTCTAAATAGACTAATAGCAAGTACTCTTATAAGCCTAGTAAGCGCTTCTATAAGCTTAGTAGTAGTATTAAATACCTTAGATATTAATCTTAAAAAGCTCTATAGCTCTTATATTTCGCCTTATATTATTAACTCTATAGTAGAGGCTTATCGTCTCTCTCTTAAAGAAGGTAAATTAACTACTATAACTAGAAAATCTAGAAAACGAGTAGTTAAAAAACAAGTTATTATTTAATAACTAATATATAAACGTCTATATTAGAATAGCTAAGAATAAGTTTTAGTATACTCTACTTATTCTATATTCTACTAAGAGTATTTAACCTAGTTTCTTCTAAATAGATTAGTAAATATAAGAGATTAGAGTTTATTATATAAAATAGTAGAGAGAGAATTTAAGAGTTATCTTAGAAGACTTAACTATTACTAGTTATTTATATTTAATTAACTAAGGATAAATAAATTTAATTAAGAAGAAAAACCTTAAATATTATAATTTAGATTATTTTAAGTATTATTAAAAGTATATAATTTACTAAAATAAGGAGAGTAAAAGAGAGATATTTAGTATAAGGTTTAGTTAATAACTATTATATACTTATAAAATAGTATCTACTAGTACTATCTTAACCTTTAAATATACTCTAAAAACATCTACTACTTCTATAAAGACTAGCTTAAACTAGAATAATTATAATAAAAGAAGTATAAATAATCGCTAACGTAAACATAGGTATATAAAAAGCTCTTACTAGATTATAGGTATTATTTCTTATTTTTAGTTATTACTAATATTTATTTAAAACTACTCTTTTATAATCTATAAGAAGATATATAACTTCCTTATAGTTCTAGCCTTTAAGTAAACCTACTAGTATCTCTACTAATAAAGATACTAAAGATACTAAAAATATATTATCTTTAAAGCCTTAAACTCCTATCCTAGAATCTATGTCTCTAGATTTTTAGCTTACTACCTATTATATTAATAAAAGAAGAGTATTTTTAGAATTATACTTTATAAGCTATTATACTAGTAAAGACGTAGCACTTATAGAGCTATAATCTACTAGCTATCTTATAAGTAATTATACTAGTAAAGACATAGTACTTATAAAGCTATAATCTACTAGCTATTCTATAAGCGATTATACTAGTAAAGACGTAGTATTTATAGAGCTATAATCTACTAGCTATTTTATAAGTAATCACTATCTTATAAGCGATTATACTAGCAAAGACATAGTACTTATAAAGCTATAATCTACTAGCTATCTTATAAGTAATTACTATCTTATAAGTAATTACTATTCTATAAGTAATTATACTAGTAAAGATATAATATTATTAGAACTATAACCTAGAATTAAAGATATTAGTATTCTAGAAACTTAATAAAAAAGCTATATTAAAACCTAGTTAATAGAAGAAGACGAAATTAATTAGTTAAACTTAAAAAATTCATTATTACTAAATTACTAAGCTTATATTATATAGTATAATTATCTCTTAGCCTCTCTAACTTTATACTAGTTTATAATATAATAATAAAATAATATATACTTAAAGTTATTCTATTTACTAAATAGTATAACTAAATAGTAGAATTCTCTATTTATACTCTTATAAAACATTACCTCTTTAAAAACTAATACTATAATCTTTATTACTCTAACTAGATCTTACCTCTCTTCTAAGACTATAGTCTTATCTTTAAATTTATTTATATCTTTTAAGATTATAGATTCTAAGCTTTTAACTAAATCTTATATACTTTCTATAACTTTAAAGATTAATTCTTCTATTAATCCTACTCTTATAAAAGTTATAGACTATTCCTAAGCCTTTTCTCCTACCTTAGCTAGTAATAAGATCGGTTTCTTAATCGAAGTAACCCTTTCTAAAGTTTACTATAGTTCTTTAATTAAATTATCTCTATTAATTATAAAAGCCTATAGTTTATTAAGATCTTAGTCTAGCTTTAAAGATATAAATAGTAAGTCTTTACTTTTAAGTACTAAACTATATTTATTCTAAAATTAACTATCTCTTTAAATATTATTAATTACCTTAGTAGTAAACCTCTACTACTTAGAAACACTCTCTACTTACTTATTATTAGAAGTTAAATAGTCTTAAAGCTTAGAAGAATTTTATTACTAGTTTTCCCTTTTAGTAAATTATCTTTTAAAATACTAGAGTTATTCTTTAATAATAATATATCTACTACTTAGTAAAAGAATAGTTCTTTAACTTAAAAGCTAGCTACTTAAAGTAGAAATATAAACCTATAATCTTCTTACTTATTATTAATATAAATTTTCTATATAAGATATATTTAACTCTACTATTAAACTTCTAAAATAATAGATTTAAAGTAATAAAGCTAAAATTATACTCTTACTTTAAAACGAAATTTCCTTAGTAAGTAAGGCTTTATAAAAAGTATAAAAAGCATTTAAAATTAAAAAATACTAAAATACTATTATTTCTATAATAGAATTACTATATAAATAGTAAATTTAGAATAAGATAGTAAAAGATTTATTTAATATACTAGTAAACTTATTAATAATAAAGACATATTATAATAAACTTATATTATTAGTAGTAAATATTATAAATAAATCTTTAATTATTAAAGATTATCTTAACTCTAATATATAGCTCTTATTATCTTAAATACTACTATCGTCTTCTATAACTAAAAATTTATATAAAGGATTACTCTAAGAAGCTAGTTCGTTATCTCTAATAGCGGATTTTAGTAGTAAAAATAATAAAAATAATAAAGCTAGCCTTAATAACTCTAGTTCTTTATCTAAATTAGATAAATTAGATTTAGATAAATTAAAGAAGCTTATAACTAAGAATATAAATAATATCTCTAATTCTTTATCTAAATTAAATAGATTAAAAAAGCTTAAATTCTATATATAAGTTTCTAGTAAGAAAGATACTTTAAAGAATCTAAACCCTAGTTCTAAAGTTACTTCTATAATAAAGGAAGTAGTATTATCTTATATATTAATATCTAGTTAAGACTAAGAATTAGATATAATAAAGATAAAGGCTTAGTATAACGTATTTATAATAGGTTATAAATTTAAAAGAACTCTTAAATTTTATATATTAAAGTATAAAGAATCTTTTAAGTATCTAAATAAGTAGTATAAGATTAGTAATTAGGTATAAAGAGTAAAGTACCTAGATTTATACCTAGTAGTATATATAATTTAGAAAGTTTTATATAAAGTTCTAACTAACTATCTTTAATATCCTAACTTACTAAAAATAGACTATTTATTATATATAAACCTTAATAAAGCGATTTCTAAGAAAATAGATAATACTAAAATAGATATTATAAATATTATAAAGAGATAGGTCTAGATAGTTAAAAGTAATAGTCTTTTTATTAAGATATTAGATTATAAACCTATTTAAAAATAGAGTAAATTTTTAGCTTATAAAGGTAATAAACTAGAACCTCTTCTTCTAATATACTTAAAGAAGAGTTAGCTTAATATCTATAATATCTCTTAACTTAATATAAATAACATATATAAGGATTAAAGAGATATATATAAACTTCTCTCTTAATAATAGTAAAAAGATCTTATAAATAGAAAGTTTAGTTTAATTAATATAGTAACTCTTAGTCTAGTATAAATAAATAATATAAGATATAAACTAGATTTAATTCTAAATACTAAAATACTTATAAATAAGGAAAAATATATAATAAAAGAAGTAGGCCTAAGTATACCTAGACTCTCTAATTTATAACCTAACTTAACTAATAGTACTTTATAAGATAGTATTTCTAATAAACTTAAGAAATATCTATTTACTAATAAGATATCTCTCTTATAAGTAATAGAAGAAGAAGAGGAAGTTAACCTAGAAGCGCTAATCTTAAAGAAACCGAGATCTATAGCTAGATTAAAGGCTAGATTAAAAGCTAGGTTAAAAGTAATAGTAATAAAGAATCTTTATAATATATTTTTTAATTATAAGTATAAGAATTAGATTTAATTTACTCTAGTACTATATTAAAATTCTAAATCTAAGTTAATAACTATTTCTAAGTTAAGTAAAATAATCTATAGAGTTCTAGATCTTCTACTACTACTAATATTTAAAGGTACTATTAATATATATACCTTTAACTTTACTTATATATATAACTTAGTTATTAATATAATATATTAATATTATTATATAAAGGAGATTCTTTATAATAGTAGAGATAAAAAGGTTTTTTAACGTTATTATATAACTCTGTTTATAACTTAATTCTTATTTAAAAGTTTAAGAAATAATTATTTTAAAGTAATTAAGGTTAATATCTATTACTAGTATATATAATAGTACTTACTAAGTTATTAAAAGGCTCTAAAGCTCTACTAAGTAAGGTCTTAACTAAAAATCATAGTAGAGAAGAAGAAGAAGAATATAAAAGAGAAAGATATAAAGAAGAAGACTAAGAAGATAAAGGCTAAGAAGAGAAAGAGAGCTATAGAAGAAGGAATAGCTAATATAAGAAAGAGAAAGGCTAAAAATAAATATATAAAAGGATTAATAAGAAAGAAGAGTAAAAAGAAGTATTAATAAATAAGATATATAAATGTTTTTTATCTAGATTTTAATATTTTAATAAAGAAAGTGTTAAAGATACTAGTAATAATATTAATTAAGAATACTATTATTCTTATTTATAGCTTTAAATAAGAATATTAATATAATACTAGGTTTTACTAGGTTTCCTCTATATTCTAATCCTAGTTTCTCTTACTACTAGTTAACTCTTATAATATACCTATACTCTATTAAAAGAAGGATATAATAAAAAAAAGTAATACTAAGTAATTAAGACTAAAAGAAAAATAAAAGACGTTATAAGTATAATAATTAATAAAACATATACTTAGAATATATAAAGCTATACTAAAAGAAAAGAATAATAAAGTAGCTTATAAGAAAAGATTAATAAAACTTCTAGTAAAAAAGTTTAAAATATATAAATATATATAAGTAAATAAAATAAAGAAAAGAAATAATAATATTATATATATAAAGAGTAATAAAACCTACTTACTTTATCTAAATATAAATATTTATATAACTTCTTTATTTAAATAATAGTACTATATATCTAAGGAGTAATAGATATTATAATCTACTAATTTAAATTATAATAAGTTATATTTACTCTTTTCCTACTAAAATAGTACTATTAAATTCTATTACTATATTACTTAGAAAGTAATTCCACTCTATTATAATTCTATAGTCTATTACTATAATTCCTTCTAATACTATAATTATTCTTAACCTATTCTAGTATACTTTATAACCTAATATACCTCTTAACCTATTACTAATTAGTACTTATTAATTAGTATAATAGATATTATAAGTAAAGTAAAGATTAAATTAGTAATAAACATAGAATAAAGTAAAAGAAGTTAGTTAACTATAGCTTTTTAATTATAATAGAATACTTAAAGAATATAAGATTAATTATTAAATTATTCCTTAGAAGTTAAATAGTAAACTTATAATTTTTATATAACTATTTAATTTATAGAAGTCTAATATTGTCTTTACTATTCTACTTATTAGTATCTATAAAAGAATTCTTATCTATATTCTTATTATTATATTTTAGTTTATTAAAGGTACTTTTACTTACTATATTTATTCTTATATACCTTTTTATATCTTAAAAAGATATCTTTTTTCTAAATTTCTTAATATTTCTTCTCTATTTATAAATCTTATTTAACTAACTATAAGCTTTCCTTCTCTTATTAAGTATTTAATATTTATTATCTTCGTTTTCTATATATTTACTAGTTTTAAGAAAGTAGAAATTAGTATAATTTTTCTTCTTATACTAGAGTAGTTTATAAATTAAAGTATACTTATTTAATTAATTTAGCTTAAGTGTTTATAGTAAATAGAGTAGCTTATATATTTTTATAAGCTTATTTTATAATATTATAAGTATTTACTATACTTTTAGAAAGAAGATTAATAATTTCCTAGTTAGCTTTCTAACTTAATTTATCTAACCTAACTTATATAAGATTACTAGTCTTAGTATATTCTTATAATATAAGAAAAGAAATAATCTATAATAGTTTTTCTTAAGAATTAAAAGAAGCTTTTATTAATAGACTTAAAAGAGTACTTAGTAAACTATTTTTAAAACAACTAGTTTCCTAAGTATAGTATAAACTACTACTAAGTCCTTTTCTAAGTTAATTTTATAGTTAACTAGTTATATACTCTATAAAGCTTTTATTTATATTAAATAGTGTTTTTAAACTTTATACCTTTTAAAAAGGTTTTTATAATATAACTAGATATTAAAATACTATGTTTATATTATTACTTAAAAATTCTCTATTACTTAGTAGTTCTATATTATAATTACTTTTAAAAGAAGTTTCTACTTTTATAAAAAGACCTTAATAACCTCTCTCTATAGAACTAGTTATCTTAACTATTTAACTCTCTTTATTATATACTCTTTTAGATAGCTGTCTTTTAAAAAACTATCTTTTAAGAAACTCTCTTTTAAGATAGTCTCTTTTAAGATAGTTTCTTATAAAATGTTATCTTTTAGAAGAGAATAGCCTATTTTTATACTTTAAATCTATAACCTCCTCCTAGTATTACTTACCTTTATTATAGTCTATCTTAAAATACTTTATTATATATTAGTAAACTATTAATTAGTTCTTATTATTTTAATCTAAAAGGTAAAATAATAATCTATAGAATACCTTCTTATATTACTTAAATTAGGTTTTAAGAAGACTATATTAGGCTAGTTACCTTTTTTAATAACTTTTAAGCTAATATCGAATTTAATTAAAGTTTAAGATATTAATTTAAATATAGAGTTTATAGAAAAAGTATTTTAGATTAGTATTATAAGAATTAGTAAGACTATATTTAAATAATATAGCGATAAGAGATCTATAAATAAGAAGATCCTAAGATAGTCTACTAGTAGATAAGAATTAGATATAAAGTTTAGTATTATATAAGAGTTATATAAAGTAAAAGTTTAATTATAGATCTTCTAGTAGAATTTCAAAATATTTAAGAAAGATAATAGATATAGTAAAGTAGAATTAAAGAGTATTTTAAACTATAAAGATATTAAGAATAGTACTCTAAGAAAGCTACGTTAAGTAGTAATATAGCCTATATAAATTTAGATTAGGTAACATGTATTAGCTTACTTATATAAGAGAAGATAATCGATAAATAAATCGATTACCTAGTATTATTATTACTACCTAGGTAATTAATAAATAAATCGATTACCTAGTATTATTACTAGTAAGATATTATTTCTAGTATAGTAATCGATAAATAAATCGATTACCTAGTAGTATTATTCTAAGTAAGATAATCGATAAATAAATCGATTATCTAGTATTATTATTACTAGCTAGGTAATCGATAAATAAATCGATTACCTAGTATTATTATTACTAGTAAGATAATCGATAAATAAATCGATTACCTAGTATTATTACCTAGTATTATTACTACTTAGGTAATCGATAAATAAATCGATTACCTAGTATTATTATTTCTAGTATAGTAATCGATAAATAAATCGATTACCTAGTAGTATTATTCCTAGTAAAGTAATTGATAAATAAATTAATACCTAGTATTATTACTAGTAGAATTATTTCTAGTAAGATAATCGATAAATAAATCGATTACCTAGTATTATTATTTCTAGTAAAGTAATCGATAAATAAATCGATTACCTAGTATTATTATCTAGTATTATTACTACTAAGGTAATCAATAAATAAATCGATTATCTAGTATTATTATTCCTAGTAAGATAATCGATAAATTAATCGATTACCTAGTAGTATTATTTCTAGCTAGGTAATAGATAAATAAATCGATTACCTAGTATTATTACTAGTAAAGTAATCGATAAATAAATCGATTACCTAGTATTATTATTTCTAGTAAAGTAATCGATAAATTAATCGATTATCTAGTATTATTATTTCTAGTCTAATCGATTACCTAGTATTATTATTTCTAGTAAGATAATCGATAAATTAATCGATTACCTAGTAGTATTATTTCTAGCTAGGTAATAGATAAATAAATCAATTACCTAGTATTATTACCTAGTATTATTACTACTAAGGTAATCGATAAATTAATCGATTACCTAGTAGTATTATTTCTAGCTAGGTAATAGATAAATAAATCGATTACCTAGTATTATTACCTAGT